>JAOWBC010001387.1:10682072-10704098 GCA_028566105.1 Hypoplectrus providencianus | reverse complement strand
TGTGTGTGTGTGTGTGTGTGTGTGTGTGTGTGTGTGTGTGTGTGTGTGTGTGTGTGTGTGTGTGTGTGTGTGTGCATCCTGTGTCTGCTGGCCTTATCAGCACATTCCATTGTTGCGTGATCCAAAGTGACATTCCTCTTTTTCCTGGTTTGCTTTCTCCACCAGTACTTTACAATGTGACCACATGGATTTCAAGTTGTGAAAACTTAAACCTGCTTGTGTATTTTTTCTTAAAAGTTAATTTGCAACTAAGAGAGTAAAAACCAAACATTGGACACATTTCAGATTATTATGCCTTTGAATACAATTTGGTCCAGAGCTTCAGCTTCCCTTCTGAGGATTGTGGGATTGTACTGTCATATTTTCAACTCACAGAAAAGCTGTTAGTTTTGGCAAAAAAAAATGCTTTGCTGAATTCAGAAAAAATATTCATGACAGAACTGTATGCTTTACTTTAATAATTTATTGTGTCTTTCTCTGTTGTTTTATTAAAATATCAGCTGGTTGGTCTTGATAAATAAAGTGTTTGTAGCATTATGGCCTCCAGTGCTTTGATTATTTTCTCATCAAAAGATGCTTTCATCAGATATTTGATTGTACTGTGTTGTTATGTGTAAGGGCGATGTGATCATCTGTAGAGCGCAAATAGAAAATGTGATGGTGGATACCTCACACTTGAAAGAGAGATGTAAGGAATATGAACACAAGCAGAGAGAGCCAGAAGAAAAACTTTGGCTGCAGAACAATGAGGTGTTTATGCTGCTTTGCTGCTGTCAGATATATCTTTGCACACAACACACGGAGCACACAGGTCACCATGGAAACCAGTGATGTGCTTTCAAGACTCGTGTATCAGTGGTTAAGTTAAGGGGAGGTCATCTAATTGCGTCAGGAAGATGTCACCTAATTACAGTATTCTACAAACAATGTTTTCTTCACAGCAGCACCTCTCAACCTGGGAGTCAGCTCTCGTCCATGTAGCTGGACCAAACAGGTAAGAAACGGGATGAACATGACTGTCCGCCCGGCAAAAATGGCCCTATAGGTCGTTTGTACAAAAAAAACCCACACATATACAATTATTTTTTTAAAAGTCTCAACACTATCTGATTTAACTATCACATGCCTCGTGTCTTGAGCAGCATGTTTTTAACCAGGATGTTTTTGCCCTACACCTAGTTAGGTGGTGTTGTGGACAAAATTCAATGAAGCTGCAATACCATTACAACCACAAACTTTAAGTGTATGTATAATGATATATGCACCAATTCTGGAAGGCTCTCCTCCGCTCTGTAACAATCATATGGCTTGTTTTACCTACCAACCTACTCTGCTGTTGAGGTTGGAGATCTTGTTGGTATGAGCCACCTTACTCTGCATCTGAATGGCTTACCCTGATGTTCTACCTTAAACCAGTCTCTCTGAACCACTATTCTGTCTTTTCTAGAACATGTCTCCCTGCAAAAAGAAGTATACAATCATTGTTTTAGAAGTGCTTGTCAAATTTTGACTGTGACAAAGAGAATGGTATGGTCCACGGGCCGGATTCGAACCCGGGTCTGCTGCAAATCAGTCTTAGCAGTACGTGCTCCAACAGTGATCCACCGGGACAGCCTAAAATCCAGTTGTGGAAGTTCTGATTAAAGGTAACAATTGTGTTAGTTCATTCTCATCAAGCCTTTGTATCATGTTTACAATTTAAGCTAGGAAACAACTGCAAATGTGTAGCATGTCACTTGCACGTCCAACTGGCGTGTCTGACTTTATCATGACATTCAGAACAATTTGAAATTTCCAACTACAGGCGTTTCATTCAAGTCCTTTTCTATATCTCTCAAGGCCGTTTCCTGTCCCAGCGGTTGCTGTGGCAACCCTTCCTGTGCCGTTATCATTACAAGGCAGTCTCCCTCATCCAGCCAGCCAGTCACATCCCACAGGACACCATCCATCCCTCCCTCCCTTCATCCATCCCTCTGTTCATCCATCACTCCTTCACTGACTACTTTGAGTTATTCTCCAAGAAAGACTCAACAAAACAAAGCAGCCTTCGCTCTGTCCCTATGGACATGAGAAAGATGGAATCTGATACATACAGAAAGATAAACAAGAGTGAGCAGAATTAAGATTAAGGTTTAAAAAGTGAAGTAAATATGAAGTGAGAGAGAGAGAAGGTCAGAGAGAGAGAGGGGCATGCTATTTGTGTGAACCCATCATTCCTACAAGGTTGTTTTTGTTTGTCAGCAGCTTCTTATCTTTTCCTTGTGGGCAAACACACACACAAAGACACACACACAAAAACACACAAGACATCAGTTTGCTTTGTGTTACCAATTAGGCTGTCCTTATATCTTTCTCTATACAAACTGACTCATTTATGCAACCACTGGAGTCTCCGCCTGCTGGACATCAGAAACAATGCAGGTTAAAGGCTGATCAGATTCACTTTTCAGACTTTATGGTTCTCTCCGTCTGATTTCTCTCATCCTCTCCGTCCAATGATGCTTTTCTTTGTCTTTTTTATCAGGACAAATCAGCACCCAGCTGTTACCCGAGAACCCAGGAAATGAAAACATAAAAAATGGAGGAAAACATCTGGGGACGCTTATTCAAACCTCTGTCACAATATCAGTCTCACGTTTCGTTCGCCCATATTAAATTTTTTATATCTCATTTGTTATTTCCTGTTGTTCTCCTGTTACTTCTGATGTGTATCTGGAGGCAATGTTTAAGACACGATAGATTTTAAATGTATCCGTCATATATTAGTCATGGGAGTGTCTTCTGATACGCAAAATACCTTCCAGCGCTCACAGTGCTTCTCAAACCATTTTCATATCTAATCCTGTGGTCGGTGCCTGAGATCAGGCTTGACAATTTTCCCTGGGGAGAGCAGCTTTAAATTAGAGGGGCTTGTGCTACAGCAGAGGTTACTTTTGAGGAATTCCTTTTGAAGACTTACTTGTTAGGCTACCACCGTATTGCCATCTACAGAACATGCATGTGTGTGACTACATGCTGTTGTTTCTAGTTGTAAACCCACAAAGGATTCCCCCTCAGCTGTGTGACATCTTTAAGCTCATTGTATTGAATTAGGGCCTTTAACTGTGTTGCATTGATTCACTCTACATGCTGTCATGCAAACAAAATTAGCAACTTGCTGATGATCTGGTTGAGCTGCCCTTATGTGCCCCCCAAAAAATTTAAATCAACTAATACAACTTTAATAAAGACTAAAATAGAATTATTGCCCCATGGTTGTGTTCTGTTGACAACCAGTCAGGTCGCCACAGTTTTATGGTGGCCATCAAAGATAAATGTCACCAATTCTGATCAAATGTAAAATATGGTGACAAGCTATGGTGTTGACTGATGGTGTTTATGCAAAATATTATGCAATGGGGAAGGTAACCTTTAACTTTTTGCAGGTCTTAATAAATGGGAGTGCAAAATTGCAGAAGCAGAAAAAATGATATCCTGACTTCAGCCTCCTATACCAATCAACCTCCACAAATTTCCATAATAAAACCCAACAGCCTGACTCAGTAGATCCCCTGCTTTATATGCCCACGTCTTTTAAACCCCACACCTCCAGTTTGGAATGCAGCCTTTCGTCTTGTTTTTTTTTTTTTTATTATTATTATCTTCTGAAAGTTAACTTTGGACCCAGATATGACCAGAACACATCACATGAAACAAGAAAATAAACATCACATACTCAGTTAAACAATTTATATCCAGCTCAGAAAAAGGAACCCTCAAGAGAAATCTATTTTTATTCTTTCTTTTTCCAGGCTATCCAGCCTCTGCAGCTGCTGTAATATGAATATTTGTCATGCAATATAATACAATTTTCCATTTTTTCACCAATATCAGTTGTGGTTCAACATGACAGCACTGAGCATGTTGCTGTCCATTGAAAATGAAAGCTGGGTTAATTTTCAAGTGAGAAATGGCAACGGAAAAAAAAGTTAAGCATGATGTAATTTAGGGTGGAGGCTCATCACATTTAATAACCATGGACAATGTTTGGGATGGAAGGGGTTGGATGAATTAACAAAAAGACACATAGGGAAAAATGAGAAGGAGGCCAAAGTCGAAGAAAACTAAGTTTTAAAGAAGCGGACAGACAAGGAAAAGAGACAGACAGATGATGAGGAGGTGGAATGGAGTTGATGAAGTCATTGAGGCGTGGAGGAAAGTATGTTGAGGATATGACCCTTAACTAAGAAACGATGTAACGAGACAGGGCTGCCCCACATCACACACACACACACACACACACACACACTGAGCTGACATGTAGCAGAAATGAATGGGAGGAGCACCATCAGTCTGTCCTTTCTTTTTTCTCTGGCAAATGTCAAACACAAGAAAAAACATGCTACACCGTGACAGCATCCAGCGTCAGCATTCGCAGTCATTTTAACATGATTACTTTTTGTTTTGCTCTGGTGCTTGAAACAGCACGTCTCCAAGGTTGAGAGGGGTGTGGACATTGTTTAGAGATGTGTGGGTGAAGATTTGACTTCAACACGTCCAACTTTGTACTTTTTTCCCCATTGGCTGATTCTTCTGTATTCATTTTTTTTTTCTTCTCTCACTTGCAAAATTCGCTCAAACACACACAGACACAACCACTGCAACACACACTGTCATCTCTCTGTCCTTCCTGACCTCCTGTCCCATCCTTCCTGCTTGTCCCTTGCTCCCATCTTCCCCCTTCTTTCACACTACATTATAGAACAGCTTTCATTTAGGTATGAATATTAGATATTTCTTTTGAATAATGGAGAAAGACCGTATGTGAGGAATCTGCAGACATAAGGAGAAAAAGGACAGTCGTACTTGTGGGTCTTCACTAGCACATTTAAAATAGTCCAATAAAAATGACATTCTCAGATCCAAACTGTTCCATTAAATAAATGATTAAGTTAAAGTGCAGGGCGAGAAGTGAAGTGTGTGTGTGTGTGTGTGTGTGTGTGTGTGTGTGTGTGTGTGTGTGTGTGTGTGTGTGTATTTCTGTGTGATCAGTCACTGAAATCTTCTCCATTTTTCCGAGGAGGATCTTGGTGAAATACTGCAAAGATGGGCTGTTTATTCCAACTGACAATATTTTTTACAACTGCTTTTGAAGTATAAAGATAATCTCAAATCTCAAATGAGATGTTTTAGGGCTTTCTATATTTTATGGCCCTGAGATACATGAAACTCCGTCCAAGATTTTTTTAAAAATATGTAACAACAAAAGACAAGCACAAACAAACAAAAAATACTTTCTTTAAATTGAACTTGAAAAATCAGGCTTAGGAAATTGCTTTTATACCAATGTCATATTGGAGAAGAACAGGGCAGAGGGATCAGCGAGAGAAAGCAAGAGGGAGAGGGGGGATACAGGAAGAAACAAATAACACAAGCCCTGAGGCGCCGGAGTCACTTTAATTTGATGGAAGTGATTCACTACTGTGTATGTGTGGTGTGCATATGTGTGTGTGTGTGTGTGTGTGTGTGTCTTTAAGTGTGTGTGTGTATTAACTATAAAAGAGTGTGTTCAGGCAGCACAGGAACCTCATGGCGCACTTTATTCTTACAGACTATTCAATTACCTGAATTACCTGGTGCACAAGCTTAAAGAGCTTACCCGCACGCACACAGAGGCACACACACAGTCACACTCCTGCAATAAACAAAAACATGCATAAATAAACGCACAAAACTTGCAGACATGCACAACCCTATAACCCTGCCAAAAGAAAACTGCAAACATCTACAAAACAGAGGAAAAACACAGATATAAGTTGCATTTAAATGAGATTATTAGGAGCTTTATCTCCCAAATGACGTATCCTAGTCAGGTCTGCTTTGTGAAACTACTGGTACGTCTCTGGCATGCGCACACACACATACACACACCCACACACACTAACTAACTGGATAGTTTGTTACATACTGGATACATTGTTATAATTTATTCGCATACAGCTTGGACAAACAAAACAAAGCACAAACTTTCACGCATAATTACTAAATAAGAATGTTAAAATATATATTTTCACAGTCTGAATCAATGAAACTATTGTTGTTCTGGTACCTGCAGAGTAAAACCCACATCATGCAACCACTGGACTAATTTGGGGATTTGCAGGCTGGTCCTTCCTGCTGTGAGGAAACAGTACTAAAATTATCTCTTGCTTTCATCCAGATTCAGGCCTGGCAACAGTGTGTCTGGCTCAGCCTATGCAGCAAACAGAGTTGGCAGTGCTCACAACACTGCCAATCATGCCCTGCTCTCTGCATCGCTGCTACAGGTTAATAAGGACGCCTGTTCAGCAGGGACGGGCCAATCTGCAGGAGACAGCATGACACTCCCAAGGTGAGACTCCTCACTGTGTATTTAAAGACTGAACCATTTTTTCTGGACTAGAGATGGTTTGGCAGTGACACTGACTGCATATAGACGTTGGGCCTGGCAGTGAATATCTGTCCTTTTTTTTTTTGCTGCTCATGCTGATCAATAGCTGTTGAATATTTATATTTATGAACCATGTTAGCATGGACTTGCCCAGCCCCTGTTAATAACAAAGACAAATAAACATCATTTAAGCAAGAAAGAAAGAAAGAAAGAAAGAAAGAAAGAAAGAAAGAAAGAAAGAAAAAAAGAAAATTTGTTTCCAAGAATGCAACAAAATCTGTGCTCCCACATTTTATTTCTCTAACTTTGAAGAGCTCCCTCCCCCATCACTCAGTTATAAGATTGAACACTTGACTCAACGATGACCATCTATTGTTGCTTTGGCAACACCTTGCTGTCTTCCTACCGACAGCCCAACAATTCCAGGAATAATAATAATAATAAAAAACACCTGATCTCAGTCATTTCCCATCTATGTGTGAGAACAACATGCGTACAAAAAAAAACACTCCCACCCTGACCACCTCTCAGAATAGCTGGGGGGAACAGAGTGAATCCAACAACAGCATTAAAGGAGGAAATAGCAGCTTCTGGAAAACAACATCACAAAGTGACATATTTCACCTAGTGACCGCTGCGAGCAGGAAGGTGTGTCATCTGTGGTTTGTCTGTGAAGTATAAATTATTTGGGTCTTGTGCATGTCCATGTGAGAGAGAAACCCGTCTGGGAGATGTGGGGTTAGACCGAAAAAGGTGCAAAAAACAGGAAACACATGTTTGGAAGGCTACAGAGCTCACCTCAAAGCATCTGAGACACAGAGACAGACACACGCACACACTTTTTATCTATATGTTGATCTTATTTAGGATCTATTACAACACATGACCAGGAACTTATTTTGCCCTAGCCTAGAGAAGCTTTTTAGCACAGCAAGCCTTACATTTATGCATAATGTTGTGGCAATCCCGTGCCACCTGCAGGGTCACTATTTTTGGAAACACTCCTGTGTGTAACAAAATTGGATTTTGGCATATGAATTGCAAGTAACTGGAAAGTGTAAAGATGTGTAATTTGTATGCAGATTGATGGGATCGGGTTGTTCTTATCTAAACAAGCAGACAGATTAAATAAAGATTCCTGCACCTCTTGCAAATTCCTTACACATTTTTTTGTATAATTCTTTCTAGACAGGGAATTAGGACAAGACATAAAAGTCCAAATCCCCTCTACCCGAACTGATCCGAGACCCTTTATAGCACATCAGGGGTAATGCCCGAATCAGTGTTATTCATCCTGTGGACAACAAACTCACTCACAAGATGACCGATGTCCTTTTGGTCAGATATTTTAAGACATCCATTGTGTCTGTATGGTAGGAGACAAGTGATGGAAGGAACTGAGGAAAACAGCAAAAGTTTCTGCTGTGGCTATCCCTGAATCCAAAACCATCGGCTATGTTTACCCTGTAATGCTGCTAAAGTACTGTACCACTCATAAGACCCAGCCAGTGTGAGATTGCTCATATAAAACCTCGAAGCAACTAAATAAACAATAAATAAACCACAGCTGGAGAGGGATGTATGTGGTCTCTGAGCATGCACGTGGACACAAACACACACACTTTATCCATGGCTTCTTTATAAAACCTTAGCATTCCAATGTTGTTTCCCTGAATTGCTCCATAAACACAGAGCCACGTATGTTACGGGAATGTGAACCGCACTAAACACCCTGTTTATCTCCAGGTTCCCACTGTTGGTATTTAAACAGCTGCTCCATGACAAAAAAAAAGCAATAATATGGTACTGAAAAGTTTCATTGTAAAGGTAATATTTTCTGACAGTGCTAGTATGTAAAGTAATAAGTAAAGTGGAATGGGACTGCAATACTTGTAACGTATGTGTACATGTTTGTGTGTGCAGTATATGCTGTGTTTCTATTACATTGTTGTTAGGCTATGACAGTAGCCTCATCAAACAGCTGTTACAGAGGGTCACTCAACACGAGCTGCACGTATTATAGTATGAGATGAAGATGTATCATAATATTTTCTGTAGCAGATGAAGTTTGCATGATTGTCATGGAAATACAGATGTTAAGCCACATTCAGACAAACTTCAGCCTTGCATGAAAAAACTCCATGATGGAATCAAAGTTTCTCTGAGAGTAAAAGTTGAACCTGGCTCAACTGCTGCATTGCACCATGCTATCTACCAGCAGGACCGATGCTTGGTCAGTCACATACATGCAGTGTACATTCTGGTGGATTACTTTGCAACCCCAAGTCACATTTCTACCGTTTACCTTGGGATCATAATCACAAAATGCAAAATAGCTGCTGTCATGATAATTTTATGCTAAGCTTTTAACTGAGATGAATCCCCACTAATGGTTTGCAATTTAAAAAAATAACAATATACTGTTGAATACTTGATTGTTATCAGTCACTTGCAGTAATAATGCAAATAACACTGTCTCACACATTATAAAAAACATAGTTAATTGTGATATTTTTTCATTGTGAGAGAGGGTGTAACTTGTATTATTACTTTAAGCGACTAATTCAAATCAAGTATTCAACATTGTTATAATATTTTTATGTAAATATGTAACTGACCATTGCTATGGATGCACTTCTGAGAACCTTAAGGACTACATCCAATCATGTTAATCCACTGAGAGAATTCAGCATCAGCTGTGACACAAAAAAAACATAAGCTTTCCATTATCCCATCGGAAACACCTTTTTTGTTCAGATTTCTACATGCATTTCTATACATATTTCTATTTTATACATTTCTATGCATAGGAGAGCCCTGAGCATGCAAGTCTATAAATATACATTAACAAAATATTATACAATATAGTATAGTATAGTCATTTATTATAAAGCATCACAAAGTAGACATGCCTTTGTGGTGTGATGATGCTCATAAATAACACTTCAATAAACAGACAGTTAAAAAACTCACTTTAATTACTTCAGTATAAACTGCTTATTTGCATTAGTGGGTTTAAAAATTAATTGCTTATATCCAATCCTATAAAAAATATCCTAAATAGTTTATCAAGTGAAGTCTGCTAGAACTACTCACCCAAATATTTTTCCCTTCAGAAAATCAGAAGCATGTTCAAGGCCAAACAAATCAGACATGATTTCACCTACTGAGTAAACAACCAGTGTGAACTTCCAACCTGTGCAACCCACACTGCTCACACACATTATGGTTCACCATCAGGTATCAGGTATTTTGACAAGGTCTTTAAAATGCAATCACTTCATCTGGTGTGGCAAAACAAGAAAAGACAGTGAAATCACCTAATGGACTTTGTGAGTTAGTGACAGAGACGTTTTCCGGCTCTCCCCTGGTAAACAGGCCACAAGCTCTTGTTTTTCCTGGAACAGAGTCACAATGAATGGGCAAAAACCTTCTTTGAAGACAAGGACAAAAATGGAGTGACAAGGAGAAAAATAAAGTTTTTCATTTTCTTTGGTTCAGCTGTTGGCAGGCCACTTCTAAAATAGAGTCTGAAAAAGCTTGATTACTTTACGTTATGTAATTATCACTCGAGGACAGTTTCCTGGATCGGTGATGTGGAAAACGCATCAGTAATCACTAGTGTTGTAATAAGCTCCACACTGCAGCATAAGTGTGACATTTTTCTGTCTACTTTTTATTGCCTTAACCTGAATTTGTGTATTTTTATGAGTGTGATAAGAGGTCTGTAATCATATAGAAGCAGAAATACATTCTGTTTATCTTTTTGCAAGAGCACGTGTGTGTGTGTGTGTGTGTGTGTGTGTGTGTGTGTGTGTGTGTGTGTGTGTGTGTGCAGCCACAGGCATGCTATCTGCAGTATAAAAGGAAGTCTGTTCTCTGACACCTCAGTCTGACAGCCATAACTCATCATAATAACCGCAGAACACACAGATACATACCAACACAACTGATACTGCATGAGGATGATGACATGCAGTCACCGATGAATACACAACTGCACGCACACACACACGGCGTCACTAAATAAAGTCCAGACTGGCTGCCCTGGATGCCCCTCAGCTACATAATTCACAGTGAGTGTCTTTGAGCGTCTGACCTGTTTTTGATGATGTTGGTGGAAACTTCCAGACCATTATTCATGTCTGTGCAAAATCCTGACTCAGGGACACACATTGTTTTTTATTAATACAAAACAATGTGCTAGGAGGGGAAAAATAAAGGACCCTTTGGTTTTCCTTTTTTTTCCAAGATAATATCCGCAGCATTCAGCTACATATGACAGATCTGCTGTAAGTCAATGATAAGGACTGACAATCAGAGCTGAAGAGAGGGTGTTGATCCACTGTCATACGGGCAGGACATATATAACAAAAATATAACACTAAATATATCATGATTGATGTAAAATGCATGCACCCTTGGGCAGTTCTGGAGCTACAAGATGCATCGTCCCTCCATATTTTATGAAAATTGCAATTATGGTGAAGTCAGTGTAATATTTTACAAAGGGACACTGTGTCTCAATGTGTCATACACTATGTCCAACTTCTGTCAACATCTAGCCAGTGCTGTCAGAGACTTTAGATCATGGTGGATTTAATTTGACTTTTAATTCATTTCATGGTTAGGAGACTAATGGATATGCACAGTAAAAATCAACATTCATCCCACAGTAACCTAGCCCAGCATAACAGAGGTTAATAGTTCCAGTACACCTGCCTACAAATGATTCTGTTGGCTTTCATTGTATTTCATTGTAGAGTATTCAGCCTATCATAAGGCCTGTCTGTTTAAGGGCAACCTCATAGGCAAAAACATCGTTTTTTCATGTACTGGTTGATTTTGTGGTTCTAGGCTATAGTTCAGCCATATCATGTCTTCTTTCAAAAAGAAAACAACCAAAAAAAAACATTTAGGTGTATATTTGTGAGTATTGTGTAGATTTCTCTTAAATTCACCAAGAATCAGCTTTCTGTTGCAGCATGTCATCATAGGTATCATTAGAAAGCTCTCTCCTCCACTCTTCTGCACAATATATATATAAATCTTTAAAGGCGTTATTTCCAAAGACAATTTCCCCTCATACTCTGAGCCCTAAATTTCAACTTCAACTACACTTGCACCAGTCTCCTACCTATTTCCTGATCTTTGTTTTTTGTTAACATAATTTTTTATAACACTTTGTGCCTATAAAAAGAACCCTACCCTATTCACCTGTAGTGTCTGCCTTTAACAAATCAGTTGTTCCAGGCTATTTTTTAAACCTGTCTATCGTATATTTCTACACAGAGGCATGTACATACATGTGCAGTAGCGCCCATCACATCCTTTTACCCCTGAAGAAGAATTAGAACACTAACTTAATATGGATTCATGTTAACGAGGGGCAACACAAATGCCAATGGGGATACGATCATTTTTATGGATTACACAGTGTCCTGAATTTCTATACAAATTGTATGGACGTATGTTGTTGCATCTCGATGAATGTTTGAACTTTGTGCCGAATAAATTGCAGACGTGTTGACCAACACTCCACTTTCCACCACGAGAGCAGAATTTAAACATGCACAGTAAACATTCACCCAGATTTCGATTGTGAGTCTGATTTACGTTTGTCACATCACTTTTGGCTTTCTCCTCCCTTCTCCTCCATTTGATGGCACAGCTCCACTTTATGGCGCCCATTTTGCATCATCTTAAATTTCAAACAGGGGCCTCATGCTGTAATTGGACCAGTGAAAGCAAGATGGTGAAGGCAGGAATCTGACTTGTGTGGGTTGGAGTGTTAAAAGCATTTTGAAGCCATTATCGCCATTTTCCCTCCCTTCACAGCCTTTTAAAAGCAATGCCGTCTGACACTGTGTCTGTTCCAGTGCCGTGTGCTTCGACTGTGTCCCCAACAGAAAGAGTGAAATCATGTCCAATGAAGATGAGTCAACCTCACACGCTTCCCTTTAAGATATTGTAATTTTCCTCTCCAGGTGTACCCCTCCATCTTCTTCTAGCACAGACACAGGGATTGGTGAGGGAGCCATATGCTGACAGGAGCTACATTTGCTTGGTCCCTGTCGGCTACTGGCTAATAGGGATGTTAAGATGCTACTTAGATTGAACTTCCTCTTTAACCGAGTCGTCTTCAGTGCTCTATCTGTCCACCTCTGTGCTGTGACAGGCTGTAAACTTCATTTCAGCAGGAAAAAAAGTGTTTTCAAAACAAGTTTATCAGTGTAAATATAATATATTAATAAGTATATAATGTGTGTGTGTTATTTTTTTCAATTGACCATATGTCAAAACAATTAACAAATATATGGTATTCAATTCAATTTAAGTTTTAGACAAATGGACAAGATGAATTTCAACAGGCTGTTATCTAACAAAGTTATGTTGGCATCAACACATTTCTGTGCCCATTTTAAACATTTGCATGAGAACAGCTGGAGGATAAAACTTTCAAAAATGTAAATGAAAGTTTTTACGCTCACTTGTGTTTTTTGTCTTTTCTGAAAAAAAAAGTTTATGTGCAAAAGGGGAGATGGAAACACTTTTTTTTCTTACAGGCTCTGAGAGATTGAATATATAACTCATGACTGATCAGCCGTTTCATCTTCCTAAAGACTTCTCTCCATTTCCTCTCGTGGGCAGCCAAACTTTTTTCTCTCTCACACATTCTGTACTTAAATTCTGCAATTGTGCTTTAACATCTATGGAAACACAAAACACATTCTGCAGCCTGTCTAACTGCCTGTATGCCTGACTGACTGTATATAAAGATGGACGGCCTGTTGAAAGCCCAGCATGATTAAAGAGGTCATGAACCAAATTCATTTTTCTGTTATTTTAAATAGTTCTTCACACACTGATCTTGAATTATTCATTTTCCTGATTTTGGATTTTATTTTTATTTTATGAAGTTACTTGATTCTATAGAATAAGAATGACATCATGACTGATGGCTCGCTTTGTGCTCTGATTGGGTCTGAGGGTCTGTCCCGCCTCCTCCTCCTCTTCAGCTTCTTCTCTTTCATAAACAGATGTCAAGATGCTCCCCATTTTCTTCCACCCATTAGAGCAGCACTCTCAGATTTATTTTTCTTACATTTATTTATTGTGTCTATTGTCAGAACTTCCATCAAGCTGCCTCTCCTCTTTGTCCCCTTTAAAACACTTTGCATTTGATTCCTTCCTTCTGTTGAATAGGTCTTTACTCCTCTATTGTTTCTATTGTTACTTTTCATCTTTTGCTGTATTTTTCTCGCTTCCTTTTCTATCTGCATCCATAACCTTTTTTTCTCTTTAGTGCTTTTCATGCAGTAAAATTGTAAGAATGAAATATGTAGCTTTAATTGTATTGGATTTGACCCATCCACCTCTGATTTCTTTTCTTATTGCCTGTTCACTGTTGCTTTTTTACATGAATGACACTTCTACCTCTCCATCTGTCTTTCCTTTCCCTTACAGGAGGTGCTGGTATGTTAAATGCTGCAAAAAGAAAACCCCCTGCTTCTTATCTTCCCTTTTGGGTGTCCCATATTTTCCTCTCTGCTTTTCTCCATCTCCACGTAAGCCTCTTTCACTGCCTTTCTAATTTTACTTTTCCCTTTATTTGCCTTTCGGTGTCCTGTCTTGAAGGACCAACTGCCAGCTGCAATCTTCAGAATTTTTGTCCACCTCATAGTTGATTTATCACACATGGACTGAACTCACGCAGAAAGTAGATTATCAAAATGCTTATTAAATAGTTAGTGTTAGTACTTGAGTATGCTATGACCTTATCCAACCCCACATTCACCACCTGTCTCTGCTCACAACTCTGCATTTGTTCAGCTGTTATGTCAGTCTGAGTCTGTCTGACTGCTTGGCTGCCTTCATCTTTACTAATGAAGCATGTTAGTGACGGAAACACTGCTCTAATCGTGCCCTGGCTGCAGCGTTTAGTAGAATTACACACACACACAAATGAGCAGACAGACTATCCAACAGGCATAAAAACATAATGTAGACACTTGGACACCTGGAGTCACATAGCTGGTCATGATTTGGAGAAAATATGTAAATTGGGCTATTTAGGGGTTAACGTGTTCCTGTTGAAGAAAAAAAGTCCATCCCTCAGGATATGTTTGAAAGACTCAATAGATTTTCATTATAAAGTATTTCCAAAAAATCAAAGGTTTTCCAAGCACAGGGCCTGAGCAACAGTTGTGTGTTCCTCAAGACAGAGGATTGAAAAGAGTCTCAAACACTCGGCTGCTCTGCTGATGCAATGCTGATGATATATACGAAAGTCAAAGATAGTGGTCTTTCTCAAACACAAACACACTACTGCATACACACAGACAAAGCAGATAGGAGTATGCTCACAAGCACACATACATAATATGGTTGCACTCAGTAATTTTCTATATACACAAACGCTTGCGTGCAGCTGCATAATTCTGTCCTCCTCGCAGTAATATAATTCAGTCTAGAGCTGGTCAAGCGCAAGCAATGCAAAAAGAATCAAAAGCAAAGAAGTGGTTCACTGAAAAAGTTGAGTTTTTTGGTGTGCGGCAAGCAGCTACTTCATTTTGACACAAATAGAATGTACTCAGAAATAATCTATGCGACTGCAGATAGTGAAAAGCTCCTCCTGTGAACACACTGACGCCACAGACAAACAGCATTTACAAATAACACTTCCACTGCAGTTCAAAAGGCAGCCCCTGTCTTCGGCACTCCTGGGGAATATTTTCACGTCTCTGTGGTTTATATCAAGGTGTGCAGAGTACACTTTAAGGGCAGATAGAGACATGGTGGGAATGAGACTATTGCTTCAGTATAATAAGGGGAAATGCCACAACATTTCTTCTTTGAAATTCTTCTTCTTTGAAATTTTGTGCAAACTTACTTTGGGCAAGTAACTAATATAATTAGTACAAGTATTTTGGGGTTGCAGGAATTTTCAAGGCAGGATTTTTGAAAAATCAGGAGAAAATGCCATTGTGTTCATTTAATGTTTTCCATATAAAATATTTTCTACACTGGCCCTCATTTATCAATCAAACATAGAAACATGAGCAGATCCGGACGGATCCGGCTAAAGCATATCTGCCAATCTTATTTTTATTTATAGCCAACCAATCAACACATTTGGCTTCCATTTAGAGGTTCACTCTTATTAATTCCAAGATGTTTACAAAAAAAAGCTTCTCACAACAGATCAACTATGGAAGATGCAAAACCATCCTCTCAGTAAATAAACCTATGACAACAGATGATGTTAAAATTGTTTATAATGGAATAACACAGTTATTGCAGCTCCTGTCCTATGAAAAATGGCTGCCTGATGAAAATAGAGCACATTACATTAGAAACCAGCATCATCTCATAGAGATGGGCTGAACCCACTAACCACTGCCAGAGTGGTAAAAGAAAACACCCTCTGATTCTCCTGTTTAAAACTGTACACACTGCAATTACATGAGTAAAAATGGTGGATTTTCTTTTTTTGTTGTTGTTCTTCTTCTTTTATGTGAGTCAAATTGGACAGTGTCAGCCCACACATGGTCTGAATCGGCAGGCATTCACTGTGTGATTGTTACTGACACTTCCCTGACTGTGCCTCTCCTCCCACTAAGAGCAGCCAAGGTCATGATGAGTCATCAAAAAACAAAATGGACACAGGTGAGGGGAAGAAAATGATGAAAATGCTGTTTTTCTGGTGCAAACCCTTACATTGCAGCAGTAATGTCACAATCACAAATCCCTTTTAAACTCCATGTCTTACAAAGCTTTGCAACTGATGATTGAGTTGCCTATTTTTTTTTTTGTTGCAAGACCCACTAAAAAACTGACCCTTTTTGGATGCAGGATTGACCAAATAAACTGCAAAATTCTGGAATGATCTTCTCCATCATCACTATAGTTTACAGATTGAATTGTTATATGCAGTATGACACTGTATGATGTCAACAAAGCTGATGTCAGAGTTAACTGGCTGATGTCACACAGGACAGAAGGGAGGGGGGAGTGGTGTGAATTCAAAAGTAAACAACTTTTTACTCACATCCAGGGTTCACATTTTCAGAATCATGTTTTTTCTATGTATTTTTTAATTTATTTTTTTAGACATAATGTGACACCTGGCAGTGTTTGAATGGTTTGCTGTTTATTTCAGAGGCTTTGGTGAGCTGAGGTTTGAGAGAATACTCTCTGTAATAGGTCCCACATATTGGGACAATAAGCATATGACAGAATGCCACAAAACACAACCAAAGGACCTTTCTGCAGTGTGAGCATGTGCATCATCCTTAATATCCTTATGTGTGTGACTTTGTGAGTATGTGTGGGTGATCCATGGTTTGTCTAAGGGCTGGTAGACAGGGCCGTGGTCATAAATCCGCCCAGCCGTAACCACGGTGATTTGCAGGTTCAGAGAAACCATAAACATCAGCACTGAGCGGCCCGCTGCCCTCTGAGGAGGCTGAATTAAGTGGTGAGTGTGTAGCTGTGTGTGTGTATGTGAGCACCACCCGTGTGTGTGCGCATTCCTGGTTGAACGAGTGTGTGTGAGTTTGCTCAAGGGCATCGCTTGCTGGAGATGAGAGCCGGGTGTGGTGATTGGCCGGGGGTCTGAGGGGGTCATTAATCTACGCTGCTCCATTGGCTGTGACGGCGAAGGGGAGGGGTTACTGCAGCTGGTCAGTTAGCTGCTGTCAGCTTTCTAATCTGGAACATTCTTCAATATTAGATGGAGTGCACAGAGGATCACTGGGGCCAAACTGGATTTCATGAAACCACTATTTTTTCTGTCCTGATCCCCTTTTTTTCCTCCCATCAGCAACAAATTGTCCCGATTATTTGTTTATTGTTGTTAAGAAACAATTATGCCAGTTGAGAAGTGCCTTTAACCTAACTTTGAGGCAGACTGTCATGTTACCAGTCAAGACCTCACATTAAGCTGTTTTAAGTCACTACAGTTTGGTCACAATTCTAGAATGTAAGATGACCATTCTAGAATTATAAGCTACCATTCTAGAATTTTAAAATTCCAAATGTTTCATGGTAGGTCACAATTATGAATTGCTACATGTCAGGTTGATGTTCTGGATTATTAAATTGGAGTTCAACAAAATACAAAACCAAGAACACATGATGGCATGGAAAAACTCCTAGAATGTTATTACTCTATTAAAGAATGTTAGTTACCAGTTTCAGAATTTTTAAGTTAAATTCTAGAATGGAAAGTATGAATTCTACAATGTTGTGGTTCCATTCTATAATGTTAGTTGCATATTATTACAGAACTGCTTGAGCGTCAGGTCTTAATCGATGACAAATGCCAGCATATGAGCAGAGAACTGAGTCAATGCCAATCTAGAATGTTAAGTTCTGTATTCTAGAATAGTATGGTAGCAGTCAACGATGCAGAATTTGAGGTCTATTGAATGTTGTGTTAAAATGTGTTCTTGAATGATACATCAAGTCACTTAATTCTTAAATCTGGAATGAAAGTGTGTGCATATTATCATAGAATTGTTTGAGCCTGGCAAGATGCTAACAATCATTTTTAAGGATGTTCCTGTGAGAATTAATGAATATCCAGTTTACCTATTTATATTCACCCAGCAATGTAGAAATAACGCATAAAGAAATTTGAAATGTTGGTAATTGATACGGATTTAAGATAATCAATAGGACACACAGAATAGATGTTTGCAGAAAATGTATAATAATATATAAATAACTTAACCAAATTATAGTAATAAAGAAAAATAAATCCAATGCATAGTATAGCAAGCCAAAGCAACATAATGGATGTCAGAAAACATGGTACAATTACATTTGGGTGATTGGTAATGGTTTTTCTTAAAAGGTTGTGTGAGCTGTTTGCATGTGTCAGATTGTGCACATATAGTATTTGTGTAAAATGTAAAATTTGTGAGGTGTGCAGGTAGCAGAGGAAAGAAGAAGAAATGAAGAAAATGGAAGCAGTGTTGGAAGGGTGCAGTGTTTTTCCACTTTAATTATATTTTTATCTTCCTTCTCCCTCTTCTCATCTCCTCTTAATCATTTTTATTTTCACCCCTCCTTCCTTTCAACCCCCAACCCCTTCCTTTTTTATAGGAGGAAGGATGGACAGTCCAATCTCCTGCAAGATTGTTTTGGTACCAGTATGATCCTAAAGTAGCTATAGGGTGCCTTTTTTTATTATCATTATTTTTACACAGGTGCTGCATTCATGTTGAAATGAAAGAACATAATTCAACTCATGCTACAGCAGACATCTGCTGGACACTGAGCTTCAGATCATTCAGGACTAAGTCAATAAGAAAGCATGTTAGAGAATAGAGACAGAGCACACAACTTTTTTGTATGGCTGGGCCACAAAATTGCTCCAAATGTGCCCGCTATAACAGTGCAACACGCACTGTATCAGTGGACAGACACCATTTGTGGCCACAAGTTGGAATCTGATTGATTCAGACTGAAGGCCTCATGTAAAATCAATCCAGAAAAAAAGCTTTGAGATGGTGTGTGTGGCCAGTGATGGCAACATCGATCCAGCACAGGGAAAAACACTGCTAATAGCTGGCTGAAACTTCAATATCTGGGATAAAAGTCTCTGTCGCCTTCAAGTGGATTTATAAACAGCACAAGATTATAGAAAGAGCAGGATAGAAAGAACAGCTGCGTACGGGGAAGCTGGTCCTCTCCAAAAGCATTTAGATGAAGTGCCTCTAAAACTCCTCAGTGACTTTAGGAACACTCCATTCGACTGAAATGGTAACTGAAATGTTTCTCTTGTAGAATATATCGAACTTGCATTAATACAGATACAGGATGCAATAGGTTCATTTCATTGCCATTTCTTTCACTCAAAATAAAACTCAGAGCAAGATTGGATTCCTGCATCCCTTTGTATTTGTTCCATTGAAACGCGTGGGTGTGATCTTTGCATCAGCCAGGGCCATCTGTTGAGCATCTGTACTGAAGGAAAATGGTTTTGCAAAGACAGCAATTCAGGAGGTACTGACAACTCCAGAAACTGCTGAAGCTGACTTTAAAAAAGGATGCTGGTCAAAGTGCAGAAACTTGTGATTTTTTCAAGCTGCTGCACAAGGCCTTAATAGTGTGAAGGTTTAATTCTCACTCATGTACTTTGAATGACTTTGTAAATGTTTCCTTTTCATAAGAGAAGCTGTTCAACATTCTTTGCAAAAATATTTTACAGAGGAAAATCACAATAGATTATTTTGAAGATTTCGAACAGGGATTTGCTGGATGCTCTCCAAACTAAGGGCTAAGCCTAAAGCCAAATGTGATCTTCTGAAGTGCTTAGAGAAAGTAAAACTAGTCAAAGCCCTTTAACACAGCCAAGGAAAGGTCCTTGTGTATTGACAGAATATAAGAAATCCATTTCTGCCCTGCCTGTTTCCTAGAGGAGACTTCCTCACCTCAGTGTTCACACCTCTATCACACTGCACTGAATAGATTGACACTACAGCCACGCTGAGTCACCACAAGTGCTATTATTGGGTGAACTGAGCAAAATAACAGCAGATCTGATTTATCCACAAAATAAAAGCATTCAGTGCTTAAAAAAATCCCTTTGGTGTGTTTTATTGATGTGTGTGTACAAGCAGGTGCATACCCATTCTCATTATAAACTATACATTTAATTCTTCATATTGTCCATACCTCTATTTGTTCATTGCAATAACTGAATAACAATCTCAAAATAGTGTTACTTGGAAATGTTTTTCTTTTATAAATATGCACCCCCTGATTTAACAGTAGAAAAGATAGTAATGATATTGTATGAATTGATAATAAAATTATTTGTGAGAAAAACAGATAATTTAAGCAGTCTGGAAACATTACCGCAGTGTTAAAAGAGAAGGTTAGGGGTTAAAGGGGGTGCCCACTAGAATTAGTCTATATAATAAAATAAAATTCATAAAATTCTTAAAAGAAAGAACATATTTAGGCTTCAAAATAGTGCAATATCCCTCTGAACGTGCGCACGTAAGTAAAGGCACCATTATTAAACAATTAATTTAGTCTCAATAGTCTTTGAGTGGATCATAGGTTATGAAAGTTTCTGTTAGAAAAAGTAACTAAAACAAAGCTGAATTTTGTGACATTGTAAAGGTCTATTTAAATCATCACCAAAAATAAACCATTTAATGTTAATACATTCTGTTAAAAACACTAAATTGAACTTTCTTCAGTGCATAAGGTAAGCCATAATCTATTCTGCCGAGACAAATGGTCATATAAAGAATATTCACTGTGAATTGGTTACAACTGCAGGCTTTTACACAGAGCAGAGGGGAGAGGACAGGAGGGTTTATAAGTAGAGATTGTAGAATACAAATATTTGAATATGTATAAAATGTATAGAATGTTTTTCCAACATTTAGAGAACTTCTTTCTCTTCTCTCTCTCTTTTACAATTCATGTCCTTGTAAGTGTTTTGTTTTGTTTTGTTTTGTTTGTTTTATGCACTAAAACACTCACACTTCTCACACTTCTAGCCATGATTGTGTCATAGAGGTGCAGTACTAAATTACTGCAGGGAAATACAAGGCCACACTGAGTGAGATGTAAAAGGAGCAACAAAGAAGCCCTAAAACGGCTTGAAGTCAGGAAAGTAATGATGTCAACACGTGTTGATTACACCTACATGTACTCACATCACACCAACAAGCCAATATCCAAACCATCAACAAACTAATTCTATCCTAATTATCCGTGCATGGCCCACAACTTATGATCACGTACAGGCTACAAGGGCTAACAGACAAAACATATCGGGAGAAGTTAATTATTAAATAATAAAAATAGCTGTTGACACTGTGGAGGATGGCACAAGCAGTTAGCTGCACACTTTAAACATCCTGTCACCAGCAGCGGAAGATACGTCACGAATGCAAACGATAGTTATCACGTGAGCAATATAAACAGCACAACGGATACAGCAATATGCTAGCATCACTTATAGCACTAAGTGTAGTACCGAAACAACCGCACGATGCTAGGTGTTGCTAGCTAGCATCACCTACGACTCCTCTGTTTAATTCTTTGATGTTGCACTCACCTGTCTGAACGTCTTCTGTCATACACGTCCTCATCAATGTTTCTGCTGCCTCGTTTTAAATCCAGTATTCCCACTGAGGTCCTCAGAGGTTTTCCATACAGGTTCATACAACATAATGGATTATTGTTTAGACAGCACAAAGTCCTCACGCGCGTCACAGAAGGTACAAGTCATCAGTGGAAGCAGAAGTCACCTGGAGGGTCCACCACCAGCCGGACCCAGCATGCACCTGTCCGTCACACGGCCCAGGTGTGTTTGATTTGTGTCACTCAGCATGCTGCGGGAGTGGCGCATTAAACCAGCGAAGAGTTAAAATAGATGCTTTTTATCTGACAAATTGTTTATTGTACTGTTGTATTTTGTTTGTCTCTGTGAATGAGAGAAGCACAAAACTGGGGGTAAAAGATGAATTGTGTATTTCTATCAATAAATTAATGAAACAATTACTATAAATAACAAATATCCTGAATATTTTAATAGTCAAAATATTTTATTATTATTGTTTCCACTCCTGCTTGTAGATATAAGA
>JAOWBC010001387.1:10664673-10680614 GCA_028566105.1 Hypoplectrus providencianus | reverse complement strand
TTACAGGATAATTAAAGGTAACATTATTATTATTATTATTATTATTATTATTATTATTATTATTATTATTATTATTATTAAAATATGATTTAACAGGTCTTTTGTTGTTTGTTTGTTTGTTTAATTTGTTGGTTGTTTTTTTTGTTTTGTTTTTTTCAATCTTCTCACATAAAGTATGAGAGATGGATGAAGACGTCCTGAAGGAATTCTATCATATATCTAGCAATGATACAATAATCCCGTTAGTCTGCAGGGAGATCATGGATTACAGAAGGAAAGAGGAAGAAAGAGGAACAGTGACGCAGGAAAGGATTATTTGCAGAGCAAAGACACAAAAGAGGGAAAGACAAGTGAGAAGAGAGCAGGGGAGGGGAGGAAAAGGGGTGAGAAAAAAGACAACATAAGAGAAACAACAGAGGAGAGTACAGAAGGAGGGAACGGAAGCAAGATGAGGAAAAGAGCAAGAAATTCCCCTGAAGTGTGTCGGCGTCTCCTGAGAGGATCAGAGATCAGAGAGACGAGTGACCTTGTGGTCATCTGTCAGCCCCTCTGACTCTGCTGGAGGCAGGATATCTCTCCAGGGAAAGAGCACACTGACACACACACACACACACACACACACACACACACACACACACACCACTGTACAGCACAGTGAGGAAAACATATGTGTGTTCCCACTTTCTCACTCACACGTCTAAACAAAGCAAAGGCATGAAATAGCTTGCAGCACAATACAAAAGCTGTGTTTTCACCTACTGAAGGGAGCAAACAGGATGGTGTTGCATTACATCATAAAGGCTTTGCAGACAAAAACTGGTCTGCTTTTTGGAAATGTTGCAGCTTTCAGTGACACCTCCTTCCCTCATGAGTGGATCAGTTGTAAAAACTCTGTCTGTGCTCATCAATAAAGTATTATGTTTTCATTGGAACTACTTTTTAACGAGGAAAAGATCCTTCTGAAATGGCTGGCACCAATGTGTTTTCCATGTGGATCGTTCCAGAAGACTCCTTCACCTCTGAAACAGCACCGCATCATCTCACAGGAAACAGCTAGAAGAAAAACAAATTCTGTCATGATTCCACAGTATTCATTCCTGGGGCCAGAGGGCAGTACTTCTCACACAAAAAATGACGTGGGATAATTTAGACCATTTTAACATGGGTAAAAACGCTGTGCAATTATCTGAAGGTTCAGTGGGGATCAGATTTTGTTATCAGCAGATGCAGGACACTTTCATGCTGAGGCTGCAGCAGCGGCTGACCACTCTTACTGTGCCTTATTAAAATTTATATTCTCATCCTGGATGACAGAGCTGCCAGAAGGAAAAGTCCATTACAGGATGGAGGTTTCATAGACATTATGGCAGTAATGTTGGTTAGTGCTGCAGCATGACAGGGATACAAATGGTGCATCACTTTGATGAGATGAAAATGAATCCTTTATGATCGCTGATTCAAATTAAACCAGGGTTAAATCAATGTGAATAAAAGTATTGTTTGGTAGAAAACAGGCTGGGGCATTGGACGATATAATGTTAGGTGTGGCTTATATGCAATATTCCTACAAAAACCCACAACCAACACAGAACTTAATTCATCGAAACTTTACTGGCAGCAGAATGTTGCACCAACTCTTCTTAGACAGCATTCTGTGTCCACATTAATGAAAAATATAGCAAATAGTTTTTATACATATGTTTTGTGTTTATTTGTGTTATTTCATTAAAGGATAAACACAATAACGGTACGAAAGAGAAGTGTTAATTAATAACCAGTATGCTCTTCACAGCTGTTTACATCAGCATGTATAAACCTGTGTAGCTATCAGTATGTGACTGTGCTGTATTTTTTTCTCCTAATGAACAATTTAGAAATAATAAGGCTTGCACTATTTTATGACTTTGTCAAAAGATTCCTGTCTTTTATCGTCCAAAGATCAGAGAAAAGATTTACAGGAATATAGTCTTAAATATATCTTAATCAAGTTTTATTTTCTATTTAAAGGACAATATAACTTGTTTTAACATTTTCAGATTTGGAGAGATGTAGACATGTTAGACTGAAACATACAATTTTAGATTTAAAAATGTGTATAATCATTGAACAACAAATCTAAATTAAAAAAACCAAAACCAGCAGTGTGTTGGCCCATCATAAGCCCATTTGTTGCTGTCAAACATGTAAGATATGTAGTAAGAAGCACAACCACACTGCAGAATTCCATCACAAGCAGAAGTCCTCTATTCAGAACTAACTTCTATAAAACTATAAGAACCAACATCATAATGCACCTTAAATAACAAAAGCAAGGGTTCTTATTATGCAAAATTGCCCCATTCAAATTGTTTCATATATTCCAAATATAAGCTCATTTGTATTGATGAATTTAATACCTTTTACCTAAATGAGTAAAATGGAAATACCTGAGTAACGTACACCTACCTCAAAACAGCACTTATGTTCAGTAAATGAGTAAATGTAATCAGTTACATTCCACCACTGAGGAAGATGTTTTTTTTTTTATGAAAAGAGTGGTAACATATGCACGTTAAACACCAATCACAGTATGATACACTCCTTGCCCTCTGAGCCAATGGGGGCTAATGATACTCGTCTTTCTGTCAATCAGCCCGGCTGGAAACCTGGCTGTTCCCATCCATCCTCTCCAACTCTTCGCCCTCCTGCCAGTGATGTCCCCCCTCTCGCCCCACACCTCCTCCTCTCTGCTCACATGCAGGGGATTTTCGGGCACTTTTTTTATCCGTCTCCTCCTGAGCATCCTGTGGTCAGTGTTAGCTTTTCATCTCACTTCCCGCCCCTGAAAAGCCTCTGCTGAGGTGGGACACACTGCGACATGTTTTGTAGTCTGTGGTGTTTATTAGGAAAGCGGCGCAGTGGAAAAGTGGGAAACATACAGTGTATCCACAGTGAAGCTGATGAAAACAGTGGGAGAGACCAGAGGTGTCATCACCAGCTGCCCCGGAGACTCGAAGACTTCAGAGAATCCCTGACACAACACCACATAACAATGTGGAGCACATAACTCAATGCTAAGTGCACGCCGAGTCTTTATTATTTTATTCAAACTGTGTGGTATGTCTGTGAGCGAATCCTGCTCTTACTCACGTGCAGCTGGCTGCGGCATGTCTGAGGGTTCTGCGGTTCCCTCAGTGAAACGCGGCTAAAGCCTGATGCAGCAGTGATTAACATTTTAAATCCGGAAACCCAAATGAGAAACCTCACCTCGTGCAGGAACCCCAAACATTTTACCACTCCTGCTTTATGGGGACCCACCAGATGTTGGCCCAGTTAGCATGCCGGATGCCAAAAAGTTAAAACACCACGCGGGGTTGGATGCATTAGACGAGCTGCATGAGGACAGACTGTTGTGAAACGAATAAATCTGACTCCAGTATGAGATGGAGTGATTACATATCTACAGCACAGGAAAACAAATGAAAAGGTCCAGTTCTGCTCTGTTTATATTCCCCTGTTTTTATAGTATTTATTTAGACTACATGTTACAAATATGTGTGTTTGCTTTCAGATTATCAGATGGAATATGAAATGTTTATGTCTCACATAGGCTAGCTTTACATAAGCATTGTATTGCTGGTTATAGGAAAGACCCAAACACTGAGCAGTGGACGTCACAGAAGACTGAATGGAGGAAGTTGTGGAAGAATTCAAGGAGGGTCACAAAAGCAGGGAAAAGGGGATAGAATGGCCTGAACTTAAAAGATAGGAAAGCATGTTTCTTTTTTGTCAGGGTTAGAGATTTCTCATCAGAAGGCCAAGCATTAAAACTACGTGGCTCTAAGAGCAAAAACAACAACAACAAAACAATATGCCATGTACTGAATTTGAATCATTCCTCTGAAATTACTCATATTTAAGAGGTTTGTTATCAACAATTTCAAACAAGCTTCTCACTATAGCAGTGACTAAACGCCATCAGAGTGAGACTTTTCTCACAATAGGTTCTCAAACCTGGCATGCTAATTTGTGATAAAGACAAACACATTACCTTGGAAGCAAGCCCCTCGGCAAAGTGTTTTCTGTTTGCTGCGATGTTGATGTTAATTTTCCACCTCTGCCTGCAGGATTAGTTGTCAAATGAAAGTTGAAGGGATAGTCATGCAATTACAATCATTGTTTTGAATGTTGAATAAAGAAAAGTGAATCAGGTTTTAAAGACGTATTCTTGTTGCAACACCAACAAACTAATCGTCAAATCTGCAGGCATAGAAACACATTAAAGTTTAGTGGTTTGCTGCATTTCTTTCTTATAAGTTGCCAAAAAGGTGTAATTTAGTCGCTATAAACACTGTAGTTTCATTTAAATGAATATTGTGTGCCCTCTTGTTTTTTTGTTGTTGTTTTTTTTTTGCCAAAACTGAAACCCTGCTTTGCCTCACCCTCTCCACCTCAGTCTTTCCCTTTAACCCCTGCCATCCTGCCCGCCTCTGTCACCTGTGCCGTCCTTATTTTCCTGTTTCTCTACAATTTTCTCATTTAGCTTTTATAGCCTTTTTTCTCGCTCCCTTCATCATCTCTCACTCTCTCTTCGCCTCCATCCCTCTGTCTCTCTTTCACTCTCTGACCCAGAGGGCCGTGTTTCGCCGAAATCCAATCCTCTCTCTTTTTTAAAACCTGCTGTTCCATTTCACTCCCATTTTGTCACACTGCAGTGCACACACAATGCCCGCTCCTCCCTCATTCCAAGCCTTTTCTTCGTCTCCACAAACACACATACAGAAGAGTGCGCGTGCACATACACACACTGGCAAACATTTGCTCTACTGCATAAACACGAATGGGGAAAGGAGGCAGGTAGAGAGGGAAAAAAAACACTTAATTAAGCCATCAATCAAATCTGATGCTCTTGGTTGGATTCATGCACAGACACACACAAACATACACGCCCTACACTCTCTCTTCTGGTTCTGCGGCCATCCATCACAGCTTCACTGACTCCGCTCAACCTCAACTCAGAACCAATCACATGGAGGTTAGAGACTAACCGAGTGCTTGTGAATGTGTGTGTGAGAGGGAGAGAACCCTCATGTGCTTCTGGAACAGACACTGAGGCGCTTCACGCCGTTTCAGCAGGAGTGACTCTCAGATACAGCAGAGTGAACTGTGATCTGTATTGTTTACTGTTGAACACCTATAATCACTTATAGAGTGCGGTGGAACCTCAACAGAGCTCTGAAACACACACATACACACACAGCTGTTTGTGTTTGTGCTTTGGAAATATCATTTTTAACTTCTACACTGATATCAGTGGTGGAGTGCAACATGTACTCAAGTGATGTACTTAAGTACAGCTTTGAGGTACTCGTACTTAACTTGAATATGTATACAAATGTAACTATATTTGTAGATATATTAGACATCTCACAGGAAAATGAGACTCCACTACATTTGGATTGGATCATTTTAAAAATGATTAAACATTAGGTATATTTAGCAGTTAACATAAGCTCTACCATGGCAGTAAAATGCACGAGGCATAAATGTATCAAAAATAATAATTATTATATTACAATAATATGTTTGATTGTATATATGACAATGTGAGTGAGTTCACTCTGCATAACAAGAACTTTAACTTTTGATACTTTGAGGACATTTTGATGCTGGTAGGTGTGAATGCAGGCTTTTTACTTGAAGTGGAGCCGTTCTGCACTGTGGTATTCGTCTTTTACTTGAGCAAGAGATCTGAAAACTTTTTCCACCACTGCTGATAATATATGCTGAATTCAAATTAGAATAAAGCAATGTCAAAATACAATGAACAATTTCAAATTAAAATTGAATATTGATGCATCTAATATAATTATTATTATGGAATTATTGTTATTGCCTGCCACAGTGAGGTCGGCTTTTGCCAAAACACATGAAATCATGCAGGTTCTCCAGAATCTCTTTTAGCTAAGACTCTAGCAGGGACTCCAGAGCACCTGTGCACCATGAAGGCATGGAAGAACCTCAACCAGGACGAAGCTAGGCAGACTGTCTGGCCCTGCTGCAGTAATATAAGAGAATTTTTTGCAGCAGTCTGGCGCTGAAGGGGACACTCCATTTGTTTGGACAAACTCAACACAAAAAGAAAGTTCCTTGTAGCTACTTTAAGAGAGAGTTTCTCACCATCTGCCTAACTGGAACCATTCACATGTAGTGGCTACTAAAAAAATACCAATAAGGACATTTATTTCTTCTTTATTTTGAATAAATAAATTCAAAAAATACACTCAGGTTACAGAATAGATGAAAAAAAAGAAATTTGGATGTTTCCTTTTTTAACAAGTTATTTAAACAAAAACAACAAGAATTTCTGATGTATAGGTTTGCACTATTTTATGTGCTTAATGAGACTAACATTAGGAGAGCTCAGAGCTATCAAAGATTATTATGTTTATTCTCATCAAAGTTTTACTGCTGCTTCATTTCTCTGTGTGGTCCATAAAAAAGGAAAAGGAATCATTAATTCCTGCGTTAATGTTGTTTTTAAACCTCAACACAGCAGAGTCACTTATTCCCTCTGAGTGTCTTCTCTCCCATGGACATAGTATGCAAATGACCGCGACATACAGTAACTGCATGTTTAAGTTTTTGATCTCCAAGCTCAGGTTCCTAATTAAAAAAGTGATGGTGTCAGTATCAGAGCCTGACATTTTGGAGAGATATTAATTTGTTCTGTAATTTGATGCCCCAGTCAAATCCGCCATTCATGACAATATTATCTCCCAGAGGCTTACAGTGCTCACAGAAGGCCACACTGTTGAGGTCTCTGCGTGCTTGTCCCACAGCTTTTCACTGCTGTTTGAGAAAGAGAGCAGCTCCAGTCTGGATCCACTGGTTGGGGTTCGCTCCACAGGGCAGACAGATGTGCGTGACCACCTTCACCCTCTCTGAGCTCGTATACAGAGGCAGCCAGATACTCTCCTCTGAAGCAGCGGAGTCAGCAGCAGAGCTCTACGATCACATGCAGAACACAGAATTTCATGAATTTATGCACAATTACTGGATATTCAACCCTTTTAACACACAGCTTTTTAGTGTATTCTTTTTTTCTCCATTTTTATAGTTAAGTTATATTTGTAATTTGTTTGGCATTTTTTATTGATTATACATTCTGTTATATATATAAAAAAACATATATCAATATTTCCATGACCCCTTTGGTGCCCCTTGGGCTCCAGGGGTTACTTTGAAACACAGTGAATAATTTTTATGTCTACAACCCCTACTTATAGCCTCCCTTGTGCTCTCCTCTCTGTTCTGTGTAAACAGGTTGCAGCAAAGTCCAAGTTCTGCCGAATTTCGGTCAGATGACTTTTGATCCAAGCTGAATCAATCAAGGCTTCCCAGTTGCTCTTAAAAATCACTGATTTTAATGGTTTTTAAAGGATTTAGTTAATGCAAACAGTCCATTTTTGGCAGAGTTTTAGGTGAGACTTAAAAAATACTCTCTGGCTATGATAAATGCTGATGATAAATTATTTGGGTGATTTTTATTGAAAACCTGCCTTTCAAAGCTGCAGGTAGGTTGTGTGGTTCAGAAAGTCAAGTAGCTTCCATTTATTATATTTTAATAATAAGATGAAATAATAACTTGTTTCCTCGCTCCTCCACCACCACTAATAAATGAATAAATCAACAAATATCCCCTATGAGTGCATGTTTAGCATTCTGCCACAGATAGCTGCATGGACCTGAATAAATGCTATCTATTCAATACTTCTAAGATTTAATATGAAGATTCCCTTAGGATTTACCAAAAGTCTATTGTTAAAATGATAAAGTATATAACTCTATTAGTTCGTTTCAGTATTATATCAGGCAATAAAAGCTATCAAACATTGTCCATTGTGTCCTTTCCAGGCTTCCCATAAATCTAAATATCAGACTGTCAAAAACACTTAACTCCTTAGTGAGGGCAACACTAAACACAAACCTGTGGGACCCAGGCCATGTAGCAGGGCGGGACTGCAGACACACTGGGGGAGTCATGTTGATTCTCACAAAGATGAACACCGTCAAAGCTACAACCCTCCAACTGGAGACCTCCAACCTGGAAAAGGAGTAACAGAACATTGTGAGAAGCAGGAGGAGGCAGAGGAAAAATAAGGGGCAAAGTCTAAAATAGAACAAAATGATCGTGAAGTGGGGAGAAATAGAGATATAGATGGGGATTAAACGCAGTAGATTAAACAGAGGGACAGGATAATGAAGTTAAAAAGTCTGCTGAGATTAAAAAAAAAAGAGATAAAAGAGAATAAAAAAGTGAGAAAAAAGGAGACAGAGCTTATGTACACCAAAGGAAACACAGAGCATGAGAAAAAGACTTGCCGTGCTGTCACCAGATTAACTAGCATGTTATAAAAAATTGTACATGAAAAACTGAGTGAATTCAGTCCAGTGACTCAGGGATTTTCCGCAGTGGAGCAGACAATAAAGGGAACTCTGGCGTCAAGTAAGACATACACAGACAACTACTAAATCACATAATCTGGGCGAGAAAAAGCTACAGAGTGAGGGAGACAAATCCAGAAAAAGCTACAGTGTGTGTGTGTGTGTGTGTGTGTGTGTGTGTGTGTGTGTGTAAGAGAGCTCATTGCTTCTCAACAATTATCCCCTTTCTCTTTCTCTGTCAGATGTCTGAGTATTTCCCTTCCCTCCCTGCAGCTGCAGCCTCTTTTTAAGCACCCACACCCTTCCCTTCTCCCTTTGTATATTTTAACTAAGTGCAAGTCAAGCCGTGCCAGTTTTTATTGGCATGACAGAAGAGAAACAAATGCCTAAAAGTATTTAAATAGTAGACAATACAATTCTATCACCCTCAAATCAGAGCATGAAAAGGGAAAGAAATTAAGACTGAAAGTGGCATTGTATAATATGTGTGTTCTCAGTCCTTGAATTGTAAGAATTTGTGCCCGTCAAATGCATTCAAAGACACAAAAGACCAAAGATGACTGCTGTCAAAGGCAGCAGACATGTCTCTAATGGATATGCAGCAAACTCTTTGCTTTCTCTTTAACTTTCTGCCTACTTATCTGCATCTGTATTCTATTCTTGCAGTCTTTCACTCCATTATTTTTCAATTATCACTCAGCCAGACTCTGCCTTGTTTATAGCCCCAGTGTTCTGCAGCTGGATGGGAGCAGAGTGTGTCTGCATGCATGATCTGTTGGATAATGTGCGCTTGTTGAAATGATACCTTCACTTGCAGCTTGGCCTGCGCTATTGGGCTGCGCCATGATGAAACAAACACCAGACCATCCATGGAACAGCCCATGGACCTAAGAGCACAAAAATGTGTCATTAAGCAGCATGCAAACCCTTTTAGTCTCACATGAACCCTCAAACATTCAGCATTACCTGGCAGTTTCCTGTCTCAAAGCATTGAGGAAGGTGTCAGGGTGGAAGAGCTCAGATAGATCGAGGGTGTCTGATAAAAGAGCTTGTCTGCCTGCACGCTCCACCCAACTCTGGATACACAGACATGCAGAATGAAACACGCACAGATTAATGAAGCAAAAACCTAGCAAATCGCACCTAAGCACTCAAAGATAACACATAATTCAGGCATCAAATTTCATCAATTTCTCACTTGAGTCAGGCAAAAACATTTAGTGGGTCGATGAAAGAAAATGAGAAAACACACAATTTTCTTCAGTTCAGGTGGCGATATGAGACACAAATAGAGCGGGCACTTCATACTTAAAATATTTTCTCTGAATATTCACTCTCTCACCATGAACAGTTTGGTTACAAAGAGTACAAACCGTCGATGTTTGTATTGTATTTGGCTCTTTAAATTTTCATCGAGAGCATTGATTTGTGAGTGGGAAGATCATAATTTCTCTCTGTGTCACTGTGTATTTGCTAATGAGAGATAAATATGGTTACAAAGGGATGCAGCAAAACACAAAGTCAATACAAATGTGTGGCCAACAAAGTATTTAATGTCCTCGTGTCCTTTTATCACCACATCAACAAGCTGATAACATTGGAACCCCAATTACCTGCTAATAGGATACAGTGCATGTCCAACACCTAATCACACACACACGCACACACACACACACACACCCATCTGAGCATGTCTACTGTATAGAACACAGACATTAAGTAATAAGTGGATGTAACCCATTGCTTTGAGGACTACCGTTTTAAAGCCTCAAGTCTGGCGTTTTGGTGGTCGCCGCCTTGGGTTTGTGAGGAACCAGAAGGGCCCATGTTTAGAGGAGAAGGACGTTAAGGTATCAGCTATTATTAACACTAGCTAGGTTGCTTGGTTAGCATGGTGCACTTTTAATTGGAAATATGTCTTTTAGCACAACTAAACTATTCTACTCTAAATGGTGTTTGTTTGTTGATCACTAAATAAACAATTTACTCATCGACATCTATGCAATCAGACTTCCTTTTGCAAACAGCGTGACGCCCCCTGCTGGCACTTGTGCATTGGCCTCACTTTTCAGAGCCTGAGTTTGCTGCTTCATATATACTGGTTAACTAAACATACACCAGCACATGCATGCAGAGATAAAGTATGTGCAAAGACACCAAAAAAACAAGTGCTGTATCCAGATACAAGTACCCAACATGAAGTCAGGATCTTGTGAAAGACCTCACTTGGCTGTCTCTGATGTGTTGATCCGGGCTTCCTTATGCAGCAACATCTGCGCATGGAAGCAGCCTCCTTCTGTGTCACTGCACATACTCGTTATTTCAGTCAAAGGCACAGCTCAGGACTTAACCCGATACACTATCTCATATACAATCTTAGTTCTTAGTTTGGATGTTCTTCTTTCTCTTTTGAAAAATGTTGCTGAGTGGCCCAACAACCATCCTTTTTGCACTTACAGCCAAGCTTATCATGATATACATAAGCCTGCATGGCTGCAGTGGCAGGATTTAAGCCTTGAGAATTGACCTAAGATTGAAGTTTTGATCTATTCTCGGTCCTTTTTTGCATTACGTTTTTTAACAGGTAGGCATTTTCCTGTAAATCGCCATAGGAGCGAGTGGATTTTGGAGGTCAGCTGAAGAAAATTGCTGACAAATAGAAGCAGAATGAACAAACATCTGATCCAATCTCTATTATAAATGGATTCCATTTTAGCACAGCATCAGTCTCTGCTGGCTTTAGAGATAAATTGGGATGAGTATTATGCCAAGAAAAAATATGCACAAATGCAAGCTCATACGCATATTCAAACGGGCAGATGCAGATGCACGTGCACACACACACACCCACACACACACACACACACACACACACAGCCAGACGTGCACCAAGAATTTGGAGTATTAATAATACAGCGAGCCAGTGTGTGCTGGTATGCATAGTATTTGTGTGCATATGTGTGTGTGTGAACATTGGAGTGTTTTCAAGGTCGTCCTGCTCGTCTGGGGTGCACTGCTGTGCTGTTAGCTCTTTATTCTTCAGCAGCTCCACACAGCAGCAGCTTTGGCCGTCTCCGCCTTTATTAGGCTGATTAGCTAATAGGACACAGACACTCTGCTAACAGAGATATCACTCAGTACTGATGGGCAGAAATAGACAGTTAAGGACAGTGCTGCCTCCAGATAGACACACATGAAGACAGATGGAGTGCAGGTAGACAGGGAGGCGCGCAGAAAGAAATGAGAGATGGCAGGCAGACAGAGAGACATACACACAAACAGATGGGTAGGCAGGCAGGCTGGCCGGCAGACAGACAGATACAGGCAGCGAGACTCGCCCACATGAATAACGAAATGCATCGAATTCACATGAAAATAAATAATTTCTGAGCGTGTGTGTGTATGTGTGCATTCGGGTCTGCCAGAACATATTGAGGTAGGCGTACAGTCAGACACAGTGGAGTTTATTTCCTGGCACCAACCTAGGGCAGACACTTCCCAGAACCTCATGCTTTTATATAATAATCTGCTTTTATTTATGAAGTGCTTTTGAAAACAACATTAGAATTTTTTCTGGCATAGTTTTAGTCAACACATTGCTCCAATCACTCATAAATAATTTTAGTCGTGAGTCAGAAGTACTTAGTCTGGTCCTTGGAACAGGGCTCAACTAAAGGAGGGGAACCACCAGAGAAAAGTCATTTTGGGATATCTGAGGTGCAAAGACTGTTTTAAATTGTCTGAATCTAAAAAGTTCTCCTGTAACACTCATCACAAGTGGAGGACCAGGCCCCCTGTAGGACATAAATGCTTGGAGGATTAAACTGATCCCTCTATCAGTATATTAGGGCTAATTAATAAACTCTTAGGCCTTTTAAGTCTCATTCCTGTGAGACAACATGGGATTCCCTGGGGGGTCTCGGTTATTTTTTATAAACGGTAAGGTCACTGTCAAAAGCCTTAAGTACCAGTTATCCCACAGAAATGTTGCTACGAATCCTCTGATCATAGCGACAGCAATAACAGCAATCATGTAACTTCTATACAGGGTGTGTCGTACACAGACGGGATGGTCCTACCAGCTAATTGTGTGTCTTTGGGAGAAAGGAAAGATAGAAACGGACACATAGACTGACAGAGAAGGAGAGTACTGCATGTTTCTGTGCGTATACTCTTGCAAGTGTTACCTGTATGGCAATCGCCCGGGTTACGACAGCTCTCATGTACTGCATTGGCTCTTCTGGTCCCTCCCATTTATTCTGCCATATTAAAGGACACTAGGACAGATTTAGATATAGAGAGGATACATTTTTATTAAAGCCATAATAGGAACAAGAATTAAAAATCAAGCATCAGCAAGAAAATAAAGTAAGCCTTATGTTTTTAACTGTGAATATTCTGCACTGATTAGGCAACGTGCTTCAGTCTAACTGCTGTCTGGTCGACAGAACGTGCCTCTCTCATTGAACCCAGAGAGCCACATATCTGATTTTTTTTTTTTTTTTTTTTTTTACAGTCATGCACTCTCCTTGCAACTGTGGTCAGATAAAAACATGTAAACACTGATAATGTGTGTTACAGTTTTCTGTGATCAAAGGTTAAGAGTCTGCAGATTACAATTCTCTCTGTAAAGTATACACATTTTATTTATTACTCTAAACTAAAAAGCTACCTAAACTTCATAGTGACAAAAGACTTCTGCATGCACACATATTGCTTTCCTTCTCATCATGTTTAATACATGGAACACTTCATTTAGTCTACTTCGGTATTTTTATCCATCTGCTGGCGCCCTTGTCTCACACTGCAGTAGCAAAAGCATATTTCATTCTCTGTGCTGCAACAGTGATTTGGCAGACAAATACTGTTGTTTTTCTGTGAACAACACTGTCCAAAGCATAAAGTAGTGTGATGTTTTCATAATGCAGCAGAAAGTTTTGGGAATGGTGAAATGGATGGATACACAAAATATAGCCAGTGTTGGTTGTCTAACTAAACCTTACTCTAACCAAAAAGGTGGCTGATTACAAAATGCTTAAAGGGTTTGTTTTGAAAGGCAATGACAAATGTAGGATCTGTGTGTAGGTGGCAAATGAAAACTTCCCTCAGGAGACAAGTGTAAAGTGTGGAACAGGTTAGGCAGTCCATGATGCTTAAACTGCTGAACAGAGATCAAAGAAGTGCCTTACTCATAAACACACATATGCACAGTGGGAGACTGAGGATTAGGAATTTGATGTTATTCAAGCTTGAAAGTCATAATGGAACTAAAAGGGACCTTGCTTGTCTCTCAGCTGCAAGTCAACCATTCACTTACTCTCCTGCTGTCTGTGTGTGTGTGTGTGTGTGTGTGTGTGTGTGTGTGTGTGTGTGTGTGTGTGTGTGTCACTGGTGTGTTTGAGGGGAGCATGCAGACACTGAAATTTGCAAATATTTGTTAATATTTTCATATCAGAGTTAATGATGCCATAAAACAAATATATTTTCAGAGCTATTGGCGCCCACAGAAAGCATACCATGGAGTGGATTCAGAAATATTTTCCTCAATCATTCTCAGCTGTATTAGTATTAGTTAGTATAAATAGACAGGGTAAGAGTGCTTGTATAATTATTTTTGTGAAAGAAAGAAATCAACATTTTTTTCCTCCTTGATGGTCTTTGTGTTTCCTTGATTGATACTATGAAATTTGCATTGCAGTTTGTTGCCAGCATTTTATTGATGCAAATTCACGATCTAAGGTTACTTAATCAATATTTCAAATAGCTGGCAGGGACTGCTGGCAGACACATATTATGAATAGGAACTTTAGATTACACTCTGCTTACTGGTCTAAGGCTACTTTAAAGTAACTATGATGGTAAAATGCAATCCGATTTAGAGAAGGTTGTCAACACTGCGTAAAACATGAATAAAAATGGAATATAGTATATTTACAACACTTAAGGCTTATGAGTTTGATGATTTAATAAAGCTGTTCTCAATTGAATGTTTATCAAAAAGTCAAATAGCCTTACCAAATTGTGGCCCGCTGTTTAAGACATTTATTTGGAACCAGGGTTGATAAGTAACAAGATAAGACATACTGGCATGTAAATTGTTACAACTGAGACTTAAAATGTAATTGATACTAGAGATTGTTTAACCTTTAATCAAAAGACCATCTCTGCATGAGTCCTCATGTCTTGATATTAATGATCTTTCCACTGCATAAAGGCAGCAGCGATATTTATTTCTGTTTTGCAGTGCTGCTTACTACTCTCTTCTGATGCTTGGGCAGTTTCCAAGTATCTAATTATTTTTTACTACACAGCTGAGGAGAGGGGCAATGGAGCTGATCCCTTTAGAGCTGTGCCTGCCATACTTACAATGTTGAAACCCCACATGGTTCATTTTCCAAATATATAAATCACGCCAGCAGCTCTCTCTGTGCTTCTCATGTTGAATGTGGGCTAATCAGTGACAGTTTGTTAAAACAGAAACCGAACACACAAATACACATTGCTGTGATGACACCTTATTTAATTTATATGAATAAGGCGCAACAACCACCTGTTAACCAAGATGAAGAAATTAGATGTAATTAGGCCTTGTCAAAGGTAGTTAAATACATATTGTTTCAAAATACCCAACATCAAAACTGTTGTTTTTTCTTTCTTTTTAATGATATATACTACAAGGTAGAAAACCAGGATTTATCAGCTCTATCAGACAAACTATAGCTTTTTTTGCTTTTGTATGGGGAGGTGGCATCTGGGCAGGATCATTATCTGCACAATCATTCTATACTTATAATATGACTGCGAGCAAAGAAAGGTTGTCAAATTAATTCTGCTCTAATGGATACTGAAGAATGATAATGATGCTCTGCTGACACGTGAGGAAAAAGAAGTCAATAAAAGATAGCAAGAATCTTAAGCAACCACACACTTAACACTTTTACACACAAAGTGATGCCAGTAGAATGAGTGGTTTGAGTTTGTGCCGTGAAGTCGACTTAACGTAAAGTAAACAGAAAGGAATAATGTATTGAGATTTCACTCTGTTGCTCCTTGTACTTTGTTCTAAAGGAGGATGAACAGGTTGTTATTACTTTGACAGTGATGAAAATATTGCCAGTTGGGGTCACCAATGTCATCACTTTTTAAATTCAGCTGGAAGTGAATCTAATATGTGTCAAGGAATTTGAGGCTTGCCAGAACATATGGCAGCATCAGCAATATGACAGCTGCTGTTTGATGCTTTTTTTCAAAGGTTCCACAACTATTTTTCGACCAAGGATACTCGAGGCAATTTCTGTTAAATACGCCATGATCTGGTCTAGAGAAACACTTCCTCTCTTGGAGAGCATAGCTTTGATACAGGCCTGTGCCGATGTTTTGGGTCACAAATAATCATATAAATTTAAAAAAACTCTACAAAGTTGCACTGCCCTACAAAACTAACAGCACTTTTTTTTTTATTATGAAACATCAAATTGAAATGCTGTATTTCTATTATGCACAACAGAAACAGA
>JAOWBC010001387.1:10628174-10653756 GCA_028566105.1 Hypoplectrus providencianus | reverse complement strand
TATATATATGATATTTTAACAGAGCTGTGGAAAACTGGAATACATAGTTTAACCCTTAAAAAGGGAAATTTAAAATTCTGCTTTTTAGAAAAAAATACAATCAAAGGTAACTTAAGATAAAAATAGAAAGATTTAGACAATTCTGGTAAAATGAAATAAGTAAGAGTGTGTAAACATGGCAACATTAAAGAACATATAAGATGTATAATTAAAGGTAAAGGTGATTGATAAATAATTACTATAAACTGCAATAATAACCTGCTGAAGGAAAAATTGCTCGAAGCTGTTGTGGCTACAACTTCTAGTCACGATTAACCTCTCATACATTTAGTACGGTAGCTAATTCACAAAAATAAGATCAGTCCAGTTTTAGCGAACATGTGCTATGTGGTGTTATGAAGCACAGGGAGTCACAAAGTCTGCTGCAATCAGACAATACACACACACACACGCACAAAAACTACACACACAGCCTCACAACATTGACCATCTCAGGGGGAAAAAAATCACAGAAGTGTTAAAACATAATTGAGTGTGAGGGCAGTCTCAGTTTGTGAGTGTGTTTGTTGCACTTCACTGCTATTCCATCAGCAGTTGTAATCTGCCCACTGATGCTGTAGGTGGATGAGGTGAGGGGTGGAGGAAAACTGCGTAGGCATGTTCAGTAATTCTTTGAATGATTAAGTGTGTGTTGTTTGCTCAATCATTTTGCGCTTGAGTGTGTATCCACAGACAGCGGGGCATGTTTCTACTACATTTGATAAATGGGCGATGTATGTATGAGTGAGGTTCCAGATTGTGCTCATGCATGTATGAATTTTGTATTACATGTATAGCACTGGCTGCTTATCATGAATGATTCACTGTATGGGTCTTATAAATGTGACCATATATGCATTTGTGTGCCTTACTGAGTGTGTGTAGTGAGCTACTTTGTTGGGCATTCACCAGACATAATTGTCCACTTTTCTTGTTTTCTTAAAGTCAGGATCTTCCTACTGCTGCATTACAAACAAACATCTTCTTTTATGTAGGCTGTACAGGATGTTACATGTAAAAACCAATCTCCTTCTCTCTGTCTACATGTCTTCTGTTCACGCTTTTTTCGTTTTCCCTCCTTCTTTTAAAATAAAACGGTTTCTGCAAAGGCATGTAAAAAAGATGAAAACATGGAGAGAATAAATGAGAAAAGGAGGGAGGACAGCAGATGAGGCGCGGAGGGAGTAAGTGATGCTGGAGTGGACGAAAGGAGGGAGCTGTGACTGTTTAAATAATTAGGCGATCATGTTCTTGGATGAGAAACAACATTACCATCTCTAATGAAAACACTTATCAGAGATTCAGCAATTGAGGGAGAAGAAGAGAGACAGAGAGAGACAGAGAGAGAGAGAAAGAGAGAGAAAGAGAGAGAGAGGGTGGCAGTAGACAGGGAGGAAAGACAAAAAGAAAATTGGGGGGAAAAAAACAAGTAAACAAGTAAAGCAAAAATAAGATAAGAAAAAAGGGAATGAGAGACAGATCCCCAAGAAACAACAGAGGCATACTGCATGTTAGTTATGTAGGTTATCATTCTTCTATAGGGCAATCAATACTTTCTTTCCATAAACAACTCCAGAATGAGGGGAATGGCTAAGGGGGAGTATCAGGACCAGGCCTGGGGGAACAGCAGAGACAGAGACAGAGGAGAAACAAGCGTGCAAACATTGTGGCAGTTTAATTACAAAAACATGTTCTCTGCCACAGTTTTCCCTAGTGTTCGGGTTTACCGGGAGTGTGTTGATTGTGCCGTGGTTAGCAGACTAAAGGGGATACCTTCAGGCTGTAATGGCAGACATGTCGTATCATTCGATTAGACAGACATCACTGCAATACACACAGGGACAAATGAGTCCTTTGTATCTTGAGACTGCGCCACACATCGGCATGCTACCAAACTGTAAAAGCAACGTTTAAATTTACAAGTGGGAACATGACAAAGCAAATTGCAGCAAGTAAGAAGTAATTACAGATGCAACCAAATCTTGTTTTGACTTTGCTGAAATGTCTCTGTGTCTCATGTTTGTTTTTTTTACTTTGAACTCAGAATCCTCAATCACAAGCAAATCAGCTTATAAACAAAAGCCACAGACTCAATAAGCTTTATTTCGTAGACTTAAAACTTTAATGCATTCTGTCCTAACCTTCATAAGTCATTTTGCAAAGAGATTATGCTAAAAACAAAGTGGTTTGTACTTTGCAGCATGTCTGACCATGTTTGAGAGCTGCACTGTGCTTTTATGGACAGGGACAGCTCAAGTCAGGGAGAAATTCCTGTTGTCATTGAGAGTGACGAGCAATGATAATTTACAGACAGTTTTTCCTAAAAGTCATTTATAGTGTTGCTCTCTAAAGTACATATGAAAAGTGACAGGAAGTTGTGTAAGGTACAAGCCGACTCTCTCACCTATGCAGAATTGACTAATTTCCCTTTTTGTAGACTTTGGGACAAAATGATACAGTTAATTTTGTAAATCAGATTTGAGTTTTTACAAACCTGTGGCCTTGGGGTTCCAATAGTCTAACAACTCTATTGTTCAGCATAATTTCCTGCAATGTTTTCTTATGTATTTATTTTGTGCTGATTAATCTCTGCCTCGGGTTTCAACCATGGAAAATAAATAGGCTGGTTTTCTCGATAGGAATGCAAATTATGTCGTTCTTCACGCCCTCTATCATGTTATGAAGCAATAAGTTATCACCAGAGCTGTTCAAATCAGGAAGTATTGTGTTCAGTCTTGAACATTTTGCATTGGTTCTGGCTCGGGTAAAACACACCATTGTGATTCATGAGATTCACCATTGAGATGTTATGAGACTGTTAAAGCTGAGATACAAGTCAGCTTAAAAAGAGAAAATAGTGTCTCAGCTTTCATGACATGCAGTGGGCCAATGAGATCCATTTTTACTTGACTCCTTTCTGAAACCCCTTGACAGTGCATGACATCAGCGCACTTGTATTTCCCACACTTCCACTGTCCTGACTAGACAGTGCAGCCCATTGGACTACATGCAGCTGCCTGAAAATGATCAGGGGGAAGTGACTGCTGTAAAGCCAGCGTGGGGGCTGTTTTATGCATTGTGTTTTGTACTGCGAACATTGTGTGTGTACTGACCAAGAGGCAACTTTACACCAAGGACTCATATTCAGAGTTACAATTACATATCACACACATACATAAACAGAGACGCTGAAGGCACAGCACAGCAGGGACAGAAAAAAAATTGTTTAGGTTTTCACCCTGTCTGTGCATGTGGGTGTCTATACAATGACTTTTATGTTCGTCTCTATAAATCAGTCTGTGTGTATTTTTCGTTAACTGGCCAGGACATAAATAAACCATGTATTTGTATAGCTGTGCTGTTTATCGGTGTGTGCTGTAAATGTAAACTGCACTTCCAGTAATTATGTACCTGTAACAACCAGTATGGAAACAAGGTCATATGTGTGGGTGTGTGTAAATACATCTTTGGGTTTTACAATAACTACTAAGAGCTTGTGATTTCAGAGGGCATTAAAGCACATTCTTATGCTGGAAGTGACAATGTTAAGTGTGGACATAAGACAGCAGCTAATGCAAGCAGCATTTTAGAAAAAAGCTTCAAACAAATCACAGTGAAATTTAAGAAAAGGAGCTGGTTAGATTGTCTGATTATGCTAATATCTTAGCATTTATAGTATTTACAACTTGAACAAGTTCTGTATTATAGTAGTTTGAGAATAAACTGTAGAACTAGTACCCTTTGGGTCTATACTGGGGTGTTTGTGTGTTTTACCTGTGGTATGTAGTTGCGTCTCTCTTGGCAGACAGCATGGAACCAGGCCAGACAGAACAGAGACTGGGATCTGGCCAGGATGCCTCCTGCAAACAAACAATCAACAGCATGTCACAACCAAAATAACTATAATAAGCCATCATTATCAGTGTCCATGTTTTGCAGACCTTGAGGGCAGTTATCTTTTATTATTCATCAAACAGAAAACAACAGAGAGGACTGAGAGGAGAATAAAGCCTGTTGTGTGCTGCTGTGCATTGTTTTGACTTATTTTAATGTTTTGTTGAAGCTCTGATTGTTCATTTTCTGTCCCAGAATCTGCAACTTCACTGTTTATTTGTTGAAAGGATTTATAATCTGAGCTACTGGCCATCCACTGATAGACCTTCCAGTTATCACACATAGTAACACATAATATCTTATGTTGAAGAAAAGCTGACCTTTGCTGTTCAAATTCTTGAACCTGAGGGTCTACTTACGTTTAGCTAATGAATAGTACAATATTCATTCCTTAATAAGATTACACAGAGAAAAAAAATAGAAAGCCAACCTTTGCTGATATGCTCAGGTGTCCAGGACTCATAGGTTCTCAGTAGATTTTTCTTCAAACCAGGAGGAGCCTTGAGATGGTAGAAAAAAGACACATTGGGAGGGGAAAGGGTAGATAGGGATAGAGGGGATTGAGAAGGTAATGAAAGAAATGGTTACTACCAATGTCTTCTCATCATACAGTCACTGAAACATTGCAAGGCATAGGGGGACATATGCTGCATGGTAACAGGCATAAAAAGGCACTGCTGGGATTCGAACCCAGGATCTCCTGTTTACTAGACAGGCGCTTTAACCAACTAAGCCACAGCGCCCCTGATATGCCTGATAGAGGGCAATGTTCAAATGTCTTATCTAAAGCACAGCTAGCGTGTCAAAACTGTGGGTTCCTGTTACTTCATAGAACCACTTGCACTTGGAATCCACTTCCTGTACATACGAGGTGTTAACCTGACCCCTGAAAGAGCCACGTGGCTGCAGGTTTTCATTGCAAGAGAGCAGAAGCACAGCTGATACAACTTATTGGCTGAGTGAAGAGAGTTTAGGTGTTTGAATGACTTGATAGAAGTGTGCTTCCGCTGGGATGAAAACCTGCAGCTTCGTGGCCCTTCTAGTGATCAGCTTGATACCTTTGCTACACACAATCCCACCTCTGTGGTGTTCTTTTTCAAAGTTTTGAAACTGTTCTAAGGTTAGAAAAGGCACTGCTGGGATTCGAACCCAGGATCTCCTGTTTACTAGACAGGCGCTTTAACCAACTAAGCCACAGCGCCAGCAGATTTCGGGAAATTGGTCTGACAATTCTCGATAAGACTTGTAAAACATGACTGGGAAGTAAATTACATAGATGATTTCAAGACTGAAACAAAGCTTTGAAAGTAATTTGGGATGTGGGTTGTGTGTTTCTTCCTTGTGCACTCTGTCTAGTGATATTCTAGCTTAATCCCGGTATGCTAGTCTACCCATGAACTGAAAAAAAATATTGTTCAGTCAGAGTTTTCTGCATGCATGTGTTTTATATCTTAACAGTTCTCTGTACATTTGATGCCTCCAGCATCATTATGCTCAGTTTATCATAGAACAATAAGCATACATTGACATAAGGTCACACATATCCGCTTTTCTGAACATTTGGTACCTCTAGTAATGCATGTGAAAGTAATTTGCCAAAATTTAAAAAATCACTACAAAGGTACAACATTTTAAGTGTAAGTTTATTTGTATGATGAATTTTTTGCATTATACATGTTTCAGCTGCAAGAGAACTGTTCCATCTCATGATTTTATTCCCCTTGAAGAAAGAAGTACCTTAGCTCTGTTTTATAACCTAAAAATGAATTACCCTTTTGCCCAATTTGTCCTTAGATGGAGCTACTACATGTCTGTTTTCATTAGAAATACATTAATATAATATAACATTTGCTCTATGAGAGCTTTGAGCTGTTGGTTTGCACTGTATATTTAATGGAGGTACTTGACATACTTAGTTTTTTAAAGCTGTAACACTGAACGACAAGGAGGAGTCAAAGTTGGGGAAAGGTAATGGTTGGAGAAGCTTGAGTGAGTGGAATAAAACAGTTTTGACTGCAGCTTGGTTATTGTTTTTCAGCTACACCCATGGCAGAAAAAATGCCTTGGTCAGCCCCCGCAACAATCTTAGTGCTGAACAATCCTAATAAAATCAAATAGGAAAAACAAACAAACAAACAAAAAATCAATATGCATCAGTTTATACACAGCTTATCTTTTGTTTGATATATTACATTTCATACTTACTTGTCCTGCAGTCCAGAAAATATCTTAATATATATTAGCTTATCTGATTGCATTCAGAACAAGTCTGCATATATATAAAGTATGTCAACAAGTTTACCCATGAAAGAATATGAGTGTGTCTGAGAGGGACAAAAGAAAGAAAGACAGACAGAGAGGCTGTTTGTGTAGCATGCTTGGCTGCTGAAGCATCTAACCCCCTGAGCATGAATCCCATCAGATACACACTGAGTGCTAAAACACGCATCACTAACACACAAGTTGCAGGCTTCTGTCTCTCCTTACAAATGTACAGTATATGTGGCTAAACTGTGTCAGAAGCTTTATATAGAGTAAAAAAGACACACTCACACACACAAACACACACACACAATATCATGAATACACCTGGCACTGCAAACAAATGTATCTCTTACGCACCCTGCACATCCTGCCCACTGGGGCTCAGCCAAACATGACTGCTTGCTGTAAAACTCACATAAAACTTTCTTAGTTTGAAAAAATCAAACATTGTATATTAAAAAAGGAATACATTGAGGATTTGTGCCTGAAAATGTGTGGGTGTATTTTTTTGTGAAATGTCTAGTTGAGATCAACAATACCCAACACTAGGCCAAAACTTAATCTAGTAATGGTGTTATTGATTCAGTGAAGTGTGTGTGTGTTTGTGAATCTGTGTGAATACCTCGTAAGTGATCTTGAGGCTGGACTGCAGCAGAATGGGAGGAAATCTGGGGTGAACTTCAGCCGTCAGCCAGAGACGGAAGCCTGCTTTGGGTTGTAACACATTTAACTCCTGAGGAGGAAAAACAGAACCCAGATCAGACACATTGTCATTAGGAAATCACAACAGCAGAGTTATATGAGACCACACTAATTGCAGAAAGGTATGAGGCTGTAAATATAACACTTAGCTGAGGTCTCAGCTTCTACACACAACCAATAAATATACTTTTTTCCAAAGCATAGATTCTGCTCATAAATTGGAATAATAACATAAATGCATTGCAAAAATTGTCAAGACATACCATACACTTTTGCAAAAAGCCCCTTTTATTTAACTAAAAAGTGAAGTTTAGTAAAAGTCAGGTTTGCACTTATTATGATTCCAACAGGGAACAGAATCTATTGTATTTGCTTTTGTTAAAATTCTTCAAAAAATTATCTAAAATCAAACAAGCAAAAATAAATATTAAATAATGGGTATCGTGTTCAGTATATTTTTAGACCACACCTATACCATGTCTTTATATGTGTATGTTTGTGGATGGATATATAAAGTAAATCTATATTTAGCAGTGTGTTCCAGTGAAAAAAAATACTAGGGAGGATAGTGACCATACTAATTGCTGTTTTCATTTATTTACTTTTTAGTATGTACTTATGTCTTATAAAATTAAATCACTGCATCATTCACCCCATATCTCTCTCTGCATCTCCATCGTTCAATTTCCAGCTTTCTTTCTCTCACGTCTCTTCTTACATCCCTCCCCCACTCTATCTATCTTTCTCAAAGACTTGTGGTTAAAAATAGCATGCTGGCACCTTAGGGTCTTGTGTCCTATGATTGGGTACACATACACACACACACACACACACACACACACACACACACACACACACACACACATTATATTGTAATCAATGTGTTTCTGCATCATTTGGAACCTAATTCATTGTTGTGGAAGCACACAAGATCACAGACAATCAAAGAACAGAGAAACTGACATCCCTCGAAGAAAACCCTGGTCTCCTACTGAGCACTTGTGTGTGATGTGTTGTGTTATGTTGTGCTGTCAACCAGAATTCCAATGGAGCTCATGATAGAATTGTGAGAAAATGCTAGTCAGAGACATAGATGGAGAAGGAAAAATGGATAGATAAGGAGAAAAGACAGAGTTGAATAGAGAGGACAAACAGTTGCTGTACTGCATAAAATGTCCTTGTTAGAACATATTCATATTGTTCTGATGCAGAGTAATGAAGATACATGATTCATAAACAAATAGATACTAAACTCAACAGGATTTACTCACAAATGTGCAAATTTTGCTGATGGAAAGTTGGATCTGCACACTGGAGATAAGAGTTATAAAATACAATAACAATAATCCCATCTTAATGATCTGACCAATTATAATGATTAAATCACAACAGATATGATTCTCAAAAGTATTTGGTTTACTGTGGCGCAAAACGCAGCATCAAATTGTACTTGGCACGATTTTATGATATTGCAATTGGCAGACAAAGAGACATTTAGACTGGTAGATGGACTGGGATTAAGATTAAAAGATAGATCTATGGGTAGATGAATGGAGTGGGTGATGTGAAAAATAAGAGACAGAAAACAGTGCAAGTGGAAGAATATGAGTGGACAGGGATGAAAGGACATCTGCACTGCCAACTTCAATTATGAACACTGACCGCTCTCTTTTGCTGTCTCTCTTCCCTCCTTCTCCTCTCTCTCTCTCTAACTGACCAACTGGTTTAGTGAAGGAGGGAAAGACCGAAGAGACAGATGGCAAAAAGAAGCTGGAAAATGTAGAAACTACACAGATTCAGTTAGAAGAAGCAGATGGACACAGCTACAGAAACAGGGGTAGAAATACGAAAAAAAAAGCCCTCTCCTGGTAGAATCCCCACCCACATGCTGAGGCTCAGTTCATCTTTCCCTACTTTCCCTGCTTTAACATCCACTGCATCTTCATTCTTTCTCTCTTATGCTCTCTGCTTCCCTCGTTCCCCTTGTTGCGTCAGTTTTTCATTTCAAGCTCGGCTGCAGAGACCGCAACCTCATGGATTGCTGGGCAAAGAGCGAGACAATGAAACAGTGAGAGTAAGAGAGATGGACAAAAAGAGAGTTTTAGTTATACAATGCAACGGAGGAAAAGAGCAGTGTAAAGAAAAACTGTTGAGGAAGTAGATGTGGAACCAATAGAGAAAAACAGGGAAGAATATACACCAGGAGGAGAGAAGAGAGAGAAGTGGGGTGAGTGGAATGAAAGACATAAGTAGAAGAGTGGGGCTTAATCTATGGTTTAAGTCACACTGGGAACACAGACAACTCTGGACAGGAGGGATCTCGGGATAACCCCAGGGCACATGCTTCCACTCAAACGCACATTCTCAGTCTCACACACACACAGGTAAGGGCACACACACAGACACAGGCCAATCACTGCCAACAGCTGTGCCTCCAAGTGAGATCTGACCTGCTACACTGACGCAGCACTGCACAGCAACCCAGAAAAAACAGCACACAGACACAGATAAACACAATAAAAGCAGAAGACACATATTCATCCACTTACCGAAATGTGTCACAAAAAAAGGTATACATATGCAATGCAAGGCATGCAAGACACAAACACACATATACACGTGTGCCCACAGACTGACCTTAACCAAACACACATGGTAGCAAACACAACCATGCAAACAACTGCATGAACTAATTAGGGTCGACAATAAGGCAAAGTGTGTATGTATAGGCAAAGGGCGAGAGGTAATTTTAGACATGGAAATTCAAGCAGTGAGCTGAATTTGTGTTTGTGTGGCAGTGTTGTAATAGCTATTTTATAAATAAATACTGACAAGCAGGGTGGGACAAGGAATTACAAACATACTCTTAGTACACACCGTCCTTCAGGTTGATTTTCCACTGACCTGACCTACAATGGCAGGTCTAAGGGGGGGCAAGGTTGGGTCAGTGTCCCTGTAAAGTTAAACCTGGACTCCCTTCTGGCCCTCCTAACCAGGCTGTCTTTAAAGAAGCTGTAACAGGTTCCATTTGAAAGCTATACAAAAGACAGGTAATGTAGAAAACTAAACTATCTCTGGACTCAGTTGGCATGAACCATGTCATCTTGTCGGGAAGGAATAAAATGTATCCTTTGACCTCATGATATCAATATCTGAATGTAAACTGGTTCTGTGGATACCTGACATTACTAATATGGGGCAAATAGCATACAGTTTTCTTTTGCCATTATTTGAATATTTCTGGATCCTATGGTCCCTACACAGTATTGGAATGCAGAAACTGGGTCTGGTACTGGGAAGCCAAGACTTTTCCATTGTTTCCATGAGTTTCATTATATTTATGTGTGATGATGTTAGTTTGCATATTAGCAATTCATTGGAGTGACACAGTTTTGGAACTTGACCTCACTGTATATAATGGGCTGTGATTACCTCTGGGATAATCACAGCCTTATGACCCTTTACTACAACAAACTAGAGAAAGAAACTAGAGACCTAGAGCATTCAGATAATGTATGGCTTTCCATAGGATGTTGGCAATAAGGAGGCTTCTCAGCAGTTTCCAGAAAGGCAGTGCTTCCAAAAGTGATGCATGTTTTTCTGATATCCAATCAGAGAAAATTCTTGTAGATATCTGACTGGGTTTTATATTATATTTCATATCCTAAATTCTTTCTTGGACGAGGAGATCTCTATCTGGATGAGGCTGCCTGACTGAATAAAAATGAAATAAACAATAAAATAAAGTGTCTTTATCAGGTGCTATTATCCAATTCTTAATGATGTGCAAAATATTATTCACAACCACAAACCCCAAAGAAAAACCACAAATCACACACAGATACACAGATAAATGTGTCACCTGATCCTACAGCTGTAACACACAAAAACCTTACAGATACTGTCCTTACTTTTTCCAGGAGTGGTAGCCATGTAGTGACAAGGTGGAGGTTTTTCAGGCAAAGCCAGTCTCCGTTTCGGGAACATTCCCTGAGTGTAGCTAAGGCCACGTCAGCTTGTCCCTGACCCATGGAGATCTAGACAAACAGGGAAGAAAGGGGGAGTCAGGTGGGGTCGAGAAACAGGAGCAGTGGGATGGAAAATCTGATTCTACATTGTAATTTCTTAGATGTTGGGGGAAGGTAATCTGATTCAATATTTGAATTAATCTCTCCCCAGCAGCAGAAACAATGAAATACTTGTGAGGTGGGATTCCCATTGTGTTTTTATCTATAAAGTTATCACATACAGGCAAGTAACTAACAACTAATCCGATTTATATTTTCATATAACTGATCTAAATTTAGTACTGGTATATGCAGCACCCATATGAGTGGAACAGCCTGAAAGCTGGGAGCTAAGAAATACCAACCAAAAAAGTTGTAAATAGCATCTACAAAATGTTACACTTTGGTGATCAGTTTTGGGCAAAAAGTCTACATTTCTAACTGAAGGTTGAGCCATGATCCCTTTAAAAATTCAGCTGAAACTGGAATGAAATGTTACCCTAGAAATAATATGGCTCTTGTCTATAAACCATCCAGACTTCTCAGATCAGCTGGGACAGGTCTTCTTTCTATACCCAGAGTCAAAACTAAAGATGGAGAAGCAGCGTTTATATTTTTTGCACCATATTTCTGGAGCAGCCTCACAGAGAACTCTTAGATCTTTAAAATCAATGCTGCAAACTTAGTTTTCTGGTGCCTTTTATTCAGTTAAATAATTATTTATCCCTTCCACTGCACTGACACTTTTGCTATTGTATTTTATACCTGTCTTATTCTATTTTAGCTTGTTCTTTTTCCTATTCTCTTGGCTCTTTAATGACTGTTTTAATTATATTTGAATGTCCCTTTGTTGCATGTTTCCTTTTCACTTTGTCTCAGTGCTTTTGATGTTTTATGTAAAACACTTTGTATTGTCTTGTTGCTGTAATGTGCTATTTAAATTAACTTGCCTTGTCTTGTATGTGTTTTCAAAAGCTTTTCTAAAGACAGTGTAGGGGGACAATGTTCTATGGCTGAGGGGCAGAGGCAACTGACTACACAGACAATACATGCTATTAAGATGCCTTGTGGGTTTTGGTCTCTTCAGTAGATTTGTTGACAATTACAAAATGATACAATCACACCAGCATTGTTCCTGAATAGCTTGCAGAATATCTTCAAGAGCTACACCTCAAAATTGTGTTCCAACACAGTATTCAACAGGATGAAACACTTTCATTTTCCCCCCATTTAGATGCTCTGTGAACTATTCCACAGATCTGATCTTGGTACTCTGTTGCACTTGGTAATCTGCTTTGACTTTTCTCTTTTAGTCCTCTTAGTCTTAACCTCATGATAGTTGTCCCGTCCCACAGTTTCTGCTGCTAGTTCTGCAAGCTCCTGGGACGGGTCCGCCCCCGGAGAGATGATGATCAACACCGGCTCCCATTCCAGAGTCTCAGTGTAGAGACGGCGCAGATTCAGAGGAGGGGGGGAGAGCTCTTTCATACCTGCAGAGAAGAGAATGGAGGGTGTGAAAGTCACATCTGTGAGGAGTGTTTCAATATTGTATTTTAAGTTAATATGTGACTGAAAGTCAAAGTGACTTGATATTCTGCGCGGAGATGTTGCACCAGGATGGAACAGATAAAAGACATGGCAGTAAATGCTAGAAAGAAGCAGCAGAGGGGTAGATGGGAGAAAAGGAGAGACAGGCGGGGTAGACAAATTGAACAGGAAAAATGATGGGGAGACAGGGGGCAGACAGTGCATAAAGGGGGGGTGATGGAGAAGGTATGGGAAAATAAAAAAAAAAAGCTAGAAGAAGAGCAGAAGAGAGGCGTTGGTGGAGAAAGAGAGAGAGGGCATAAGAGGAAGAGACAGAGTGAGAGAGATTAGGAGTGTGATGTGCTGTGCATACTGAATGCTAGGTATGCAGCAGTATTCACCACACACAGCTGAAGAATACCTTGTCAGCCCCCTGGTGTCGAGAAGCCAGGCTCTTTGTGTATGTGCCTAAGTGTCTGTGTGTGTCTGCATGTGTGTGTTTCCTCACTGTGCATTAAGCTCTAATCCTGCTGTAATATTATGAATGATATATCAGATATGGGTTAATAGTGACACACAAGCAGCGATACAGGCTCGCACAGTGTGAGCGGCTGTGTTAGAAATTCCACCGTGACGTTCCTCACACATGTATCAGCGGATATCTTTTTAACGCACGCGCACACACACACGGCTGTCCTTTCTGGTTGAGGCGGCTGCCCCAGCCTGCACATTCTTTTGGTGTCTGCTGCCAAATGCAATCTGCTGCACTACAAGTACACACACATGCACGAGCACAAGGTCTTGCTAGAGCACATCTCAGAGCGACCTTTTGCCGCATCGCCATGGCAACACTAAGAAAAACAGTCATCTGACCACATGGCTTGTGATGTCTGAGTGCAAAAACAGGAGCATTGACAGAATGTGCGCGTGCACAAATACATACACAACTACCTTTGACACGGGAAGGTAATCAGCATTCGTGCTGCAGACCAGCATCCTCGGTCTGTGAATAGGAAAGTTCACCTTGGCTTTTATGACACACAATCAGGGCAAAGAGGGGCTTTAAAAAGACAGTGCTACAGTCTCCCTATGGTTCAAACACTGCTTAGTGGCGGAAACACTCAATGGCTAAGAATTAATGAGCAAACACAACACTTGACATTACAGAAATTGACAGGAAACATTTGCATTTAAATGCAGATTGACTGTTAAAACAAAAAGGGTATTCTTGGCTGGTTGATTGATGGGAAAAAAATAGGTACTGAGAGAGATGTTTTTTATGCATATGTGAAAGAGGGTTTGTATTTTTGAAAAGTAGAGAGAGCAAGCCAGTGAGCGAACACAAGTGCGTGTGTGTGTGTGGTTGTGTTCACCCAGGCATGCCTGTGTGCGTGAGCAGTGCCCAGGCCTGGACTGGGGGGATTGAGCGAGATTAGCTGTAAGAGGATTACAGACCATGCCTCATTAGCATACTGATTTACTGCCAAAAACACATACACATACACACAAAATCTTCTTCTCTCCTGTTCATGTTTTTTATCTGTCTGTCTCTCGCTCTCTCATTCAGACACACTCTCACCCACATCATGCACTTGTACACACACTACACCTTGGTCAATGGGTTCACTTGGCGTTCAGAGAGTGTGAGAGCAAACTTTTTATCAGGGTGGTGAAAATGTGTGTTATAAAGAAATATCCACATGTTAACAAAAACAGAGGCTAGCAAGTGCTTTTGGGGAATTCAAACAAATCACAGACACATACCCTAGAGTGAAGAATAGGTGAGTGAAGAGTGGGTTGTTTGACACCCACATACTCAGGGGTACTAATATTCCATAATCGTTATCTGAAGGCTTAAGTTTACACCTCACACATTTTTAGAAAAGGGATTACATGAAAACAGGAAAAAAGTGAACAGAGAGAGCCACTGCACTGTCAGTGTGATTACATTGTAATACCTCGCTTCAAATATGTAGAGATGGGGTGATGGACACCCACAAACACTGATATACAGATAGACACACACAGGGCTGGAGTGTGCACCTCAATGAGCCAGTATTATTATTAGCACTCTGGAGCAGCTGCACAACAGCTGACACTGAGTTTCTGTCAATAGAGCGTTTGCTATCAGTAGGAAGCAAGGCAGTCGGAGCGTTTTGGCTCACCAAAGTGCTCTCTCTTCCTCTCCGTCTATAACTTCTCCACTCAATCCTATTTTGTCACCACTTTTTTTTCTGCTGGGGCCCTTCTGAATTTCATCTTAACATTTATGAAACAATTTGGGAGTCGAGAAAAATGCTACCCTAAAATTACAGCCAATCATTTTCCAACGACCCTGAGTGCTTTTATTTTAGGAAAACAAGTTAAGCTATAGTTACAACATCTCTGACATTTCTACAAGGCAGCGTCCCAGTTGCATAATCAGAGGATTGGGAGGTCAAGCCTTACACAGAGCAGCTTTTTTGTCACTAAAATAGCTGAAGAGGTGAGATACTGATGTCATACTGTACGTTATATAAATCTTCCCTTAAACTGACTAAAACATGACCTTGCATTATCATTAGCTCTAAGCTGTAGTCATGCTTTGGATTCACTTTTATTGAAGCCTAAAACTTTTTGTTATAGAGCTGCATTCTAATGGACGATATGTACTATTAATAGCCATCCGTTAGGATGTATCATTGGTGTAGTAAGCAGCAGGTCAGTCTCATAGTCTGAAGATTGTGAGTTCAAGCCTCACATGGGGCATTGTTGTGAAATCACATGACAAATATGATGGTGGGAAATAGGTTATTTAACTGGTAACAGTTGCATCCTAATATTTATATAACAATGTAGAATATGTGGAATGTGAGATCTGACATGGAAGAAGATGATTTTGTCTTTGCATAAGCCTGTATTTTTAGCATTACTACCAGAGCATCTTTCATTCAGGAAAGTTTCATTATCGATTGAGCATCTTTGTCTTGCATACAGTTGCTGCTCTCAGTGAGGAAATTCTTCTGCTCATTTTTGTTTATTTTACACTGTCAAACATAGGTATGTGACAACATACGTCACGCTCATTCACACACACAAATTCACTGCAGCCCTGAACTCACCACAGCATGCACTGTATTGCTATTTTTCTTTGTTGAACCTTATTCTAAGTCATGTGTTTTCTTCACCCCTTTGTCATGGTCTTAGTTTTGGGTCATGACACAAAGCTTCTTTGGTAACTTACAGCATTTGTGCTATATTGTTTGTGTGCAAACCCATTATTGTTATGGAATTTACAGATGGCGTTGTCATTTTTACACGTTTTCCTCTGTGACTCATGTGTCATTCTCATAATCTGAAGGTCGTGAGTTCGAGCCGCACACAGGGCAGTGTTTTAAAATTGACAGGAAAGATGGGTACATCCTAAAAAATGCAGGTTTGCATGAAAACATACTCCCCCTAAGCTGATAGCCGGCAGTCAGAAATTTCTGAACAGGCAAATTAATATTCAGAGGGGATCCAATTACCTGTTAGAAAACCAAATGGCAAGATGGGTACAACAGTCTTTATGTTGCTAAGTACAGGTTATTCAAGAAAAGATGAAGAAAGAAAGATGGCTGTAGCGGAAAATCTGTAAAGGGTCTTTTTGGTCTGAGGCCCTCCATGCAACTGAAATGTAACTTTTGGCATGAATACTTTTGTTCCTGGAAACAGCCTGAGCCTGGTCTGATATACTAACGAAGTGGTAGCAAATTACATGCATACATTTCTATGTCATTGCAGGTGTATTGCTCAGGACTTAAGGAAGGACAGTATCAAGTGTGAAATTGCCTTCCGAAAGTTACTTCACAGAAAATGTTTAGAGAAACTGATCTTGGGTTTCTATAACAGCACACATTGTGATCACTGAGATCTAACAATATTTTGCATACTGAGTGCATTTAGCCCACAAACTTACTCAAGATGACTAAGCCAGTGTAACCTGATGACATAATAAGCTCTGCTAGGTTTACTTTACTGTCAAAAACTATTGGCGCAGCAAAATGTAAATTCTATTTTGGGGTAGGTTTTCTCATTAAAATGGGGAATGTTTGGCCTTGAGTTATTGTTTATTCATTAATGAATATTCATATGACAAAGATGCTGACGTCCAAAGCACATAGATTTCCCCAAGGTTAAAACACCCAGTAAAGCTTCTTAAAATTCATGTGTGTATCTCGTGTACTGACTGACAGAGCAGGTGCAGGTCCACAGAGTAAAGGAAATAAAGTGTGTTCTTGTATTCAAAATACACACTAAATTGGCTAAACCTGAAAACCTTGGTTATATTATAAATGTGTGTTACATTTATACTTATTACAAAGCTGTTAATAGTATATACAAAACAAACATTATTTTTCAAATAAAACAAGCAGAGAGGCAACTAACAATTTACTGCACAAGGACAGCTGGTGAAGTGTGTTGTTAATGTGTTCCACACGATATCATTTTGTAATTCTGTAACTTTAAGAACTTCTTTTTTTTATAACCTGCAAGGTAAATTGTCTGGAAAATTACTTTTGGCATTAGTGATTAACTGGATCGGAAGCAGCTCATACACACACAAAAACACACACGCCACACACAAATGAACACACACATGTTGACATATTGATGGACAGATGAATATACATGCTATTGTTCACACACACAAACAATCCTACATAGCTAACAAAAGCAGAACCCATAAACCTAAAACCATCAGAAGTCTATTAGCATGTCTTGTCACACAACACACACAACTGATAATGAGTTTCATACACATAAATTAACACCTGCATATTAGTTTCACCTGACATCAATTAGCAGCATCCCAGATAGTGCAGTCAAGAAGCCAACACGCCATTAGGATTATCCAGACTGAATGAATGGGCTCATTAAGCATAATAAACTAACCACTCTCTAGCAACATCATAACTGTGTGTTTGGATATGTGTGTGTGTGTATCTGTGCATGTGTGTGTTATAGTGCATAATTGTGCATGAGCTTGTGTCAGTGTGGGAAAGAGAGAGAGAGAGACAATGAAAAAAGAGAATAGACAGAGAGAAGTGTTTGCATGTGGCATTTACTCAAGGACAGTGGCATTCTCACAGTGATGAAAGACACATAACGAGAAAGAATGGAGAGACTATTGTGGGATAAAAAAAAATAGCATACCATTGACAAGAAGTAGACAAGTATGACTAAGAGATCCAGAATAAAAGCCTTTCTTGAGAATATTTTGCTTGAGTGGAGTGTGAGGGCATAGGGTGCTTGTGAAAAACAAAGCATCTTTCCATATAGCAGAATAAGTGCAGGCGCAGTGCAACAAAAGGGGTAAAGAAGGATGTTGTCATTTTGATTTTAACAGCTCATTATTCCGAGTAATCACTCTCAAATCCAGAAGGGCAAATATTTACTGAACCTTTATCAGAACAAATACACATCATGTTGTTGCTGTTCTTGCTTTGAACAAAGCAGAGGTCATGCATTTGTTAATTCAGGAGATACTTTTATTTAGGGTCTTGGTCTGACCAAATAAGAGCAAGCAAGAGAAGAAGAGAAACATTGTTAATTGGGAATAAAGATGAGCCCCCTTGCAGGTGTAAACGGGGGCATAATAGACTGCCTGATTATGTTGTGAATGTGATTAATTTTTCTTGTTTATAGGACATTGTAAATTATAATTTATTTTAATGTATATGGGTATATGTAAGAGTTATGTTCAGGTCCACGGAAGTAGAAGAAGCAGTTACAGATTAACTTCAACCCTCTGTGCATAATTAATTTAAACAATGAAACGAATAAATGCCCTAATGTGAAACACTTACCCAGGGCCTGGGTGGCAAATGCTGCAATGGCACTCTGCAGTCGGTCTGGTCTGACTGCCTGCACCAATAACAGCTGACGAGGGCAAAGAGAAAAAAGCAACAGATATCTATTAATCCCTTTTAGACAGACATTCAATGCCACTAATATCTAACCAAACAGTAACACATAATTAAAAGGAAAAAATGCAAATCTATTATAAATATATTCTATATATTTTACAGAACATAAGACACAATGAGAAAGTTGTGAATGCAAACTTGACTTTAGTAATTATTGGCGTCTGCCTTGTTCATGCTTTGAAATCTTATGCAAGTCGATTAAAAATAGACCACATGTCCATGAATTTGTTCAAAAATTGGAAGACAAAAACTGGGTCTAAACTGTTGACAATCTGCTTGAGCAGAAATGAGTGTGGCCTACACTGAAATTTTATCTTGAATAAAAATTCCAATCAAATTAATTTTTCTTGCATGTCATGTTCCTACATCTCTCTCACCTCGTTCTACACTTTCCTATGTAAATGTAGGAAAACTGTAATAGAAATAAAAATCTTAAAGAAACAAACTACAATCCAGGGGAAGAAAATAATTTTGTTACCATGCTTCACAGCTATGAGGATTAATACAACATGGAATGTGCTTTATAAATGATGGCAATATCTGCACTAAAGCCAAATCAGACCTTCCCTGATTGATGACCTTTACAACAGATTTCACTGGCATGTGCATACTGACACTGAAACAATGAAAAAAAATATGACTGAAACACAATTTTCTTGGCAGAGGTGATATACATACATAAAATCTCTAAGTTTGTGTAGCCTTTTTGATATACTCTGAAAATGATGATAACCTGTTCCATTTGGCGGATGAAATGACTATTTTTTGATTGAAAGCTGACCTGCTGGAAGGGAGAAATCTTCTTGGCAATGGAGGATGGGATTTCCTGTTCACACTGCGAGCTCTGTGAGAAGGACAGCCAAAGGTCTGAGTCACTCAAACACAGGACCTGGTAGAGGGCTGGGAATGTAGTCTGTGAGAGAGGGATGGCAAAAGTTAAAAGGGTGAAAGACAGGTCAATCATTGAAATAATGTTGGATAGAGATCAAATCCTGAGGTCAGGGAAGACTACTTTATTGACTACTCTATTAAAGTGGCAGTAAGATACTATTTTTAATGTCCACTGTTTGGCGACAATATCAACGGGTAAAAATAATTATTGCATATGCAGCTGATGGTGTAACATTTCATGCTGACAGAGCATGTTTGTGTACACCATTGTTTTTACTTTGAAAATGGCCACTGCTCCATGCCTCTCCTGGTCAATCCAAGAAGGGAAGTCCTGCCAAAAGAGGAGAGGTGTACACAGTTAAAATACACAAATAGCAGTGTGTTTTGCCAGAAAAAAAGCTGCACTCTTACCTCCTTCTTGAACATTTCTCCTACAATAGATCCAGTGAAGACGTCCCATTCCTACAGCACAGAGCAGTGTTACATTAAGCAGTTCCAAAGCTGAAACTGAAATCAGCATTTATGAATAAATATGCAGATACTAAATCTACCAAGATACTCACACTCTCCTGGAAGAGTTTGGGGTGCATGCCTTTTACAAAGTGCATAGCAAACATCAATTGGTCAGCCTGAGACAGAGAAAACAGAAGAGGGAGTTTGACACATAGATTGAATATGTCACATATGAGAACATGCTTTTCTGACCAGCTCTAAACTCAGCTACAAACACAGTCATGGCAGGGCACACAGTTCTAGCATGTCTTTCAGACTGAGGGCAAACACACTCATATTCCCATTGCATGATGTGCTGCTCAGTCTGCCTTACTAAAGGGCTTGTAAAGGGTTGCTCCATACTGACAAAAAACCCCAGGGACTTCAAGAACTACACTGTCTGCTGTATCATCTCTTCACGCTCTCTCTAGCTCTTTCTGTATCTGTCTCTCTTTCTTTGGAATCCACTGGTGGAGTTTGAGGGAGATAACAGAAACAGCATCTAATCAAGATGCTTATCCCACTCCCACCCACAGAGACAAACAGAAAGACAGTAACCAAGAATCTCCAATGGTAACAGTAAATATAGCAGAAGGAAAAAAAAAATAGCAAAAACAGAAGGAGAGCAGTGTGAAAGAATGCAGAGAGAAAATATGCACATGCTTAGCTGTCCTCTAAGTCGTGTTAGAGAGTTTTCTTTCTATTACTACAAAGTCAAAAACAAGAAACACTATTATACATGCAAATACATGCTGCATCATATTTTAAACACAGATGGAAAGATAGATAGACTGGAACATACAGAAGACATGAGGCACAAAATTTAAAAAAAGAGCAGCACAATTAAACTGGTTCTTTAGTTCCATGCCAAAAGCATGTTTGCTGGACTGTTTACGTTTGGAATATATAACCCAACTGTGATAACAATGTAGACAAATCGGTCATATATATTTATCATTTATCATATTATACTCTTAAGAACTGTCTAGTAAAATGGTATGAAGTCAAATGACTGTGTTGATCTTATCACTATTCACAGTAGTTGCTATCGCTGTTGCCAGATGTGGGCATCGTTGCAAAAATCTGGTAAATACAGGAAATGGTAGATTATCTGAGAAAAATCTTATAATAATAGAAATGTGCTTACTGAATAATTTATTTATTACAGACATATTGGTTGAGATTAAACCTTGTTAGTGACAGCACAGCAAACAAAAGGCACCTGAACCTAATGTTCATGTAAGATGATTTGGACTTCCATTGGTCTGTTAAACGCACACTTAAGAGCATCTTACTTCATATGCTATGGTCTGTATCAATTGATGAGTTTGTAAAATTAGGACATTTTCCCCTTGGATTCTTTCCTATGCACACAAGGAAAATCTAATCGAATTTAAACATATCACAACGACCCATGTGGGGATATTCTTTCCACTGATTGGTCAGATGTGTCTGGGTTGGGAGGTGCACAGGAAAAAAAAGGAGGAACACTAGCTGCGAATACTTCTATTATTCAAGCAACTGAACCTATCAGCAATGCAGGTGTAAAATGCCCTTAGAATATGTTCAACAACACTGGAATAATACTAGAGGAATATTGCTTTAGTGCAATTCACCAGCACAATTTGCCAGTGCAATCCAGTACCTTGCTCCTGTGCTCAACCTCTGTTTCAAAACATACAAGTAGGACCCAGCCCATGTGGGACCAGTGTACATGGACACACATGACCCCACATGTTCCTGTGTCAAGCTGTTTGCGAGCATTGGACATGGGTCAGGTAGTGTGTCACATACACACACACCCCCACAAACACAATATCTTTTCTTTTCCTTCCAGTGGATGTCAGGTATAGCTTAATGTGTTTTGATAATACAGTCTATGTTAAGCTGTGATAAAGGTGAACTGAAAGAGAATGTCTTAGCACAATACGTATATTTGCTGAGGGGTAATTTCAATTCTGTATTTCTGTATATTCCACATTGCTAAAAACCCTCTTACTACATCTCTGCCTGTGACTTAATAACACACTGTATGCTTTATCAACAGCTGTAGAACCAGCTAGAGCAGCGGTGAGGCTAACCTTCAGGCTACATTTGGGCAATTGCTCTCTACTACCATACCCTCTATCTGACCCTCTCCATGGTTTGTCTCTTGATCTGATGTCTGGATGAACCAAGCTGCCAAGCTCAAATGCATCAACTGAACAGTGACAGTGGGCACAGTTGAACGGAGAAAGCCGAGTGATATGATATGAATGATCAAACAAAGAGTGGCACCATGTCCCGCTTCTTTTATCATGTGTGGATCTGAGTGTGCATACACACTATGTGTCAGAGAGAAATGAAGCAAACAAGTGCAATGAGGATAAAAGTCTGAGAGTGTTTGTGTGAACTGCTGTCATACTGACACTGACAGGACAGGAACCCCAGTAGACAGTACAACCTGGAATATGTCACACTTCAGCACATCACTACAACTCAAAATACTGCAACCACAGACTCACACGCACAGTTAGCCTCCTGAATGCTTGCACCTGCCACCTCACACACATGCATGCATGAAGACCTAACATTAAAAGTGTTTACACATAGATATCAATGCGTGTTAAACACACACATACACAAATTTAGTATTTTCCATCTTTGGGGGTTTACTTCTTTACTTGTCTGAAAATAAGATCTCCTTAGTGTAAACCCCTCCAGTATGAATGTCGAAAAAGAAAGACTCTCACAGTGTTAGTGTTGCAGTATCTCTATGGAGTTCTTTATGAATATTTCCAAAAACAGGAACATCTGCGAAGGTACTCCGCATGGATCAGAAAAGTGTTGCTTCCGATTTTGTTATGGCAAAGTTACTATCAATTAATGGTATGTTTTTTTGCTTCAGTTAATAATACATGGGCAAAATCCAGGCAGGCAGTCAAACATTGAAAATATTCTTGTTCAGGGCCTCCATTTGGAAAAAATCTAAAAAAACAAACATGTTATTCTCAGTCAAATAATATAAGTTTAACAGAAGGGTATTGCTGCCACACTGATCAAAAAATTATCCTCCATTCATCTCGTTATAACGAGATGCTTTTATGTTATTTCGAGATCGCGATAGTTTCTCATTATTTCGAGAAAATTATAGTTTCTCTTAATAACAAAACAATGAAAGCTTCTTGTTATAACAACATACTATCTCGTTATTTTAGACAATGATAGTTTCTTTTTTGTTATAATGAGACAATAATAGTTTCTTGTATAACAAGATTTAGCACAGTGGATGATATTGATGACAATATCCACAGTTGATACTCTTATCAATAATATACACTGTGTGTTCAATAACTGTAGATTTTCACTGTCTCAAACCAAGCTGAAAGTAGAATTCAATTAAATCTAAACAAGCAAGAACTTATTATTGCCTCTCATTGTGTTTTGTTTAGCTATCCTGAATAAAGTGATAGCATCTTGTTATAATGAGAAACTATCATTACCTCTAAATAATGGGATTGGACCTCGTTCTAACGAGGTAAATAGAGGATACTTTTTGTTTTATAAGGGTGGCAGCAATACTCTTCCGTATGTTTACACCCATGAAAAATACTATATTAAAAACATCTTTGCTCACAAAAGATCACCAATCTATATTTGGTTGAGTAACCCTGATTCTTAATCAAACTGAAGCATCTAGCTGTGCACAATCAATACCTTATTAAGCTGAATCAGTTGTGTTTGTGGTGGAATGTAACCCATACAGAATAGCCTGAGAGCCCAAACAGGCAATAAAATGCAGAAAGTCCCAAATTATGGAATGCCCCTCCCACCAAAGCTGTATATATCATAATGTTTGTCTCCTCTCAAATTCTCCTTTTCCCTTATTATCCTATCATGCTTTCTCATTTTTTTGTCCTCCCTTGCTTATTATCCACCTTTATCTTTTCACCGGACCCCCTTGTGCAACCCGACTCCTCTCCCCATTGAAGTTATCTCTTCAGTAGCACAGACGCGGGTTGTTGACAGGCACACTGATAATATAGTTCAATGTTTCCTTTCTGCTAATGACTGGAGTGCTGCTGTCTACATGTTTGTGTGTGTGTGTGTGTGTGCATGTGTGTGCCGATAGCCTATATACGTGATCAGCAGTTAACAGCCACCCTGGCTCTGCCTGAACTGCCATTACCATTCAAGCAACGCACACAAGCACAAAAGACAGAGAAATTACATTTACCATTTACTGCCTGATCGATGCAATGATTGCTCTGTTGGTCAATATTTGACACTTCATTACTGTGTTAGTTGCAGAGGTTTGATTGTATAAGTGTGTAAATGTATGTCTTTATCTGATTGAGCCTTTGGTCTAAACAATCAATAAGAATACTACTATGATACCACTTTATATTACAAAGATTTCAATGCATCTGAAGCCCTATAAATAACTGTTACTAGTAAACCGGCTTAAACCTTGCATTTTGATTGGCTGAAAGGCCAACAGCAGTGAGGGAGAAATAGCAGGTGAAGAAATTAACATGCTGTTCTAATATGATGAGAAGAAAAAGTGTGTTGTGTTGGATTAAGATGAGTGAGTTGTTTATGGTCACCTGCCCTTTCCTAGATCACCATCCCATTATTTCAATCACTTTAACAATGAATAATAAGACAGAAAGAAAACTGTTCAGTTTTACTTCAAAACAGAATGATTCTGCAAACCCATCTGAAGTTTTACATCAAGGGAATCACTCCCCATTTATCACCTATCCAAATCACCAGACAGGAAGTTCAAGGGAAGCTCAGAACCAAATGTGTTTCTTTACTGTGTGTATTACCTTGAAAAGTGACCGGCAGACATACTCATACACCATGTTCTTCAAAGTTGCCTCCAAAGAAGCAATTCTGGCTTCAGTGTTCTCTGCTTCCTGGAATGCACATACACACCGAGACATACACACAGTGAGGGAAAAGGACAAAAAAGGGGAATTAAACTTCTGAGACAAGGTATGAAAAATATGCTTTCATTAAAGAGACTGAAAGGTTTTTTTTTTCTCAGCTTCCATTAATATCACACTGCATGTGACTGTGCTATGTGCATTGATTCTAACTAAATATGTACTAGTTTTAAGCAGCACTAAAATTAATAAGTCGTCAGTAACATTTTTATTCAGAAGTGTTTTTTTCTTTCTGTCTAATCTGGGTTATCTGACTGACACAAAGACACATATTTATCTCATATTGTTTTTCGTCTTTCACACACTCTCATTCACACAAGAAAATCTAATAGCAAATAAAGAATTAGCATAAATAGAATAAAGGGAATTAGAATAAAAAGCATTAGAATCACATACACATAAATGATAATTAGCTCTTTCTTTCCTCTTTTCACAGTGTGCATGTCTGTTTCTCTTTTTGTCTTTCCTGAATTTCTTTTTTATGTTTTCTGCTGGCATCTCTTTAATGTAAAAAGCTGTGTTTACTGACTGCAAGTTAGTTCTTTGTGTATTCAGTACCTGAGCACAGAGTGTGTCTGCTAACACACTTATGTGGAAGAGCTAACTCTCTAACTGGTCAGTGTGGTATATCAGAAAGACAAGAGAGGTTAACAATTGTCATCCAGATCTAAGAAACCATCTGCAGCTTGTGGAAAAAGCTGACTAAAATATACAAAGGGTGCTGGAGTCCATGAATCAATGAGCGATTCTGACCATACTCAGCCTACCTACACACACACGCACACACCTACACACACACACACACACAGACACACACACACACACACACACACACACACACACACACACACACACAGAACAGTGGTGACCAGCTGCTGCCTGGTGA
>JAOWBC010001387.1:10597333-10607971 GCA_028566105.1 Hypoplectrus providencianus | reverse complement strand
GGGGGAGAGGAGAGGCTCCAGTTCTTCTGGGGTATACAGACCTGGAACTTCACCTGAAAGACAATTCAAACACAAACACAAACACACACACACACACACACACACACACACAAAATAATTATTGTGTCCTTCTTATACAATAAGTCACAGAAGAACCTAATGCTCCATTCATGTGTTGTTGAAACAAACAGTTAAATGTGTTGGCAACTTTGAAAACTCATGTTAACGCTCCCTCAAGTCAGAAAAACTTTTTGAGAAATCCTAGGTACAGATATAAGATATATATATACTGGCAACACCTTTAATGTGTCTCCGAGAAATAAAAAAAAACATCACATCTATGTCACATTCATGTTGTTTGTTTCCACATAATGACTAAAAGCATGTGAACACACCAAAGTCAGAAACAGCAACCTGGGAAATAGGAACATCAAAGGAGCTACTCAATGCTCATTAAATACAAGACAGTAGGATCAGAATGCCAGAAACCTGCAACCTGATCAGTGCAGCATCTTTTTTGCCAAAATTACCAGTTCATGGATAATATTCAAATGCAGAACATGTTTACTACAAAACAAGGGTTTCAGTTGTCTGATACTTAAAATATTTAATGCACACAGTATACAAACAAGAAAGAAGCGATAAGAGTATCTCCAAAATCCGGATTGAAACTTGTAAACTCATGAAAGTGAAAGTAGGAAACAAACACAATACACACCTGATGATAGAAGGCTGTTGACCATCTCTAGGAAAGCTGGGTGAACGAACTGATAGTCTTCCAACAGTAGAACCACCTGTTGGCCCTCCAGACCTGCCAATTGCATCACCTGCACGTACAGTATGCATTGTTTACACACACATTATATGTCTGATATGCATATAGACACAACACCCCAACATGTATACTGATACCAAATTTCTTTTATTAAACGACTTGTGCATTTACACCTTTATTGCTATGTATAGGTGCCATTCAACCACCTATTTGGGGAATTTAAATGTGAAAAAAACTATCATGGGCTGCTGATAGGAGGATAATTAAAAGCATGCCGGTACAATCCAATAATCTTAAACTGCATTCTGCAAAAAAAATATCTAGTTTGGCATAATTTGAAGCTGAGTTCATTAAAAAGCCACCAGTCATTCTTACCATTTTGAGATCATTGCTGAAATGCTTCAGGCTATAACCACGGGAGATTTTGGGCGTGAACAGCGTATAACCATGCATGTGTGACACAAGGCATGCAGCTGTGTGCCGACCCACTCCACTGCGGCCCGCCAGAAGCAGAGAGCCACTGGGTCGGCTCAGGACGCGCTCTACCCTGGACACAAAGTCACACACTTCCCAGAACAGGAGGAGATCCAACTCCCTGTTATCACGGCTGTACAGCACTACTCCCTTGAGGAAGCAAAGGAAAGAACACACACAGGTGAGGAGCTGCACAACAGACAGTTCAACAAATACAAGGAAATGAAAGTATAAGAGAGAAAGAAATACAACCACATGAATGAGGCACAAAGATAAAAGCAGCGGCGGATAAAATAACTATTCAGAAACTTTAATTATTAAGCTGAAATGCAATGCCCCAATGTAAAAATACTTCATTACGAAGAAAGCAAAATTCTCAATGTGCATCATAGCATACTTCACAGTTATTACTGTTGTATCCCATCAAAGAGATAATTCAGATTTTTTTAAGTGGGGTTGTATGAGGTACTTATTCATTGTCAGTGTATTAACTACAATAGATGCCTGTAATAAGCTCTCTGGTTTGAAAAAAGGCAGCTACCCCTGCGTGAAGCATACCACATATTGATAGTTGTAATTAATTACATCATCTTTAATGGGGATTTCCGACCAGAACAACATGAGACACACTGCTGAGTTGCATCTCAAGCTAATCTTCAAGTTCAAAGCTCTCACATGATGTCTACCACTTCCTTATGGCATTTATTGTTGATTTGCTTTCCAATGCCCACAACCCCCAAACTTTCAAAAAAGAGGAGAGGGGTTCAAATAGTAAGAGGTTGAAAAAACAAAAAAATTATAAGTTTGATTATTTACCTCCTGAAGACCAACCTGCATGAGTATGTTAAGAAAATATTTAAATAGAAAATAGTCAAAGTACATTGCTAAACCTTTGTGTCAGTATTACTGACTGTTTCTCCAGACTGAGGGGGTTGCCAAGCACATCGACTGCAGGTATTACAATGACTATGGCCAGTGCCTCAAACAACAAAACATCCAAAAATCTAAATTATGTTGTGAAGTATAAATATTTCTATACTGTTAACAAGCAGCAAAAATAAAGTTGTACATAAAGTACATTAAGGATGTGAATACATGTATATACTTGATCCGACAGGCCTAATTACAGACATAGATAACCGTGTACCTTGTGTATAACTTGTTTCAGGTCAGCAGAATCCAGACGTCCCAGTTGTTTACCATGAGGAGGCAGAGACTGGCCTGGAGCCATCACAGCACTTTCAGAGGCTCCCCATGAAACATAGAAACCATCTGCACACAGGGGATTTTACAGACTGTCAGTAATACACATGTGTATGTGCACATCAAATGACACACAGGTACTACTAAATAGGTGAGACTAAATCAACTGAAGGAATAGCTCAGTAAAGGGAAGCACTACCACACAAATATTACCTAGTGCCAGTAAAATGTGTGTTCAACCTGTGGAATAGGCATTTGAACTTGTTTTAAAATCCAACAGCTAACATACCAGATGTTGTGGATAAGCAGGCAGGTGTTTGTATTGTAGGTGGACTGCACTTTGGCCATAATTTGAAATTGGGAATTTCTCAAACAGGTTATAAAGTATCAGCTGTTGGCTGAGGCTCTCTACAGGTTAGACTGAAAAGCAGACAGCATATGTTTATATTCAGCAGTCTAGGGCAGTAGTTCCTAGTTTCTAATTGCAACAACATTAAAATGTCTCTTTTCAACGAATAAATATTCAACCCAACATAAGCATTGCAGTTTTCCAACCAACCTAATAGGGCAGGCGTATACATTTACACAAAAACCTGCCAACAAAAGAAAAATACAGCTCTGCCATAGATTTCCTTTAGATCCCCTCCCCCGGATCCTAGGTTGGGAACCACTGGTCTTGGGGATGGCTTGGAGGGTTAGTAGATGACAAGGATGTTGAGGAAGAAAGCTTTCGCTCTTTCTAGGTGGTTTTCTGTTCTTGCAATCATCGCCAGTTGCCACATTCTTGTAGTATTGCAGTTTCATGTCTCTTAGTAACTGAACACTGATGTTATAAGTATGCTCATCCTGTGATGTTGAGGTTTAAACTTCTGGTGAGTTGGTTCCTGTTTGGCGCTGTAGCTAGAAGCTGGCTTTGGATGTGTTGATGTGATGAAAAGGATTTATCCTACAGGCCTCTCTAGTGTCTTTAGTCTAACTGCCAGCACTGTAAGCCTCGGATTTGCAGTTTCAAAGGCCTTGGTTTTAGATAAGCCATTGTATTTATGTGGCAGGCAGTAGTTGTTCTTGGTCATTACACCTTTCCAAGTTGAGCAAACTTCTTTGCAAGTTTTCTTTCTGGCTTTCAAAATTATTTGTCTAAAGACAAAGTGTTTGCTATGGCAAACACTTTCCAGTCTTCAAGTATTCCAGTAATTCTGTGCAGATCCTGAAAAAGCACAGTGTTTCTTGGTATAACTACACACATTTCTAAGTAAGAAGAATGTGGTCTGCATTTACCTCTTAATCACATTCCTCTTAGGGTCCTGAGAGGGCTTTTGATTCTTGTTTGACTTTGTTCTTAATTATGTCACAGTAGGAGTTGGCAGGCAAGTGTGGTACTGGAGTCTAGCCAGCTCCAACCAGGACTTACAACCAGTTGCCGATATCTCAGCTATAACCAGGGAGTTTACCTGTGGTCACTCTAAATTTTTCATGAGTGTATACTTATTACCTTAATGATTTAGAGCAGTCTAACAGGTTGAAAAGGTAAATGTCTTACTATTGTCATGCTGATTTAAAATAGGCAAACAGACTATTAGCTGATTAACTGCTATAACTAATAATGCTTCCATTCAGGCATGAGAAACATGAAAATGTTGGCATGAACTGAACTGAATCAAATGGTTGTTACAAGAGTTAAGTATTCTTTAAATGCGAGGCCGTTGAATCCAGCATTTGTTTTGTATGTGTGATTTGAATGAATGAAAGTGCATGTCAGCAAAAAAGAGCTATCTCATACCAGCCATGTTGTCTAGAGCGTCAGAGCCCCAGTCTCCCCGTATGATGGAGGACAGGATGTTATCAAAAGTGTGAAGGTCTTTGGAGGAAACTAGCCGGTCTCTGAACAGCCTCCTGGCCTCATATGCTACCACCTCCAAAACGCTGTCTGTCACATTAGATTGAGCTAAAAAGGAAAACATTACACACATACAGACACACACAGACACACACAGACACACACTTAGATAAATACCAAATAATCAAAGCCATGCTTATATTTGAGATGTGATTTGGTCATTTTGTTTGCAGATGAATCACTGAAAGTGTCTAGAAACATATTCAAAGGGAAAAGATTTTTTTCTGATTCTCACTTCTCACTTACACGGTTACACATACAACGAATATTCTGTGGTCTGTCTCATCCTGTCATCATCATTTATGTTTCAAAAATGACAGGCACAGTCCCAAGCACAGCATTTACCCTGTGACTCAAGCTTCAACATGAGTCAAAGGGCTATTTTTGGTGAGATCAGGTATGACAAAAGCCCCTCCCAGAGTAACACTAAATTTATTGAATTCCCCCAAGACTCAGCAGTGCTGCTGGCTAAAAAGAGAACACAACAGGGACAGGCCTGAATTGTAGCCTCACAGGCCACTGGTTTCAACGGTGTCTGTCACATTATATTGCAAGAGCTGAAGAAGAAAATCAAACAGAGACACCTTTGACACTCTGGGGTTTTCCTGGCATATTAAATTTTAAAAACTGCTATGGAAAAGAAAACACTTAAATTGCCAAGCTGTCATGCTAAACATTTTTTATTCCTGTGGCTTCAAAATAATTCCCCTGCCCCAAAACCACCTTGGTGATGATTGTCCCACCACAGCTAACAAAGTCTAAGTGGTTCTGGAATTTTAAGGCAGGTATTGGATGTATTATTGATTCATGTGAATGTTATTCTGACTGCCTGGATTTCCAATATTAACGTTATTTTAGCTCTGTTTTTGATCTCTCCCAACTGCCGAGGGAAATAACTGTCTCTTTAGCTGCTAAATGCTCCTCTATGTTCACCAGCTAGTCGCCAACTGTCTGTCTGCTGTTTGGAGCTGAGCAGGTGTACTTTTGGGTTTTAGCTTTGTTGCTGGAAACAATGGCACTCTGAGGCAGAAATCAAGGCATTAATGATGTGTTAATGTATCCATTGTTTTCATATGCCCACTCACCATATACAACAACACAGTAACAGAATAAAGATAAAGAAGGGGAGGTTTTACATACCAAAAAGAAGGTAAGCAGCAAGAGACGCAAAGAGGGAGGAAGAAATAAGAGTATGTTAAAAAAAAAATGATGAGCATAGGAAAAGAGAAGTTTGTCTGCTGACGTGTTTAATTAAAATAAATGGTTGGACTCACTATCACAGCAGGAACACATTGCAGAAGGAGAGAGAGTGACAGAGAGAGAGATGAAAGGACAGCAAAGGAAGAGGATGATAAAAGAGGGGGAGAGAGAAGAGTGACAGAGAGAAAGTGAGGAAAGAGAGGAGAGGGGAAGATTGAATGAAGGAAAAGGTGAGAGTTGGAGACAGTAACTCTCAACGAATGGAGTACTGACAAAAATCTAAGCCATCTGGCGCTGTCCTTTTAAATTTGGCATCAATACTGACAGAGTTATGAATGCTTTATGTTCCCCAGTGGCAGCAATTATTATACGTGAGGACTTAAGGAATCTGTAGAAAACCAGTCCAACTTGCTCTTTTTGTTTGCATACAGCACTGCCTTTAAAAATATGGTGAAAGCCCCTAACGGGTCACAGGTTTCATTTTCTTTTGGGTCCCCACATTTAACTACGGTGAAAAAAGTCTGTCTATCTGTCATTATGTTGTTTTTTTTCCAACAACTTTTCCTGCCATTGACTTGACACTTTGGGAGCGTGTTGTTGAGGACCCAAGGGAGAGCAGTGTCAGGCGTGAACTTTTGAGATATACAAGACATATTAATAAGTAGTGGGTTATGTACACCCTGTGCACTGTATTGACATGGGACCCCTATTAACTATTACAATGGTGAATAGCATGCTGGGTCCAGCTTGCTCTTTGTCATTTGCTACATTCAAGTACAGATGAAGAAACAGCAAGCAGCAAATTCAAATGTTTCAATCAGCAACAAAACTTCTGGAATAAACACTGTTGTTCCCAGAAATAGCCTGATCCTCGTGTTGGGAATTGACTCTAGGGGGCACATTCTGACCAAGTGGCAAACAGTAATCCTTGGGTGGGCATTTGATTTCCGTGATCATGGCCAGTATAATACATAACAGGCAATGCTGATACGTGAGTGTATTTATCAGGCTCATTATACAATAAAAGCACATCATCCCTATAGATAGCAACTACATTACAGCCTGTGTATTGCTAGGGACCCTATAAAGCAAATTACTGAGTGTGTTGGGTCCCAGTTACATTTCTTACTAGTTCATGAATTAAATTTTCAGTGTGCCTATTTATGACAATAATCCTAATTAGGTAAAAAGAAAGTGCTCAAATACACATTAATACCCATGCATTGTTTAATGTGTATTGGGTTACCTGCTGTGAGGTCATATCGCAGAAGACTGAGCACCCATTCTGTGAGAATGCAGGGGGTAAACAGGTAGTGGCTATGGTCATCTACTGTAAACTTGGCTTTCACCTTAGAGTAAGGATACAGGGAAAGATAAATGATAAATATACAGAGAATTATTGACAGAGCTGCAAATATCTTTGCAATTGACAACATTCTGACTCTATGGTCAAATTCAAAATGATTCAGCAAAACAAGCGTGTGTTCTTGCTTCATCATCATAAACGGCATAACTCCAATCTTTTGAAAACGCATCACATGGGTATTGATTCTGTTAAAAGTCTCTGTAATTGAGACCTACACATACAACAGATGGATTCAATTATCACTTGAAAATATCACATTATTAATATATTATCTGACATTTGTTACTCATGAAGTTGAATAACGGAGCAAGATATGCGGAGGTTTATGCTTTAAACCCAGGCAAGATTCCATTGCTACAAATAAAAATGTGAACATGAGTGAACACCTGTCCAAGTAAATACCTGTTCATAAAGCTGCACAAGAGACCCAGCCAGCTGGTGTGTTTTTCCTGTGCTGGCCCAGGATGCTTGGCTGCCCAGGCTATGCTGGAGAACTGGCTGCAGGTATGCTGAGTAGATAGTCTGCAGCTGCTCCCTGTCTGGATAGCTAAAGGCAGAGGCAAAGAGGCAGAGAAACAGATGGAGGTAGGAAAATAAAAAGAGAAGGGATCAGGGTCAGGGTTAGAGGGAGACCAACAGTGAAACAGCAACAGAGAGGGATGAGGGAAACATGATATCGGTGGCAAACAAAATGTAGAGGGAAAATATGCAAATACATGTTTAACTGCAGGCTATTTGGCAATGTGTAAAGTAGGGATGCCCTCCAATATAAATTTACATCGTCAAATCTGATTGGTAACATCTTGCTTATCGTGGATTGATCATTGATCCCATTGTGTTTAAATTTAATTAATCTATGAAAAATTAAACAAGAAAACAAGGAGGGTGTGTGTAGGTGCAGAGCAGTTTGTAGGACTGAAATGGTTTAGTTTCATAGCCTGCTTGCTTTTGGCATTGTTAATAAACTTTAGGACCAAATTCATTACATTCATTGCATTTTTTGTGAGGGCTCTGATTTATAAAGGTTATTCTCTGATTCTGAAACAGAGACAGAGATCAACAAGATGTTGTTCCAACTATCCCAAAATGATTGATTCACACACACTAAAGAGATTTAAAGTTGTTGCTTTTAACAAAATTATTAATAGTCAAATATTTATACAAAATTTGGCCATTCATCATGATTTACTGGGAGAAGTCAAGCACTTCTGTATAAAATTTTCCATTCTGCAAGTGATATTGTCCAAAAAGAATGATGCAGATGTACCCTACTTACTCTATAGTGCAGATGCGGACTATAGATGAGAAGCGGGAGGTAAGTGAATGGCTTCCGACAGCTCCCCCTGTTGACATGGAGGCCACCACCTGGATGTTTTCAAGACTCACCCACTCCAGATTTTCATCGTAAAATCCCTTATATGTCAAAACCTGGAGGAAAGACAGAGATGGAAAGAGATGAGAGATGGAAGAAAGATTGTAATTACTTTTTTAATCATATATGGAACAGCCCTGAACCCTCATGGGATGACGGCCATTGTCAATTTTCTTTAAAAAAAAAATTGGTTTATGTGTTCTCTCTACCTGTTGCAAGAATGCAGTAAGGTTGCTGGTCCCCCATTTGTCAGGTTTGGGCAAGTTGATGTCTTTTAGATAGAGCACCAAGTTCTCACAGTCTTTGGGCCTGAAGACTCTGCCAGTGTTTGAGCTGAGCAACAGGCAGGTCTGGCTGAGCTTTTGGAGAACATGGCGAGATGAGGTCTGGGCACTGCAGTGAACCACAGCCACTTGGGTGGACCTTAGCTGAGAGAAAGCATAGCGCAGGAGCATGCTGGAAAAAACAAACAAACAATACATTAAAAAAAACAACAAAGAAACACACATATTTATTTTTAAGAAAGTTTGGCAAGCCAGGGTGTAAAAACGTCTGCCAATAAATGCTCTTATACATCTCATATAAGTTTGGATAGTATCAGGACCAAATGAAATGAAGAGAAAGAGCGATGAATGTTAGTGTAGTATTTAACAAGAGGGTCGCTTAGAATCTAGAGAACAATGTTTGTCAGATCAGACCCAAAGGCAAAGAGAGACATTTTGTGAGGGCGCAAACAGAAAGAGAAAATAATTGGAAAATAAATTATGTTCATGAACGTGCATGTACGCTTTGTCAAGTGCATGTGTGTGTAAATTAATTAAATCTCATTTTGACAGAACAGTAAGCTGACAAACTCAGTGCTTTATTGGCACAGTGACCTTTCAGATAAAGTGAAGCAAGACAAGAGGACGAGAAATGGAGACGCTTAGTGAGACTCAACTGGAGTGTAAAAGGCAAACTGAGTGGCCATCGTTCTTCAAACCCCCCGGGGAGGAAAGCAATTACTTTTGAGGCAAGAATCTCTGTGTACATAAACATATGCCCAAGCACATAGACCACACATGAGCAGATCTGATCCCTACTCTGACTTGTCAGTGCCTTTACATGAAAGGTCAAGTCTTGAATGAAATAATCTTTGACATCAGTGATAATTGTGTGGTTGTATTATTTTGAGTGTCCCCATTTGCATGTATTTTCCCCACAATCCATGATTCATTTTTACAACCTGACCTTACCAATCATTTTTCTATAGGCAGACTAATTAAATTGATATGAAAAAAACCTGGTATGTTTTTTTTAATAAGAGAATGTGACATCATGTCAAAGTTAATCAGCAACAACAATGGTGCAACGAGTTCAACACATTTTTAAATAATGTTTTCAAAAAGACTATTTTTCTGTTTGTTTTCAGACTAGTGGTTTCTCTGCAATTTGGGAATCATGTAGGAGTATATATATACAGACACACTGTGTCTCCAAATACATTATATGCAAGTTTTTTATGTGTGCAAGTGCCTTGTCTGTTTATGGTTACTGTATGCAAATGGTTTTTGCTGTGTGTGTGCATCGTTGCATGTGTGTAATTACCCCTTTCCACAGCCCTCTGGCCCAACCACCATGAAGGGTTGCCTGTGCTGAGGAGTGAGCCACGGGGAGAAGCAGTGCAGACCTCTCTGCATGTCTGGAGTCTCAATAACAGGTAGAGTGTGTGTGTGAGAGAGCTGTTCCAGTGTGAGACCCTCGGGGCGCTGGAATGTATAAGCTGCTAGATGGCCGCGGTCAGGGTCATAGTAGGTATCTAGTGGTTTTTTGGGGTCTGGCGGGCTCTCCCTGGCCCACTGCAGCAACTACAGAATAGAAAAAATAAGGTCAACCATGGGGCCAGGACTGATCTCTTTGTGAGTAAAGGCATTGAAGAAGTTCCCACCAGGTGCATGTCATGTATTAGTATTTGAATGATGACTCATCCCTCTACTTTATATCAGTAACAGTCGAGAAGAACTACTTAAGAAACAAGTCTTCAAGTTTGAGACATGAATACATTTTAATACTAAACAACACAGCTCTTACAGTCACCCTTTGCCCATAGAAAGCACACTAGCGTCCTCACCTCTTTGGCAAACTCCTGTCTTGTTTTGAAGTTGAGGTTTCCACCCAAACCTCGCAGAAGACCAACGATGAACTGACCTCTCTCTGTAACAGCACTGAGGTGTGACAGACCATTTAACACTGTACCCACCAGACTGGTCTCCACCACAAAGTCATGCTGATGACAGGAAGAGAAGAGAAGAGAAGAGAAGAGAAGAGAAGAGAAGAGAAGAGAAGAGAAGAGAAGAGAAGAGAAGAGAAGA
>JAOWBC010001387.1:10549410-10560967 GCA_028566105.1 Hypoplectrus providencianus | reverse complement strand
GTGTGTGTGTGTGTGTGTGTGTGTGTGTGTGTGTGTGTGTGTGTGTGTGTGTGTGTGTGTGTGTGTGTGTGTTAACATATTGATGTATTTCAGGTTGTTAGGAGTTTATACTACTAACTATGGTGGAAATAAAGTATAAATGCACTAAACTTTCATTAAGCGGCTAATTTCTAACAGCACTGGTGTAGAGTTCCACTTAGATTACTGCAGAGATTGTAACAACTGGAAGGAAAAATTATACAGTAACTACTCACCAGGGACCAAAAGTATCCATGTATGACCTTCTAGGCCAACAGGAAATCCTTTGCCATTCATGCATTCATTTTAGTTGTTAAATCAGGGGTGTGCTGTTTGAGGGAAAGGGCACAGACTAATTTGTGTTTTCTCCAAGACATTGGATACTGGACACCCTGGACAGGTCACCAAACTATCAGAGGGTGGACATATAGAGACAGATCTAATTCACTTCTACAGGCAACTTAGACTCAACTAAACCTGGTGTACAGTGTGTGTATTTGGATTTTCTTTCTTTGCTAAAGGGGAAGTTTAGCCCCCAAATTATGAACCCATGCAATCATTATCTGTAACTGGTTATCTTGGCTATAAAGTAAAACTGATTAATAAAAAAAAAAAGATATAAATATCATTACAGGTATGAGAAAAATATGTATTTGGGGGTGAACTGTCCTTTTAACAAACCAGTGATGTCAGCATCATTCTAAAAAGCCCTTTGCTTTAATCCATCACTCTCAGTAAAGGTGATTTATCTGTGAGTTTGTGATCTTGGACAAAGCCTGTAAGAACTCCTTGCATCATTAAAGGCTTTAAACATTTTTTTGGACATGCTGGAGACACGGCCTCTTGTTAACTGACAGTGCTCCTTTCTTCTGTGTCTCACTCTGCTAGCCCGATACAGTCCACCTGTACTGACAGTGGACTGTAGAGATGAAATCAGCTGCCAAGCCACATGTGCCTCAGATGGGGGCTACCCAAGCACCCAGGTGACGTGGAACGTACCGGAGAGTCATTTATTAAAGGATGTGAACAGCAGTGAAATGATCGATCCAGAGACCAAGTTGGTCAGCATCACCAGCACAGCATTCTTCAACTGCTCCAACGGAGAGCTGATGTCCCTGAGCTGCTCTGTGAGGGACGTCACCTCAGAGATGGTTTCTGTCTGTGAGTACTACATTGCAGACGGAAAAGTCCAAATGGTTTCTCCACTTAAATCAGTTTCAGGCTTTTAATCCCTGGGCAAGTTTTGGGAAGTGTAAAAGGCAACGGAAAGCCCTGGGCATAGATCCCCTTTGGTGGCTACTGTTCAGGGAATATAAGAGGGATTTTTTTTTCATCCTTTTTACATTCTGTTTGACCTTTACAAAAGAGTTTCAAGTCTGCGTTTCTATTTAAATAACTTAAGCTTAAACAAGACAAATGCTAGAGCTCAAATGCTGATACTAGCATTGGTAACATGCTAACAATAAAATTGCCAAAAGAAAATGTTTGGAAGGTATCATTTCATCAGTGTTCACCACATCTTATTAGCAATAAATACAAAGCACAGCTAATGAATGTCTGCTCTAAAACTAGTTTAGGCATGCGGCCCGCTGGGCTTTTTAATCCGGCCCGCAAACCTATATAGTATTGTTTGTTTTGTTTGAATATTTTTTAATACTGTTAATAAATGCTTTTTTTTTTTCTTTTTTTCGAAAAGCCTTGTATATCCATGCTTTACTACCGATTAAAGGCCAAAACCTTTTATGCAATGGCCTTTACATGCCTTTTATATTACTTCACACAAACACTACATCCATCTGCTCCTGTTACGGCCCCTCTCCTAAATTTGAGAACGTATTGTGGCCCACATGTCAAAAAGTTTGCCCACCCCTGCTCAGTTCAATGATATCAGCCCATAAAAAGCTGCCTAACACTTGCAGGTCAGTGAATAATCGTTCTCCAAAAGGAGAACTCTATCCTTTTCAAAACTACTATGGCTGTCCAGCCAAGTAGGACATGTAGAGTAAGCCCATTTTAACCCATATCTTTGAGGGGGATAACCACTGATACTGTCAAATATGATGGATTGGAACCTGGTAAATTGTTTCTGTTTTGGCCAAAGTGACAAACTGCAATCTCAAATTCTAGCAAAATGCTACAATAGATTAGCTCATTCACATTTTACATGAAATGCTGCTGAATCACATACTTGCCTATCTTGGTAACTGGCATCCATGCTTGGACTTTTCAAATACTTTACATTCTTTTGTACATCATAAGTGAGCATAACAGCTATTTAGGATAAGCTATCTGAAGATCAGTGTTTTGAGACACTAGAGTTCCTACTTCATTGTGAAGAGTGTTTATTGCACCCGTAGTACCTGAGTCAACTCATTTGATTTTAAATTTGTTAGTTTTGTAATACAAATAGACTTCACCTATAATATAGTTGAATCAAGCAGGAACTTTAGAGACAAATATTTCTGTTTTCTATTTATTCTTTTATTGGGTAACTGACCATATCAAGATTATGTCTGGTAATTTAATATACATTTATAATCAAATCACATGAAAAGCATTAAATTAACAACCTTCTGATCTTACAAAAAATGTACCTCTGTGAAGTCAAAGTCTGATTTAGCTAAATTGTTTAGCACCATAAAGCTCCATTATTGTTCAATAACTGTTCAATTAGTCGAATTGTTCCAAGCATGGATATAGAAACTTTTATTTATGTTGGGTCAATCCCACAAACTCTGCCTTAAATACTCACTCGGGCATCATTTTTATTTTTATATGTGCATAAAAATATCCCCCCTGCAATAGCAAAATTCAGATCAGCTTATACTTTTTCCTATCAAAGTACAGAGCACAGCTGTTTATCCTTCCAACAAAAAGAACCTATGCATCTGTGATGTGTTGAGGACGGACAAGCTTTAAACTCAACTCCCTGATGTTTATGAAACTAATAAACATTTGTTTTCCTTTTTAAAGGTGAGCCAAAGGATCCTCCTAAAAATCCTAACAATTGGTACGTGATAGCAGCATCCGTCATTGCATTGGCCGTTGTTACTATTATCGTGGTGCTGATGTTGATGACATGGAGGAAAAAGCGGAGAGGTAGATATTAGTTTTCAACAATACAGTTTTTCTGCACATTTGATCTGTTTGAAAGAATACAAAGATGCCTGTATGACTGACTGACAGATTTCTATGCTGGTTTCTAGGAGCAGTAGCTGTAGATGTGAGGCAGGAACATGGATCTGGAGAGTAAGTGGATCTTACACCACCAGCATTTATACGTATCGTACCGATTGCATTTATAAATAATGTCACTTCTAACCTGTGTCCCTCCACTTCCTTTTCTTTCATTTTTGTTTCACTTTCTCCAGGGAGACGGTGCCCCTCAGTTAAAACAGAAGGGAGGAGGCATCTTTGGTGCTCAACGCTCAAACTGGAATGTCCAATTTTTCGGGACCATATGACTAATACTGTCTGTCACTCAGGGGTGGGCTCTGTACGCACCCGGAGCGGACAGAGCCCACGGTGACTCACTGGGGACCACATGTTGACAACATTTCAGTGGCACTTGTGACTTTTATGTTTAGGGAAGTATTGCTTATCAGTGTCCTTTTACGGACGATGTGCGTCACTCATGTGAGAAGGGCTGATTCTCAAGAAAAAAAAGGACTTGGTTTGTGGTGAGACTGTTGTTAACTGGAAAGAGTCTCAGGGTGAAACACTTCCCAGCACTGTAGAAATCAAAAAACTGATATCTATATGTTTTTGTTACACTGACCTCTATTGGCAGATATTATATCTGTTACACTTGCTGCAGTTTTTAAATACAGTATGTTATTGTTGTTGCACTTTAAAATGTAATATGTTTTTCTTAAATATTACTACAATATTCTTTTTTTTTTATTTAATGCATATAAGCCAACAACATTCCAGAATAATATCAACATATTTTAGTTAACATGGGGTTTAACTCCCTTTAGTCAGCTTTGGTTGTATTCTCTTATTAGTTTGGCCTGTCAGAGACAATCAGTAGCAGAAGCTGTGAAGAATATTTGTGACAGCAGTACTGTAGGCAATTTAATTTGTTCTCTTCGGGCGAGTAAAACAAGGTATTTAAAATAAATTCCAGTATTTTAGGATTCCCCTACAATGTGCAATATTTAATACAAAGGGAGTTTTTTTTTTCCATTAATCAATTTGCCGTTACCCTTGTGATTAATACTTTGTCGATCGCTCAACGTTTTTTTTCTCAGGTGATTGTTCTCATGTGAGATATTGCTATTTGCTACATGTGCTATATATAATTTATATTTATTTTTTTTACGTTCTTTTGCTCATATATCATTTACCTCATTTACATTGTTTTGGGTAATATTGTATTGTATCCCCTTTTTTTCTCAGAATTGCTAAATCCCATAAGACTGCTTTCCTTTTCTGAATCTATTTCAAACACTCTTGTCATTTTCTTTATCCTTTTACTTTTCCTGTTAAAGTAGATTTATATAACAGTTTTGTTCTGTGTCTTATTTCTATACTTAGGTGCTTGACAAACCAACCAAATAATCATTTAATTTTCTACATAATATGGTATTTAACCTGCTGCTGTGGATTGTAGTCACACTGTCACAGTGTTCACACTGTATTAAGACTAAACTGACTCTTTGACTTGATAAACAGGTCTTTATCCCAACTCCTTAATTTTCAACTGCAATGTAGTTTTATTGCCACTAGATGTCGGACTTGCACCACAAAGCCAGTGTCCTGCTGTCATGGCTATCCGTTCGTCTAATGGCATTTGTATCCTTGCCTGCGAAGGAAACTTTGTTTCCTCTGGCTTGGGGAATAAAATAATGCAGTTTGATCACCATCCTTGAAATAGGGACCTGATGTCTCTCTGACCTCAATATGTGGCACCTGCCAGAAGAACAAATAGCCCTGCTTTATCTAAGGGAGAAGAGTAATAACAGCAGGGAAGGAGACTGTGGACTAAATGTGAGACCAAAGGACAGGCTCATGTAAATGTGAAAAACAGAGGAGCAAAGAGGATGCCCTCTCTAATGTGGGAAATTGTCAATACAATGTTAAACTGCTACTGTACATCTGTTTCTCTAAAATGTCAACGCCTATGTTGGAAAAACATCACATGAACAGTGATAAAGCTGTATTTTTGTCATTGAGACATTGTATTATGAACGATTATGGACTGTAAAATTAGCTATTATTCATAAAGACTGACAATTCATGACTAGAAAACATTATATGTCATGACATATATCATTACCAGGGTATGAAAGGAGCTATACTGCCCTTAATATGATATCATTAAGATTTAAGATAAGAATCAGAAATACATCTTTGTCTCAAACTATTTCCACCACTGCTGTCTCCTGTTCCCATTTGCTTCTTCCTTCTTTGCACTTTTCATTCTTTTTACAGCGCACCTCCGTTTCTCTCCCTCGCCTGCGTTCTTTCTCTCTCATGAGTCACTGTGACAGGCTGTCAGTCCACCTCTCTGCCCTGTGTTTACATTGGGCAGCAGAGCAGCACCAGGCTGGTTGCACTTCAGGAATGTAACCCCCAAGGTCCCTGCCCTCCTCCTCCTCCTCTTTTCCCTTCTCCCACATCTATGCTCCCCATCCTTTTCTTTCCCTCTTTCATTCTTTTATTCCCCCTTTTGCACACGCCTTCTCCTTCTCCTCACTTTCCTTCTGTTCCTCCTTCTGCCATTTCCCCTGCCTCCTTTCCTCCCTCTAATTATCCTCCCCCTTGTCCCATCAACCCCCCCACAACACACACACCAGCTCCCTTCCTCTCCTTCTGCCACCTTTCTCTCCTCTTTTCTTACCCACGCTTTCTCTCCTGAGGACCTCCACTCCCTTTCTTTCTTGCCTCTTTCTATCCCCTCTTTAAAATTCAGCGAGCATTGTCCAAACTCACCGGCACCCCCCATTCTCTTGTCATCATCCCCTCACCTCCCACTCCTCCCCATCTCTCTGTCCTCCCTCCTTCATTCCTCGGCCGTCTAACCCAAACAAACCAGGGAGGACTTTCCTCTGTGGTGGCTGTAGGAGAAACACACCACATGTCAGACTTGGTTTGAACATAAACATTAGTCAATTTGAGGTACTGGAAAAGGATATGAGGCGCTTAAGTCCAACATGAGACAGAGCTACTATTAGGATATCTTAACGCTAAAGCTTACCACTGAGTATACAAAAATCAGAGCAGAGAACTGTATATTTGATGTATTTTGGCAAAAATATATTCTTTGGAACTGGGAAACTGTATCATAGGAAGAATTAAACTAATGGACTATGTAGAAAAACAATTTAAAGAGGCCCCTTTTGAATGTTTTGTTCATTGAATACGTTAAAAACTTACAAAGCCCAACTTTGTTCGGGCCACAGAGAATCAGGATTTTCTTAATACATCATCACTCTGATCCAAAGAAAAGTTGGGACACTGTCTGAAAATTAAATTAAAAATACAATGCATCAAAACCAAAAGTTTTCCTGTTTGAGATTTTTTGTCTTGTATTCCCATGGTTTTGGAGGGGATGTACGATAAGTGCCTTGGATTTCATTTCTTTTTGTTGATGAATATTGTTTATCAACTGTAAACTAACTTGATATGCCAATAAAATCTATTTTCATTTAAATAAAATTGCCTGACGTCACCTCTGTTGATCAAAGGTAATCAAGCATGTAAAAATGTAATTACCTACTGGGTGATCAGGAGTGGAGGGAAAGAAAGTATATCTAAACATCTACACACACTGTTCTCTTTCCCAGTGACGCAGCAGAGTGTGTAATCTCCTGCTTAATGGAGAACCTTTTCAGTCTGTACACAGTCTTGTGGCATTTCTCAGCAAGCGGCTTGTGACCCCTGCCACACTGTTCTGTGTGGCGTCCATACCAGGGATTTATAATCAGGTTATACTAGTTATGAAAGTCAACTAGATTAGTTTTAGTGCGAGGGAGCCGGAGCACAAGGCATTGATTCACAGCAGGTGAGCGGAGCTGATCAGCATGAGGCAGATTGGGCTGCTAGCGTTCTTAAATGAGGAATTTCACTGTCTCTAAATCAGATAAGTGTGTGTGTGTGTGTGTGTGTGTGTGTGTGTGTGTGTGTGTGTGTGTGTGTGTGTGTGTGTGTGTGTGTGTGTGCTTATGTGTGTATCAATGCCTATATGTGGTGCAGCAATGCAAAAACAGTGGAAGTCTTAAAGTATTTCTCTAATAAGAAAATCCCCCAGATTTTAATTAATTCCTGTGTTTTGGCTCTGACTCCCAATTGTGAACACTGTATTAAAAACCAGAGAAAACAGAGTTCAATTCATACACACTTTATCATAATTAGCAACATGTTTTCCTAACTCATATCAACACCACTGGACACACACACACATTTATAACTTTGATTTATTTGTTGTCAAATGTTTCTTCTTCAGTAGAAGAAGGTTGGAAAGAACAGAATGATGCAGATGGAGCAGAACACTGAGGCTCTGAGCAGGTCAGGAGGTTCAGCTCTGGTGCTTCAGCTGAGTGATCATGTTGTTGCTGTCACTGCAGAAACCCTCTCCCTGACCTCCAGAGACAGAAGAGGTGACCTGGAAGCATTTATCACCTCTGTGCTTTCTGACCCATGACCTGAGGCCTGAGATATGGAAGAGAACACAAACACACAAAAGGGAAAAAGGGAGATGCAGAAAGACACAGAGAAGAGGTAACAATTGCATCCATACATAAGAATGTGTCTGTACTAACTTTGTGAAATAGAACTGTTTCTTGCATACTATGAAAAGAATTTGCATATTTCTGAAGGAAGAACTGCTTTTGTTGAGTCACACTCTGTGGCTCGCTGCCAGAGGTTCCTTTTAAGATTTTTTTTTTTTTTCTGTAATTTAAATATTATTTACAAAATGCTTTATATACCCTTTTTCCACCAGAGCAGGATCACAGAAGGTGCCCAATTGCAAACTGGTTCTTTGGTTTTCCACTGCCAAAAAAATGGGTCCTAACTGGAGAAACTGGTTCCACAGCAGCACCAACTCATTGCTGGTCTTGAGCTGCAAACCACTTACGTCAACAACTGGGCTGGGATTATTGTGACCAACAATGCAAACAAAAATTGTACTATTCATTTTATTTAATGTTTGAAATCACTGTTATTGATACATGCTAGCGCTAGTTTTCTTAGCATGTTAGCAGGCTAGTGTTAGCCTCCAACAAAGTCCAACATTAACATGTTATGTTCAGTGTGAAGAAGAATGTTATCGCCATCAACAGCGATGAAGACCGTAAGCCAGTGTCAGCTCACAAAGCCGGGAGCAACATTTGTATAGAGACGATGTAGTCCAGCGTTGTTATTATTATACTTGTGGAGAGTATGGAGATGTATACAGATGTAGATTGTGACGTAATGATGTGGCTCCTGAGCATTTGTAAAGCAAACAGGTCTGAATCAGCCTTGGTACTGCTACTACTCCAACAAATAATATTTTCATTTTTAAATCAAAAACTGTTCGTAGATAAAGTCACAATCTAACAAGTTTATACCTTTGAGGGTTAGGATTTGTAGCTATGCAGTCAAGAAACCATTGCATGCTGAGGCGATATTCTCGCTAAATGTGGGTGGTGTTCGTAGAATCCAACACACACCTCATGGCTCTTTCTTGAAGTTCACAGTTGAAATGGATGCAATGCTTAAAGCTGAACAAGATCTCCAACCTAAATACTTTTGTTTTAATGTGAGACATGAAACCAGAAAGTCCAACATTTGTTCGAACCCATTCACCATCCCTACCACCCACTCCAAGTGTGAACACATCATTCCACATCCACATCACCACCAATCATTGCAACTCCTAAAATATGGGTCATAAATGGCTGAACAGGAGATATATATGTATGTATTTATGGAGGCCTCATATTTGCTTTGCCATCAGAAGAAAATGTTTTATTTACGTGTTTGCTCTATAGAGTGGAAGTAAACAATAGGCAGACTAATTTTGGGCTTGTGTGACTGTGCCCAAATACACGTCGCTTGTCTTGTTCTTTCCCATAGCTAAGACTATAGACGTGTAATATTTAGGCTACATTTTATTCCAATGGAAATAAGTGAGGGGTCCCTGGTATATTCCCTATCCTTTAAGGGGTCCATGTTTTGAGAAGTTCTCTTTAAAGTTATCATGGCTGGTTTATGAATCAGCTGGACATCAGGACTTTGTGAGAATGCATCAATGACAATATTTCTCTTGGTCAGAAGATGAAAATATTACCAGTGTTCAGCATGTGTGGTCCCTCTTTTGGTTGAGCCAAAAATCATCAGCAGAGACTTGAAAGAGCTTGAAACAAGTTTTGGGAAGAGGGTTGTCAGCTGGCTCAGAGCCCAACCGAACTATTAACACCTCTCTGTAATGGAGATACACCAAAGGAGTTCTTGGCCAAGGCCTTTTTCAACTAGGCCCCAACCCAATAGCTAAGTTATGTGTGCGTGTGTGCGTGTGTGAGTGTCGATGAGCGAAATCTGAGCAGACATTGACTAGAGTCACATCTCCTTTGAATATTTATAGAACTGCTTAAGATGTGACCTTTACTTTCGCCCACACAAACACACACACTGACACCACTTTATACAGGTGTTTACAGTCTATCTAGTCGTCTCTCTTTCTATCGTATATCTCTTTATCTGTCTTTCTATCGAGGAAACTGTACAGTAGACATAGTTGTGCTGCCTGAAACACTCAGACAGGTGATCCTGCTGAAGCCGTCTGTCCCGTGGGAGGATTGTATTAGGGGAGCCAATGAGAAGGACAGAAACCGGTATGAGGGACTGGTGGGTAGGATGCCCAGTTGGCTGCAGACGGTTGGCAGCCTCATGTTTCTGCAGAGGCTGAACATCAAAGGCCATCAAAAGTATTAGTGTGTGTTTTGAAAGACTGTAAGTGACATCACACTCTGACATGATGTTTGCTACTTGCTTTACACATTATATGTCTTGCTACTGTCTGTTCTGCGGTACTTTTCAACTGCATGATAACCAAGGATAGATATTTACATTTCACAGGCTACGACTGTGACCATTTTTGGTAAGTGTGACATTTTCTACATGCCGCATGCAACTGCATCGCCATAAATTGCAGTCTTGGTTTGTTTTCTGTGCTCTTAATGCACATAAATAAGAGAGTCAGTGTAGCGAACAGAGACAGTGTTGGGTATTAGAGACCAGTTAATAAAAAAATGAGTGTTCACACTGTTTGAATGGAATCAACGAATGCAACATTTTCTCTAATGTGGTGGTATGGAACTACTTGGCAAAGGTTTATTCAACAAATGTACATGGTCGTGGTTAGGAATTACGAACAGCTCTGGATTTAAAATAATTAGCTTCAAATGTAATTGGTGGATGCACTTATGTAAGTGAAATATGTGAAACATCTATGTTGGGATTTTTCCAATGGGACACATAGGAATGGATGTGTATGTGCACTCTTTGTGAAATATGTTGAAATAGCCAGAAATTCTAGTGTATTTCTTTTTGTTAGAATACTATCGACCCCTTATGAGAACAACTTGTCAAGTATGATTCCAATAAATATTTAAAACACACAAACTGTATGATAGCAGATGTGCAGTTTAACCTTTAAGCAGAACTAAACCATATATAGTTGTTACTCCATCAATTTCATCAAGCCAGCAAATACTAACAGTATGCATGGTATGGCACTAAAAATGATCAAGCTGTTTGGCATGTGTGTGCGTTTATGTCTCTGCCTGTGGATGCAAGGAATCTATCGCCTCTGGTTGTTGCAACAAAAAATGTAACAATTTATTTTCTGTATACAACAGTATATCATCTGCATATTAACAACTACAAGAAGAAAGAGAGGTAGGGATGTGAAATCCAAACAAATGTCTTGGTATGTTTCTATGTGTGCTCAGACCAAAGAGTTGTAGATGGGGGGGACATAACTGAAACTGAGTAAAGACCTGAAGAAAAATGGCTGTCATGCTGTGCAGGCTGGGGATACTTGACACCAACGGGTCCCTACGGCGGACTCCACTTAAATTTATCTCTACACCCCAGACGTGGTGAGAGATTTGAGAAGGAACAGGGTGTACGGACACTAATGTGACTCCAAGACTGACAAATGAATATTTAGTATATTTTCCCACTATATTTTTCAGCGCAATCACCTGTGCATGAGCTTGCATGTGGAAAGCTGGTGTGTGTGTGTGTGTACGCATGTGTGTATTTGCGTGTGTAATAAGAGACACCTGAGACAGTTAGAAGGTCATTCCTGGAGTCTGGTCACATAGCTTTGATCATTTTCTCGTCGCCTCAGAAATAGACCAGAGAGGACGGGACAAACTCTCCCTCTTTATGTGTGTGTGTGTGTGTGTGTGTGTGTGTGTGTATCCAAGGGAGGGTGCTAGCCCAACAGCCTGACAGGGAATCCGCTCTTGTTTGCAATGCACAAGCCTGTGTTTGCATGACTGCACTAATGCATTTGCGCTCATACCTTTTGTTTGGCATG
>JAOWBC010001387.1:10488092-10501128 GCA_028566105.1 Hypoplectrus providencianus | reverse complement strand
ACACACACACACACACACCATATGCTGGATGACGTATGACTGCAAACCCACATCGGGTATCAAAACTAAACACCCACATAAGCTTATACTGTACACACAGGCATTACACGCTCAGACAGGCATATTAACCAAAAACAAAGACACGTCAAAAAGAAAAAATATAGTTTTTTTTTTAAAACTCTATCATCTAAGTTTAAAAGAAATGTGTGTCCTCTCAAGTGAAATAAACTCAAAAAAGGCCTTTAGTCCTTCCAGAGTATCAAAAGATGAAATCATACGTGCTGTCTTTATTGATGTGTGTGTGCAATGAAAGTGCATTGTTTAGAGGTTATTCCTGTCCAGACGCTCTGAATGAGCGGCAAGAAAACAGGAATCTGACTGGAATGAAAAGTGTTTGTGTGCATTTGTGAGTGCGGTAAACTGAGGCCGGGGGCTGAGTCCAGCAGACACACCACATATCACACACTGTGTGTCTGTGTGTCGTGACCTACTGCCTTTTGGGAAACTGTTCAATGTTTGTACATTATCTAGCTGAAGCATTTGAAATGTTGTTTGTATCATGAAAAGAGTAATATAATTCCAAAGAGGATTTTGTGTCTGTTTTGAAACTGCATGACCGTATGTTGAAATAAATAAATGAGATATGCTTATGATTTTTTTCTTCAGACATGCCAAACCGTGACAACTAAACTAGGGTATGAACTGATCCATGTCCTGTGTACTGTTACACCCCTAGTTGTGAGTTTAAGTGTGTTTGGTTTGATATTTGTCATGCAAGACAACAGCCACACCCTACGATCTTTGTGTACACTTTATTTTTTATTTTTTTCTCAAGAGTTTTATAAAACAGTACACACACACACAAACAGACCCGGATATATTCAGGGAATCTGACATTTACAGTTGTAGGTACAAAGGTTATCTAGTGAACATAAACAATCACCCTGATGGAAAACTTGATTTTAACACCCACTTTAAATATTTGGACGGGTCCCTCTTGTGGTTTTATGTTTCTACTCTACAGAATTTACTCTCTCAGTCACCCCCAACACACACACACACACACATATACACAGTGAGTGTGAGTGAGTGTTTTCAGTGATTAAGTCACAGGACACCATGCAGGCTGCCAGTCCAGTTCCCAGCAGCACTGAACAGCTCGTGCTACTGGGCTCTACAGTCTGAGTCTGGGTTGCCATGACCTGTGGGGGTTGACTGTGAACACTGACCTGGTTAATATTTATTGCCTTGCATGCATGACTTCTAAATCTCTTCTCAGATTTTTTTTCCTCATCAAATGTCCTTTCGCAAATAATATCTCATTTTGTCTTGCAGATCATAAATCTGAGAATTAGCGGAGACCATTTGAATTGCTTTAACCAACCCTCAGGCAGCACTTTCTGGTGGGAAATTGAATTTTTACCTAGCAGAACACAGGATTTGTCTTCCGCTGCTTAGTTCATGAGCTGTGTTATTGTGGGACTTTGGAGTTTTAAAGGGTTAGTTCAGATTCAACTTGGTCACCCAATGAAAAACTAAATGAGCACGGCAGGAGTAGAACAGTTTCTGCAAGGTGAAATGTGAGTTTTTATCATCTGCAATCTAGCTAACACACTGACTATGGACCTCATACAACCCCACTTCAATGACACCATCTCTTTAGCTTTAGCCTTCGTCCTGATTTGTCACAAGGGGCTTTGTGTTGATTTAATCACTTTATTTAACAAGCTAAAATTATGAAGAACGGCTTTCATAGAAATGCACAACATATCTGAATATCAAGCACTGAGAAAGCATGATCAGAATACTGGCCTCAGATAAGCCACAGTGGTCAGAAAGTAACTGTGAGTATATTACTGTGGAGATAACCTTGTGTGTGTGCGTGTGTGTGTTTTCCATGAGTGTTGGTCTGTAATCCCATGGCAGGGCCAGTGTTTACTTTTCCTCTGGAGACATGAGTTCTATTTCAGGGAGTGGGAGCAACAAGACAGGGAAGACAGGTGCCAAGGAAGTCAGCTCAGAGGTCTATGAATAACAAACTGAAGGAGAAACGGATGATGGCGCGTTCGCAGTAGGAAGCAGTTCACTGACACGGAACACAACTCGGAAAACAATGATTCACTGTTGACTTTTTGAATGTTTTGGTTACTTTTTCGACGACATGAAGAAGATGAAGATGGATCTCTCTTAGCTCTCTCTCTCTTGTCTCTCTGGAAGTGTGCAGGCCTACCCTTTGCCAACCCTCCAGCTCTGAAGTTGTCTTTCTTCTCTACACATCTCTGACTGTGTTGGAAAAGCAGCACACCCACCTCCCTCCTCTATGTACAGTGAATCATTCTCTCTCTCTCTCTCTCTCTTTGAGCTCAACTGCATGTTGGACGCCAGCCCTTCACCTTTTAAATGCAGCAGTTGATAGAACATTTCCTTTATTGTCAGAACAAAATAATGCTCTTATCACCTCAAAGTATTTTTGCCAGCAGTTTAAAAAAGCCAACAATTAAGCCCAACGCAACACACACACACACACAACAACATGCCGAGAGTGTGTGTGTGTGTGTGTGTGTGTGTGTGCATGGGCCAGCTCTACATTCTCATCTGATGGTGTCACGGTGGTCCTGTGGAGCCCATGGACGAGTTACGTTCCAAGGACATGCATGCAAACACGCACACACTCATGCTAGAGTTGTTCCCAGAAGTTGTCTGTCAAGTGGGAAACCTTCGAGTCAATTATACATGCTTTCATGAAAAGGTTCAGTATCTTGGCTTTGCACAATGTACAGCAAAAATGGGGAGCATGGAAACGCTCTTGGTTCAGTGTGCACACTGTAATGGCCACTCAAACTTGCCAAGAAACCCGTGATGAAAGTGATCACATCATTTCCACTGGTCAGACTCAAGCCATATCTACATTTTCCCTGCTACACTAGATTCATAGATTTAATTTATTGGTCCCCGTGGGGAAATTTGTCTTAACCGACTGTACATTACATAATATAAACAACCTAAAACAGGTTGTAGGTACTGATGGTGTCGAAATGTGGACTTGCTACTTGACTCAACAGAAAATTAACTACTGGATTAAATGGCTGTTGTCAGATGAAAGAATATCTGTTAGTTCTTAGTGTTCAGGGCTGGTTAGTTTTTGGCACAAGAAACATGTGGTTAAGGTGAGGAAAAGGATCCCAAATTCAGTCAGAATACACTGTTTCGGGGGGGGAGTGATATGTCCTGACTTTACATAGATTATAACCTGACTTGCCCAAGAAAAAAAGACTTGGACCATATGACTTGAGTCACACGTCTGGGATTTGGAATCTGGAAATGTTATTTCATCCATTTCTTTTCCAAACAAATGTATGTTTGTTGGAGAATGGCACTAATCCCTCTCAGGCAACGCTAAAGGCTTTGCAATAATACTCTGCAAAAACAACTCCACACTGCATTAAAGGCATGTATTCATATATGAAATACAGTTAAGACTCTTGAATGTATGCACAGCAAGCCACACGCAAATGCAGTGAGCAGGGAGATAAATCAGTCTGTGAGCAGGGCTTTAGAGATCCATATTATGTGGTTACTAAGGTTCAGCACATTAATAAAACCCGTCCCAGTCACCAGAGGAGAGGAGAAACAGCTGTAGAGGTCAGGAGGAGGAGGAGGAGGAGGAGGAAGAAAACTACTCCCTAATGCTTTGGGTATGAATATGTGTGTGTGTGTGTGTGTGTGTGTGTGTGTGTGTGTGTGTACACAAAACTTTATTGGAATTGGCTTTTACGTGATGTATCATGCTTCTTGTTAAGTGAATAATGACAACAAAAGAACACAGTCAGCAGCTCCAACAGCTTCCTAATCAGTCGACCCCAGTTGACCGACGTGCTGACATGCTCTGCTGATGCGTTTTTTCATCCATTAAACCTCGCCGTGCTGACATTTCTATAATCACAGGAAGCTGCCTTCAGCTGGTGGCGCAGATGTTCGATGGATGGGAGATGACTTTATTTCGCTATTTCAGTTCTGCGAGCCAAATTCTCACCCACGCAGCCATATACAGCAATGGGGACATTTTTTTTTTTTTTTCAGGCGAGAGCACGTCCGTCCGCTTCCCAACTGGACCGCTACCACCTGCTCATCAGATTTCTGGGAAAAGCTCATCAGCTGCCCTACACTGTGAGAGGGGAGGCTGCTGTTACAGACGAGCAGGGTTACAGGGGTTAACTCTCCAACAAGAGGCCGATTTACAGCCACGGACAGGAACCATCTATCAGCACTCTGTTGCCTGTCACCCAGCAGGCCAGACAGAGCTGCCTTGGGCCAAAGTCACCGCTGAAAAAAGTGCCTTATAGAATTAAAAATGAACAGAGGAGTCACTTCTTGGTGCATGGTAGTGCCAGTGATGCTCATCTCATTATATTGAAGATAATAAAGGAATTTTTATGTGAGATGTTATCCATGCAGTCAAGCCATTCTGGAAGATTCTTTCCATTAGCCTGTGGTTTAAAAAAGAGAAAAAAGAAAAACTTAGTCGAATGCAAATGTCAAGATATTTCTTAAAAGGCCCTTTTTCTGAGACCATTCAGGAATATTTATTTACGGTGCGTAAGTAGTGTACAACCACAAGCAAATGAGCAAATAAAATAAAAACAAGTAGTCCAGCTGATTTTTATTATCTCCTTATTCAGTATTTAGGGCACATGATGAACTGCTATCCACTGTTTGTGGTTGGGAGAGAGAAAGAGAGAGTGGGAGCAAAAAAAGCAAAACAATACCAGAGCCCGGCCTGAACCGAACATGAAGGCTTTTCTTGGTAAGTCTCTGTGGTATTCCTAGATGGAGGATAAAGCCTCAATGTCATGTTTCTAGGAATTACAGTTAAGTGGAAAATTAACCATTATTTCATGGTAATTTAATAAAAAAGTACAGCAAAACTCACAAAAGAGCCATTGGTTGCACTGGTTGACATATTGCTGCAGTACATCAAACATGGTTCCTGTATTTTATTCAGGAAAAGGACAATAAAGAGCAAAGGTAAAGAAGGGTAAAGAACAATAGTTTAATGAAAACTTCATCCATAATGGTAGCTTAACTAGCTTCATGGTTAGCATCAACTGAGCAGTTAGCTTAATGTCAACTTGTTTTTGGTCAAGGCATTTGTAATATAATAATAGTAATATAATATAATAATAGGTTCACTGATGATACATTATTTGAAAAGTCTAAAATCATGGTCATGAGTGTTCAAAGGAAGAAATTAGATTTAAGGCCCTTTTTGACCATGGGAACTTTGTCCAGGGACCAGAGAGAGTTCTGGGTAAAGTTTGCATTTTGGTCGCAAAAACATTGGTATGAATTCAGTTCCAAGGACATGTTCTGGGAACATTTTACTTTTATTTTATGTAGCTTTGGCTAATAATTGCAAAGTAAAGTTCAGGCTTTGATAGCAGCTTCCTGGGAAAGAGGTGGTGCATTTAATTAAATACAGCTATAAATGCTGCATGTGTTTTTTCAGATGAACCAGTTGGCACAGTGAACTGCAGGCTGCAGAGTGTTTACTCCTGCTGACAGCCTCGTCACTATCTCAAATTGCTTTTAGATATGTAAGTAGCTTTATGTGCTCTATGTTCACAGAAAAAAACTATGGAAATGCAGATAACTTGGTGAAGGAATTCCAGAGTTCCTGGAAAAGAGGCCAGGTTTTAAGTCGCCAGAGGTCCTGGATAGAGGCCATGTTTTAAGTCACAGAAATGCCCAGAGCAGGGCATCAAAATGTGCGATGGACGTGATTTCCTATCAGAGAAGAAAGAAAAAGTGAAATGGAGGAGATGGCTGAACAAAAAAGATAAGACATTATTTTTCACACAGTGGGTATACAGATACAGACAAGTGAGTTTACAAAGATAAAAAACTCAAGAGAATAGAAAAAGACATTTACATGCATTTACACAACTGCTAATTGGTACTTTCATGCTATTTATTGATAATACTTGTTAATATTGCATATGAGTTTTTTTTGTTTTTTTTTTTAATTTGAGAGTATTTGCATTTTACAGATACTGCACACTGGAGACAAACAAACTGCAGCATGCTAAATAGGTTAAATAGGTTATTGGACCTGGCAGTGAGAGAGTTAAGAAATGGGGGGAGAGCAGGAGAGTGACGCTAAAGACAGTGTGCATGCATTTGTGTGTGATACTCTACAGCAGGGTAATGTGAGCCTGCGGTCCCAGAGGGGACAGATCACCTGTAGAGCCCCCACCCCACCCACACACTCTTTTCTATCAAACTCCCCCAACCCCCATAATGCCATCAGCACCTACTCCCACACAGGCTGCCCCCACTTATCCAAACACCTGCATTCACATAGACAGAAGCGTAAAAATACCAAAATCATGGAGCCGCCCAGCCTCACACACACACACACACACTCCTGCATGCAGAATATTTGCAGTTAAGCACACTTACACCATTCCAAGGAGTTGGCAGGCCTATTAATACCACACTTCAAGGACTGAGGGATTGGGCATCCATCCATAAGATGCTATCTGGTGACTGATACACACTTGTGTCTCTCTTTCTGTCCTCGGGGTACTGCCTTTCACTCTGCCTGCCAAGCTGAAAGGTTAGACTGGTTACATTCCCACAGTAAGACCAAGTTGGCCTCAACAGGGCTGCGGTCAACCTGACGTGTTTATGTATCAATTTAAAAGGAGACGTGGCAGCATACTACACATGTAAGAAAACCACACATGTTGAATAAAGGGTTGCACTTTGACTTCTTTCAAATCCTATCCCTTCTGTCATGAATTTCGTCTTTCCAGAGGGTTTCACATAAAAGTTAAAATAGACTATTTTTATGTGACGCAAGGACCTTTCTTACCATTTTCTTAAAGTCATTTAATTAAACAAAACAGTAAAACAAATGAATAAACAGAGTATTGGATATAGTCCTAGTACTGCCGAAAATAGAGGACGTAACAAAAACCAAATTAATTTTGAACAGCTGGTATTAAATCATTAAGGGCAGATGCACTCCCTGCCCATATCAGTACTGCAGCTGATTTTAGCACCACTGAGCATTACAGCTGTTGGCTCAAGCGAGACCGCATTATTAATAATCATAAATCAATGCATCAACATTCCAGCGGTCTAATTTCAGGGTTGGCTGATGATATTTCAATCCTAAAACAAGACATAATAAATATTTCCTTAACTAGCCTCTCCTCCCCACAGACCAACGCTGCAGTCAGGTTGGTGTTCCCTCATTATATTTGACCAGCCAGTCTAGCTCATGTGGTACCCATAATTCTCCTCATGTATTTTTTTTTTTTTTTTGTTATTGTGGAAGTAACAAAGGTGGCAGTGATGCAGAGTTGGGATTAGGGGAAGTTAAGACTGTGGGGAGGTTTGATCCCAGGCCAGCCAGGGCACATGTCCTTCCAAAGGCAGGGCTCGTAAGCATTAAACCATCAAAATGTTACCATGGGTGGGTAATTTGGGAAGGGAAACCACACCATTGAGTCCTTTCTGTTGGCATCAACACGACAGAAGAATCACATGAATGCTGTGTTGGAGGAAACTGTGTGGCATAGATAATTAGAAAGCCCTGACTTTTTTTTGCTTGGCTTACAGCAGTGGAAATCAGCTTTTACTCGACTGCAAAAAAACAAAGATTTCCCACAGAGACGTCACACTCCATGTCAAATAATACGTTTTACAAGTGTCGGCCCACTTAAGATAAGTCCATGAAACATGTAGAACTGCTCTGAAACTGAGCACATTTACATAGTATTACTGTTCCAATCACAGACATGCAGAGATTAAATTCTCAAACTCTCCCCACCCGCCCACCGCCCTCTATCCACATCATGCTCCTAATACACTTTGATTTACTATTTACAGTGTCCAGGGCCCACCTCTGCAGCCTACACACACTGTTTTCCATGCAGTCACCATCAATTACACAGTCAGCACAAATGTTTAGGTTATGCTTGCCCTTAGCCGAATATTGGCAGCCTGATTTCCTCCTGGAACTGATTGCTGGTTTGGTCAGAAATCGAGCTGTGCATAGAAGTAGGAAGAGGAGAAAATACACTCCTTGTGGATTCATGAAAACCAGAACCGAAAATAAGTTATTACCAACAGCCTGTCTCAGCGTTATTCATGTATTTTAAAGGGGCTTTCCATTATTTTCTGTCATATATATCATTTACAGCGTATGTTTGTATTTAACATGGCCTTAGTTTCAAACAATGGTTAAAAACTTATCTAATGTTTCAGACCTGTTTGAACACTGTGTTTCACAGTGAACAGTTTCTTCTCCTCTTGCCTCGACATTAGTTCAGGGCAGATATCTATATACAGCATCTGGTCCAGGCCTGATACTACATTGTGTACACTACTTGCACTTTTACATGTAGTTACATGCCACATGAGGGATAGCTGTTAATGTTGTTATATTCTCCCATATTTCAGATCATATTCCTGCTTATGTTTGACTGTGTTTTGATTGATTTAGGTTTTAAAGCTTTTATTGGTGATTTTCTGTTATGTAAAAACTTCCATTGTGCTCTGTTACGGTCACTTCCTCTGCTGTAGTGATTGATGGCAGGAAACCTGACCTGATCTCACAAAATGACATGACATGACCATGACTGCTTAACATCAAATTCCCTACTGGTGACATGTAGTTTTCACACATTACAGGAAACAGCGGAGACTTCTAAAAATAGCCCACACATAACTATATCACTGTTTACGGTTGTAAAAATGGCTGTCGTTTCTGTGGATTTAGGACACAAAAGGGACCCATTAAGATGTTATAAAAGGTGGTTAAAACAGTAATTTAATTGACGTAAATGCAGGAATTTAAGTTGTTATGAGGATGATGTGAGCCACATGATTCACAAACCGTGAACCACAGAAATTTGACAAAAACCAAAGTTGTGTTACAGACACAAATAATCAGTACACGCTGACCAATCAGAGCAAATCTGGCTTTTTCAGGAGGGAGGCCTAAGGAGCCAGGCCCTAAAACAATGTGTCTCAAACAGCATGTGAATAGAGGTGCTAATGCCATGGGCTGTATAAGAAAAATAAAGTGATTTTAACGTTACATTAAAGCATATGAACATGTTCTGGTATAAACCCCAAAACACTAGTATGAACCAGAAAATGATCATGACAGGTCCTCTTTAACACATCTGTGGCCTTACATGTACCTTAAATGTACAAATGGCTTTAAACCCTGTTGTCCCTCTTCTTTCCCGACCAGACAAATGTCCATTTTAATGACCCGTTTGATTATTAACTCAGTGGTTTTATGGCTTAAAGGGCAACTGTGGTCATTATCCACTCAGTGTGATGGTCATTAGTCTGTCAATTCCAACACGTTGTCTGCTCACCCCGGCTATTCACACTCTACTGTGAAAGTAAACAGAGGACGGAGTGTGCTGCTGGCTCGGCTGCAGCTCCGTACCTCAGCCTCCTTTGTATCCCTGTCTGCCTGATTCTTCTTCTCAGTATCTAAAATGAAATTCCTAATTAATTGGCTTAATGTGGAAAAGTGGACAATAGCATCAGTGGTATTTTTCTTCCTTTTCTCTTTGCTCAAATCTCCTTCAAACTGAGCTTTTATTTGGTTCAAAGTTTTCTTCTTTTCATGTTCCCATCCATTCACTTCTTTCTTTTACACACACACACACATAGACACACTCACACACACACACCACACCCCTGATACCCATCAGCTTCAGGGCACACTCTATTGTTTCAGCTCAGTGCTAATTACCTCAGGTCTTGACCCCAGGTTCAGCCAAAGAGCAGCTGAGGGGGATGGTGTGTATGCGAATGTGTGTGTGTGAGCAAAATGAGAAGTTTGTGTGTGTGTTGGGTGTTTGGGGGTAGGGGTGGCTGGGTGGAGAGGTCATTGCTGCTGCCAATCAATTGTCACACCGGATTCGCCTTAACATCACAGTATAATCCAGGAGGGAAAACATGGCGGCACAAAGAACGCAGCCAGCCACACTGCTGCTGAAGTTTCCACATTTTAAGCTGTGTGAGTCTTTATCACCAACATTTCCCAAAAAATGTAAAACAAACCTGCCAGGAGGAGAAAAAAAGAGCTAGGAAAAGGATTAGTTGTGATGCACAAAATAATTTGTTCGTCTGCAACCCTGCTCATTTTTTTTGTCTGCCTTTAATTGCACCTCTGATGGTTCTCTGCTTTGTGTCTTTGGGCAGAAGAAGATAAATGGGTCTGAGATCAAAAAGGCAGATATTTGGGGGCCAGCCGCACTTCCTTTTTGTGTTTGTGTGCATTTGTGTGTGTTTCTGAGTCACATGTGGAATGTCATTCGCAAGTTATCTGGACTAAATTGAATTGTTTCAAAGGGTCAAACTTGAGTAAATAATGATGATGTGAAGTGGCACTCTGGTAGGTTAAGAATTCTGACTGTCTTAAAATACCATGTCCTTTGAGTTTAATATGGTGACTAAAATTAAATAAAGCATCACCTTCTCACGGTAGCTCTGAAATGTAATACTGTTTTGTTAAAACTCTGGGCAAAGTGACGTTAGAAAGCAGTTTCAGGTATTTGTGGTATTTGAAAAGGTCTGTGGAGCTCTTAAGTTGAGTTTGATTGCATCTGGCAGCCTCAGAATTGTACAAATCACTTGGAAGAAAACCCAAATCAAGGTATTTAACAAGCTTTCCTCCAGCTAAAATATTTGCATCAAATCCAAACACTTTTGCACCCAAAGTCCACTTTTTATAACATTGAAAAGCCAAAACAACACTGCTCACTGCTAGTTTCATGCTGTAAAAGAGAAGTCTTCTCCCATGGGTGCCACTAGCAAACAAAACCTGTCCAGTATGTGCATTCATTGCAATGCAAAACAGATTTCCAATGCTTCAGCATCACTTAAGGCCCTACTTTCAATTACAATGTCATGAGCACTTAGAGCTGACAGGCCTTTAGAGAGGGAGAGTGGAACCTGTGGTGAAGTTCCAGACGAGCTTAAAAGACCATTAAGGACTTTAAATATAAAATGAAAACATACACGCAGTGAAAAAAAAATCTACTTTTCAGATGCTTATTTTCTAAAAATACTGCCAATAAAAACATAAGCAAGCCACATCAGCCAGTATAAATACAGGTTCTGGATATTGTCAGAATCGGTAGCTGATTTTCTTTACAGGAGGAGAGGAGGAGAGGAGAGGAGAGGAGAAGAGAGGAGAAGAGAGGAGAGGAAAGGAGAGGAAAGGAGAGGAGAGGATGAAAGAAGTAATGAAACAAGAAGACAGAAGAAGAGAGAGTGCTTAAGGAGAGGAGAGGAGAGGAGAGGAGAGGAGAGGAGAGGAGAGGAGAGGGGTTAGGGGTAGAGGGGAGGAGATGAGGCTGGCTCTTCTATTTTTCTCCTGGATCCCGCCCTCCTGGTCAGGGGTTGGTCAGGGAAACCCAACTCCGGCGCACGGATTGGTCGATTCTCCTCTGGACGGGCAAAACAGTCTCTCCTCACAGACACAATAAAGTTTAGAGCTGGACGCTTGCAGGCAGTAGGCGCAAAACCAGACGGCTGCATCTCGTCGCTGCGCTGCGCGTCTCCACACGGAGCTATTAACGGGAAACAACGCAACAAGGACCGCGGGATTTATCCACATGTAGGCTTTCTTAAATACAGATTATATTAACTGAATATACTCTTGAATAAGCACAGATCTTGCAAAGATTTACTGCTGATTTCTGGATAATTTTTTACCCACTGAATGGCTCAGAGTTGGATACTATAGCCTCCAAAACGCACGGACTACACGCGCTCCACTCCTGCTGGACTATAAACACGCGCTGCGGTTTCCAGGGCGACCTTAGCTAACTTTGTGTGTTTGAGGAAGATACAAACTGTGCCAACATTTCCACGGGGCAGCCGCTCAGCGTTCGCGGTGACCATGCCCGGGACGATGGTGTCGCTCTGCGGGGCAGCCCTGCTCGTCTTGTCCGGGCTAGTCGTAGTGCAGGCGTTCGGCGACGAGGTGGAGGAAATGACCTGCGACCCGATCCGGATCAGCATGTGCCAGGGTCTCGGTTACAACGTCACCAAGATGCCCAATCTGGTCGGCAACGTGCTGCAGTCGGACGCCGAGTTGCAGCTGACCACGTTCACGCCGCTCATACAGTACGGCTGCTCCAGTCAACTCAAGGTACTGCTGGGTGATGGGAGAAATGCACACTGATGTGAGAATAGAGAAGTTATTAAAAGCGCACTCTGAGGCTGCTGCGCAAATTTAGGAACACTGATCCTGGACTTAAAAAAAGGCATGGCTGAGTCGACATAGTCTGCTATATTTGTGTGCGTGTCTGTGTGTGTTTGTGTGTGTCCAGAGAGGGACAGACTATGGCCCCCAGAGCACATGACAGAGTGCTCTAGCAGCAATAGGGAGCAGATCAGACTGATGGTGCCAGTGATAATGAGGGAGATAAATAAGTGGAGGGGTCTCTTCCTTCCCTTTCCTTCCTGTTGTGCCAGCCTGTCATGCTAATTTCACTGAAAATGCCCCCTCTGTCTGTTGACATTCTGAGTTCATGCCCTACACAGCAACAGCTGAGTCTTCACTGCTATATACTGTATACTGTCTTGTTGTTAACAATGGTGCCTTCAGTGTCCTAAGACAAATGCTGCTTGTTTGGTTCACACACCATGTACGACAAAATAGACGTGTCCTATTAAGATTTTGCTTCAGACTATAAATGGAAAGACTAGACAACAGAGATCAATTTATCAATGAAGGAAAGGTCACTTTTCCTGAAATGACGTGTATTACACGTGTTTATCTGGAGATCTGTTTTCCTCACAGATAAATGCATGGACACAAAAAATAAACAGATCCTGTGTTTTAAGGAAGTATCCGCTGTTCTAACTGGATATGTCCCTTTTTATTAATTTTTTGCTTTTCAGTTTTTACCGTGCGTATATGTGTTTTGGAATAGATGTAAAAATATGTCTACATGCTTAGCTAGTCAGTGTGGAAAGTGACATTACAAAA
>JAOWBC010001387.1:10471154-10487853 GCA_028566105.1 Hypoplectrus providencianus | reverse complement strand
GTGGGATGTTGGAAAAACTAAAAAGCAGTAATGTGTCTTTGCAGAAATCCTAACCCGGTTTCATGAGACCTTGTTGAGAGTAGATTCAAATGGAATATATTTTGTAGGAAAAAAAAAAACCTGCTCAAGCATAACTGCTCATAACAAGGTCTGCAGATTATCTCAAGCAACTGGGTTATGCATTTTGAAAAGAAACATTGCCGTTTGCTTTTTGTTGCTGCTTTCAGCACCACAAGCCAAGTGGCATCCACTTCCATTATATCTGAGAGAAGCCAGACATTTCTATGTCCAATAACACCAACACTCTGTCACCTCTAACTGAAAAATAACACTACAGGTGAGGGGAATATAAATTATTTTGGGTTGACTGTCCCTTTAAGAGACATTTATGTGCATGTGTGTGAAACAGCCAGACTGAACAAGGAGCAACTGCAGCATAAAACCAAACTGTCGTCCTCCAGCTGAAAAGTGTCCCGTAAGATTAGCTTACCCCCCTTCCCTCGCTCTCTCTTTCTCACACACACACACACACATGCTTAAGAGGGAGGAAAGGGGAAAGGGAAACCGTATCCCCTAACATTTGCTCTAATGGGAGGCTTCCTGACAAGTAACCAGAGCAGCTTTTAGCAGTGAAGTGACAGCACTCAGGTTACCAACGGTCGGGGGCAACACCCAGAATGTGTTACATGACTGTCCCCGGTATATTTTACGATGAGAAATATCAAAAATAGTCTTGACTATGTTTTCTCAGAAACTTTTTGTGCATTCTGACTTTGTACAATCAATTAAACCTCCATTCACTCTCACACACGGCAGCTTTTACAGTTGTTGTAAAAGTAGTAGTAGTCAACTTTTAAAATGTTATTTAATGAAACAGCAAACTGCTCAGGCCTACTCCAATGCACGTGGTTCAGGTCGGGATCAAAGATTTTCTATTTGCAGGGAGAAACTTAATACTGTCTTCAGATCAGCCAGTCGGCTCCATTTGCAGAGATTCAGCTGCGCTACAGCCCAGATACTGATCAGAGAACAGTGTAACAAATTGAGTTTAAAGGAAGTTACCTTTGACTCACATAGCTGATTTTGACATCCCATACTTCCCTGCATTCAAGGAGTAGTTATTGTATCAGCAATAGAAAAGAAGCTCACTGATTCTATGTCTTAAAGTTATTCATTTTTCCAAGATTAATATGCTACACAGCGGCACATTTTTTATTTAATTTAGCAAACAGAATCTCAAAGAGAAGGAGCTGTATAATGTCCACAGTGTATTTATTTCCCAACCTTGACACCCGTCTTGGATTCATGTTTCATTTGGGCTCTGTTCAAGGGTTGATTTCAAGCTGCGATTTCTCTATCACTGGATCAAGGCTGCAAGCCCAAAACATTTTGTTCTCATCACGGCCTGTTAAAGTTGGTATTTCTGAAATGAAAAATGGTAGAAAAACCTCCACGCTAGCATGTTTTAGTATTTTTATTTATTTATTTTTTTTAAAAGACAGCTATCACCGCGTCCAAGATCCTGGAGCATGTGTTTGTTTTCTTTACCTGAAGGTAGCCCACTGAAATGTACTTTCTGCTTATTTTCATATCACAAGCCTGCTGCAATTTTACACTCCAGCTTCAAACAGCATTCACTGTAAAGGCATGAAATCACCTAAAATTGCAACCTTTTGTAACCTCGGAGCACTTACGCCTTCACATCACCACCACCTTCAGACTGTTCACTATCTTTATAACCCTGACTTCGATATCTATTTCAAAACCATTGCCATGGGACGGAGAAAACTGAGCCTTGGATTAGGGGGGATTATGCAGCATTACATGGCACATGCCCTCAGTGTTGTCGAGTCCACAGATTGTTTTTTAAGATGTAGAGTTGTGTGTGTAACCTTGGAGCAGGTTGGTGTTGGCCGCAGTGTCTTGACTCAAGTCAGGGAGTTTCTTATTGGGAGTGAAACTAGAAACCCACCATGAGTGATGCAATGTACTGAAAGAAAAAGCAGAGACAGCAGCAGGATAGTGCGAGGTATATGTAAGTACATGGAGGATCCACATGTGGGAGTGGAAGGTGCAGCCACCTAGCAGCTGTAATCCTGTTGTAATATATAAAAAGACTGGCCCACAGGGTAATGGCAGCACTGTTTCCACTTGTTTAACAATGGTTCCCTACCTGATTAACCTTCTGCTTCACAGTTTGCTTTAACTCCACTGGAACAAAGCCACAAAGGGCTGCATCGAGTTATGACATAATAGTGAAAAACTGTTTCACTCTTATAGCACTTTCAGTTGAAATAGGTTTATGGTATATTGTTATTTTTCACTCCTCAGTGTTAGTTTTTTCTTTGTAAAAAAGCAGCTTTTATTGAATATACACATATAACACATTTGCAGCAATTTCAGTTGAAGCTCATGTAATGTCTTTCTCTGCTGCAGTTGCTATTCGACATAAGTTCAACCTCTGATCTTTTATCTCCTTTTGTCTCCAGTTCTTCCTGTGCTCAGTCTATGTGCCAATGTGCACGGACAAGGTTCCCATCCCCATTGGTCCATGTGGTAGCATGTGTCTGTCCGTCAAGAGGAAATGCCTCCCGGTGCTCCACGAGTTTGGCTTCATGTGGCCTGAGGTGAGTCACATCGTCACAAGAACCTCCTGCATACCTAACATTAGGTGGTATAAATGGGTATAAGAATGCCTCAACAATAAAAGCATTATGTAAAAAGGTGCAAAAAGTTATCACAAGTATAAATCACAGCCTTAATATGCAACCAAAATGCCATTCCCCATCGTTCCTCTCTCCAGGTGCTTAACTGCAGCCTCTTCCCACCTCAAAACGACCACAACCACATGTGCATGGAGGGCCCTGGGGACGAGGACCCGCCCCAGCCCGTGCGCCATCCTCCCCAACAGGAGGAGTGTCAGGCCCTGGGATCGGCCCCTGACCAGTACACGTGGTTAAAACAGACAGAAAGTTGTACTCTCCAGTGCGGCTACGACAGCGGGCTCTACCGACGAGGGGCTAAGGTCTTCACGGACGCTTGGATGGCGGTGTGGGCCGTGCTGTGCTTCCTGTCTACCACTCTGACGGTCCTGACCTTTCTGTTGGACTCACAGCGTTTCTCCTACCCAGAGAGGCCCATCATCTTCCTGTCCATGTGCTGTAATCTGTACAGTGTGGCCTACCTGGTAAGATACTGTTTCTCATAGTCCAGTATATGGTATCTCCTCTTCCTCCGCTGCCAAAAACAAGGCCAAAATAACCCTATTTGTGGTGTATTTGAATTTTATGTAGAATGAAAATGAAAAGGAAAGAGATATTTATTCTTTTCTCTCTTTTCCTTTTTAACAACTGAACAGAGAAAACATAATAGTATATTAAGCAGACTCTTGCCCATTTAGTGTTTTTCCCCCCTTTCTTTTTTTCCTCAGTTGAAAACCCTTATTGAATTCAATAAATTAAAGAAAGACCCCCATGAAGTGTATCGAAATTTGAGCAAACCATATCAAATCAAGAAACATTAATTAGGAAATTTGTATTACAAAACAACATGGGAGGGTTTTGATTTATTAATTAATCATTAAATACAAAGAGTCTGATATGTGTATAACAGATTGTGGATTTATGTCTGTTTCTTATATTAATAAAAAGTTCCCGTCCGTCCCTACAGGTACGCCTAACCCTGGGGAGGGAGCGTGTTTCCTGTGACCTGGACGCCACTGCAGTGCCAATCTTAGTACAAGAAGGGTTAAAGAGCACCGGCTGTGCCATAGTCTTCCTCCTGCTCTACTTCTTTGGCATGGCCTCCTCACTTTGGTGAGTCCAAACAAACACAGACACAAAAACACTTTGTATCGTATCCATCTTTCATGTCTTTGTCCTTTTGTCATCAGCTGTTGTGAATGGACTTTGGTGGAACAATAGGAACACGAGACTTGCATCCTGTTTTCTTTAAAGTCTAACTATCCTGTCTCATAACCTCTGTACTAGATGGATTCATTTCCACATACAAAAGTCGCCTTTGTAAAAAAAAAAAAAAAAAGCGTCTTTTTGGATGCGTGCTGCACTACAGTGGAAGCACACTGCTGTCACAGCGCTTTTTTCTTCCTTTTCACTTTTGCCCTCATTTTCCTGTTTGTCTTCCTTTTGGAAGATCAGCAGAGAGAAAACACAAGGACCTTTCCCGCTCTGAAAACATCATCACAACCCTCTGTTACATAACTCATCATTATCTCATGCTTAGCTAATTACAATCGAGGGATTGCTATGGAAAACAAGTCCTGAGCGTTTCTAACAGTAGCCCAGTGTTGCCTCAGCACTTGTTTCCAGGAATTATTTTCCTTTTATTAACAACCATATAAATGCCAGAACACAAGACAAACTTGGAACTGAACATATGATCAGTGTTTTGCCTGTCTTCTCATGCTTCCTGCACTCTCTCTTTTTTAGGTGGGTTATTCTGACCCTCACTTGGTTCTTGGCTGCTGGGCTGAAGTGGGGCCATGAGGCTATTGAGATGCACAGCTCCTACTTCCACATCGCGGCCTGGGCCATCCCGGCCGTTAAAACCATCGTCATCCTCATAATGCGGCTGGTGGATGCAGACGACCTGACGGGACTCTGCTATGTTGGCAACCAGCAGCAGGAGGCGCTCACAGGCTTTGTGGTGGCACCATTGGCCACATACCTTCTAATAGGTAATAACCAAATTATGATGCTTCCAGTTTATCTGTTTGTATGAGGTATTTGTAAGTATGTACGCAAATATATAAACCAAGAGCAGGGTTGTATGTTATCCCATGATCGCTGTTTTTTGAGTGGGATAATAGGTAAGAAGTAAAATAAATAAATATGGGGCCAGCAATAAGTTACATTTCTGTCTTTGTTTTTGTTAATTTAGGATTTTATTTGAATTTGAATATTTTATCTGATAAAAGGCTATGTCCACTTGGAAGCAGTAATGGCAGAAACCAATTTCTATGCTTTTTAGATATCTTTTTGCCATTTGAATGCTGCATAATACTTACTTATTTACTATGCACATGAGTCTAGGCATATTCTTTAATCAAAGGTAGCCTTCTTTTCCATACATTTTATTATAGATCTATATGCCTTCATGATGTCATTCTTTATATAGCAGGCTTCTGTTTGTAAGCTCAAACTCAAACTGCAATAGAACTGAAATTCTCACACCTTTCAGGGACAGCACCTGACTCAGACATTCATTCTTCTATTGTATACTCCTAATTTCTTTACTGCTTCACACAACAGTAATCCTATATGACAATTGTTTCCCTTTCTGAACCCCAGGAACTCTGTTCATCTGTGCTGGCCTTGTGGCGCTTTTCAAGATCCGCTCCAACCTACAGAAGGACGGCGCCAAAACAGACAAGCTGGAGCGTTTAATGGTGAAGATCGGAGTGTTTTCTGTTCTGTACACCGTCCCAGCATCCACCGTCATTGGCTGTTACCTCTACCAGCTCTCTCACTGGGGGGAGTTCAGAGCCAGCACCCGGGACTCATATGTGGCATCAGAGATGCTTCGAATCTTTATGTCACTGCTCGTGGGCATCACGTCGGGCATGTGGATCTGGTCAGCAAAAACCCTCCACACCTGGCAGCGCTGCTCTGCCCGCCTGCTCAGGGACAGCAGGGCGAGCCGAGGGGGCAAGAGGGCGCCGGGCGAGGGCTGGATCAAACCAGGGAAAGGCAATGAGACAGTGGTGTGAGGAGAGTGTGAGAGCTGGCAGGAGTGGACTTCTACCTGCCTCTCTGTTACTTACACAAACTCACTCTGCTGGAGTAAAGATGGAGAGGACAGAGAAAAAGAGATGAGAGGGAGTAACAAGAGTTTCTCAACGCCATTGGATGAAATGGCATCGCAGAAGCTCGCTAAGAGACTGCAAGCATGCCTCACCCCCTCTAAGTGCAACTAACAAGGAGGAGAAAAGTGGAGGACCGTGCAAAAGTAGCAACAAGAGTCTCTCTACCTCTGTCAGACTTCCGTGCTCAGAGAGGAAGAGAAAGCAACAAATGAAGGAGAAAGAGAGACGGAAAAGGCAGAGCAGAAGCATCACTATGCAGACCAGACACACCGATAAGCTGTGTAGCACCACTTCTACCTCTCTGCCTCTCTTGTCGCCAGAGCCCTCAGCAGAACAGACTGAACCTGCTGGATACAGCAATCCTCATACCGTTGTGTCTTTTGAGGGTCTTTAGAAAGTTAGAATTTTACACTGGAGGGTGCAGACATTATACAGATGTTGGCTGGCGCTTCCCAAAAGCATCTGGACTCCTGTGGGGGGTTGTATGTCCACACAATCAATAATTAGACGATAAGTAATTAAGATCTTTAGTAAACATATACAATGTGGCCTTAAATTACAATTATGTAAATTATGACTTTTTATACAACATGAAAAAGCACATTGTTTCTTTCACTCAGAATTTTTTGGGAAACCAGCTCTAAGCTGTTATAATGCACTATAATTGAATACAATATGTGAAGTGAAGTGTGCATTACCAGGGACAGCAGTGGTGTAATGCGTCATTACACAGAATATTAATATGCAGAGACCCTAGAACAGGGTCACTCTGCATTGTGAATGCTGCAAAAAATGTGGTTAAATTCGCAATCAGATTTCCTTCAGATGTTGTAAAGAGCAGACAGAGAAACATAACGAGAGATTATTTTTATAATGTACATTTAGGTAAAGTCTGTGGTAGAGGAAGTCATACCACAAAGAATCCCGGGAGTACCCCAGCTGTGCCTTTTATTGACCAGTAAATGTGGAAGCGGTAAGGCGCCTGGGAAATGTAGGCCTGTGTGTTTTACCTCAGTAGTCTATGAGAAGCTCAGCTAACTTCCAATAATGTGTGCTGTCTTTGTGGAAACCCTGTACTGTATAGGCTCCTGTTAGCAGGAAACCCAGGAAATTAAATTATTCCCTCTGCCCTCTTTTCCAAACATTGGACCCGAGGCACATTGAAGAATTATTAGGTTATTAGACAATCACTTGCCAAAAGAATTATTATGCAATAACAAAGAGCTGTCACAGACACATGCATGTGCACATATAGTATATGCAGGTATACACACACACACACACACACACACACACACACGCACAGGAAACTGTTCCCACGGATCTCATCCACCAGCAGTCTAGTCGGGCTCCAGTAGTCAGTGGGTTCTTTGACCCATGTCACACCCTTCCATCAAGTTTCATGATAATCAGCCTGTAAATTTTCTATCATTTCTATTTCTGCTGACAGACAGGACAACCTCTTTAAGGGAGATAATGATCACACCCAGAGCCCCTTTTCCATACATATGTTAGATACATTTCGGGTATGACTCAGCACAACTCGATGCACTGAAGCTAGAATATTGCAATGCCAATCAAAACGGCATGGTTGGACTTTGCACATCCAAAAGTGCAGATGGCAAAGCACCATTGAGTGGCAGTTTGAGTGTGCAGACCTCTGCCATGCCCCAACTCTCTAGATTAGAGAAGTTAACAGGAGTGGATCCACTCCATGATTCAGTTTTGTACCGAAAATAGCAGGTTCTTCGATGGCCCGTGCTACACACTTCCACTAAGTTTAACTAAAACTGATCTGAAAACAAAACCTCCTTGGCAACAGTTATAACAAGACAATTTGTCCCTTTTTCCATCTGTGTGTATGTACCCGCCAGTTTATTTTAAAATCCCATCAGTTCAATAAGGTCGCCACATGAAACTGGCACTATTAATTAGGATGTTAGGATCTGCCAGTCTGGTGCTCCCATGGGCACACTGCCCGCCTGCTTCTCTTCAACCTTGTCTGCTGCATTGTGGCTCATTTCCCAGACAATCAAGTCATCCCTGGAAAAGATTATTGTATATTACATTTCAGAATTTCATGGATGATGGAGACAAGATTTCTACTCACTGTCTTGATTGATGCATTTTGATCATGGGCATCTCCCAATAGTTTAGTCCTACAGTTCCTCTCTATAAGTGCTTATGGGATGTACTATAAGCTTTATCTCCTGGTCTTACTCACTTGTTGCGCTCACCAAATTCTGCAAATGCTCCTGTGTACAGTATATTGCCTGACAATCTATCTAGCAAAGCTCTTGCGTTTCAGTGAGTCTTTGAATGTATAATCCGTGGGGCGTGTGTCATATTATACCTTCTACATTTAAGTAGAGGCAGGAAAATTAGATTTGATAACTGTATAAGGGCTTGAATCATTTGGAGCTTTGTGTGTCATTTGAAACCAGATAGTGCCTCACACAGTCTGTCACAGGTATTTTTTTTTTTTTATCATATTGTTTAGAATGGGACAGAAATGACTTTTAAGTGTGGTTAAAGTGTGGTTATTTAAAGGAGACCTTCTCCTTTAAATATCCCAAATGTAACAGCACCCTTACTGCATACAAACTTACTTTTGGTGGTTTTGATGAAATGTAGAACCCTGAAAAATAGTGTTTCTCTGGCCAGCATGCCACGGCACACTTATTAAATTTCCATAGTCAAACAAACATTACATTGAGTTAAAGTGAATTAAATTAACCTCTGACCACCTCCCCTCTGAGCTAATGCAGTTTTCTTCTTAAATGTTTTGGCTGTCTCCTCTGGTATGACCACGCTGAGCTTCAGGTGACATATCCAAACAACCACTGAACATTTGTGCCATGAAACATGCCAAGTGTGCGCTATGGCCTAATGAAGATTGAGAACCCCTGGTCTGAATTTGTAAAAGCTTTTTTAAAGAAGCCCAAATATGCATCAATGTTGGTGGGGTCAGTCCACCAACAGTGATCGCAGCCTCGAAGGTCTAGACTGTTCCTCTGTGTAGAAACCTTGTTGTCTTGATGATGTCATCAATGTATTATAAAGAAATTGCTAATTTATCCTTGTAAAAAAAAAAGTGACAATTTTTTTTAAAACTTGTTATTTAAAACACTTTTGTATCAGAAGATGGTGAATAAAAACTTTTTGGTTTCCAATGTTAGCATATTTGTGTGTGTGTCTGTGTGTGCTTTAAGTACTTGAAATAGAATAAGGGCTGCAGCCAATGATTATGTTTTATTATTGATTAATGTGCAAATTCCTTCATGATTAGCCGATTAATCTTTTGCTCAATAAAAGAAAAAGCCTGTGGAATTAAGCCGGGGGGGAAGTCTAGTTTAAAAGTTTTATTTTGTCGGACTAACAATTCAAAACACTGGGCCCTGTATGCAAAGTAGTGCACAGATGACTGTCATTGCTAGCTGCAGACACATTGCATATGTAGAACATTTGCATACACCCATCTTTGCATTCATGGGCATTTTAAGGGATGGGAAATGATACCTCATATATTGAATTACAGTTGCCGAAAACACACCAGTGTTTTTTGATCTCAGACTATACACAACCTCTTTGCATCTTGCAACTTACTTTAAAAACAAAATAGGCACCATTTAACCACAAAAAAGCAAAGCTGGACACATACTGCTGGACACAGCTGCACATGTAACATGCACTTTGGATTTTGTACTAGCTCACAACTAGGTTGCATTCTGTTCATCACATTGCACAAAGAAAACAGCAAAAGTTCACATTTGTTGTCAGCTGTTTCATTCATTTTTTTCTACATAGAACTGATGTATTATCAGTTTCTGTGCAGGCTTCAAGTATTAAATGTTTAAATGTGATTTTACTTTCTGTATTTCTTAAATCTCATGCTGGGCGCGTATGAGTAACTGAATCAGCTCATGAGTCCATGTTGCAACTGAAACTTGCTTCCTCTCAGCTGTGTTCACTTAATGGGTTGAACAATGCTGCCACCTCTTGTCTGATGAGACAAATTAAGCATCAGCACTTCATCAGGCGCAAACTAACCCTACACATCTATACAGCTGCGACCTCTTTTTATTTTCCCCTCGCATTTCTTTTACAGTTACTTTGGGTTAGGATAAGAAATGCTACATAACCACTAAATTTGTTTTGAATCCGCAGTGGAAACACAGTGATTATACTGTGTAAACATTACTGTACCATCCATCACATCTCATCAGCGATGAACTTACAACCTCCCTGACACACACACACATTTACTTACAGTACACACATAAACACTCAAACAAACACACACACCTCCTCTCTCTGCAAAATTAGCTGTAATTTGGTTTTTACAATTACACTTAATGCATGCAAGGCTGTAATTTACCAGTGCAGGGGTAAAACTGCATTTGGAGAAACTGATTAATTCTGTGCATGCCTGAGTGTGTGCATGTGTGTGTGTGTCAGCAAAAAGAGAAGGAGTCCAAATATCCAAGTCTGCAGCTCAGATTGCCTTCCTGTAATTTACTGTGAGTGAATTGAGTGTTTGTTTAAGAACTCACTCAAAAGCCTGAGGTAAAGGGAAAGTGACAGCATCTACTACTCTATTGTTTCCAGATGTGGCTGCACTCAAACACACACACAAACTTACACACATGTAGTGCATGCACAAGCAAGCATGTTCACAAACTGACATGCACGTTCACACCAACACGGATCGAAAGAGGAGGAGTTAAAGGAGTTCAATGCTCTGAAAATCATACCCTAAATGGAGGTTTCTGTATACAAGTGTGTGTGTGTGTGTGTGTGCGTGTGTGTAGTCGTGAGTCAAAACACACAACTGAATGCCACAGGTCATTTTATCTCCAGGCCTCTACTCCTTGGCAGCAGTTTCCACGTTCCTGTGGTTATTTAGAGGTTCACACATACACTTCTTTAACAGCTAACCGATCAACCTAAATGCTCACTTTTCAACCATAAAAATAACAGAAACTACACGTCTGACTATAATTCTTATTCACACATGACAGATTTTAGATTATAACCTCTGGATATCCACTCCTGTGGTGGCTGTGGGACAGAACCAGCTCACAGTGCATCCACACACACACACACACACACACACACACACACACACACACACACACACTTTGTAACACAAACTTTGTTCCACTGTTAGGATAAAACATTAGTATTCATTTTCCTACAAAGCTGAAATGTGAAAGAACCCTATTAACATTCTTTGGCTTTATATTCCTGGGAATACATTTTCAGAGTTGGGTTCCCTTGTGTGTAATTGTGCGTATAGATCAGTGTGTGTGTGTGTGTGTGTGTGTGTGTGTCTGTGTGTGTGTGTGTGTGTGTAAAGGACAGAAAGGGTTTAGAATAGAAAGTGAGTGAGAAGAGCAGGAGATATGCTGAAATAGTGACAACGAGACAGAGGTAATGAGGAGAAGAAGAAGTGAAAGCAGAAGTTACAAAAATAGCGAGACAGAAAGTGAGAGGGATTGAGAGCGGGGAAGAGGGAAATCTGTCTTCCTCCAACAACAGAATGCTGCAGCTGTTCCCTCTCAGCTATGTTGAAATCATTTTCCCATTCTGCTCAGCATCTATGCTGTATGAATAGTTCTGAGTAATGACCACCACTAGGGATTCTGGGTGACGTAGTTGTCTTGGCCTGAAAGCCAATTTGGTGCAGGAAGGATTTGTAAATCCCGGGTTCTCCGGCCAAACAAGCTGACGAGTTGAGACTGAAATCCAAAAGCGTGGCCAACAGAGAGATTGGAGAATTATTCACCATCGAGCTGAAACAGAGAGCTCTTTATATGTGACAGAGGCTGTGAAGGAGTGGATTTATTTCATGGCAGACATAATTGTACTGTGTGTTTATGGTCAAGTCAGATACTAAAGATCCAAGCGTTGAACCAAACTGGAATTGAAATGATTTGTATTATTTTTTCATAGTAAATTGTTTTTTTTGTTTTTTTTGCCTTTTTATGAGCTTGATCATTCTCAAAAAATGCAACAAACTGAACATGTGCAGTCTAGTGTAAATTTAGATATTTAAGGGTCTTGTGAGAGGGCATGGTAGTGTGGCTCTGCAGTAGAGACTTAAAAAGTCATCCCAGCAGCAGCAAACAAACCTTAGTAGGCAGATCTAACATGCACCAAAATGCCAGTTGGATCCATAATGTTAAAACAAAAGGGATTGGTCAGCTTTGCAGGACTTAAGTTGTTTATTGGCCATTTAAGGGCACCAATTACAAACTGCGCTTACAGCTTTAACCTGATCAATTTTAAACTTGGCACCACCTTAAGAGATGGTTGATTATAACTTGTTTCCAGTTTTTAAGTTTCCAGTCTTTATTTTTTTTTTAGGATGTGGGCATGTCATGGCAGAGAAATAAAACAGGAAGTTGTCGTAGCTGCACCAAACACATTCCAACCCTTCCCAAAATGACTCATGCATGATGAGAGTAAAGCCCTGAACATGTCAACATCAATGTTGACAATGATTAAAATTTAAACTAGTAGATTTTATATTTCACACAAAATATAACATTTCATCAACTTCATCTGAATTGGACTAAACCTTATAAAACCTGCTCTTTCCACATGACAGTATGCTGTTAATGTCAGCTGTGCTGTTATGATCCTGGTTCACCACAATATAAAAGTGCTTTTACCTTTAATCACCACTAGATGTCACTCTCTGTCCAGAATGTCCAGTGATTGGAAGAATCTGTGTGGTTTCCTGGATTAATTATTATGCAAATACTCTATGTGTGACATTGAGTTGGTAGTTGAATTTCCTTTCTTTTCATTAAAATCATATTAAACAAGGATGTTTTCAATATATATATATAATTACATAAATGCAGGTTGTCCTGCCACCAACAGGTACAGCAGAAGCAACAGCAGAGAGATGGAACTAATCATGTGCAATTGTACCCACCCACACCATCCTGAGATGAGGTTTAATTAAGTAGCATAAGTGGAAACACACTGTGTGGGTGGACTATGGGTGTGCAGGGGCTTTAAGTTTTAATATACAAAATATATGAGCAGTCATATAAAATAATATGTGTTCATCCATCTCACAAGGTACATAAAGAGCACTCAGGGGTGCAATTTAATGTGCATAGAGGCTGTGGCCTGTTGGAGGAGAAGAAAATGTGTTGCAATGGATAACTGTGATGTACCATGTGGGAGAAAGGCTGAGTGATTTCATGTTATTTCAGCAGGACATTTGTCAAGTTTAGAAATGTCAAATGGTCAATCCAGTCGCTTCATCGCTCTCCGTCTCACTCTCATGGACAAAGAGAGAGAGATGAGGGAAATAAAAGTTTAAACTATGAGGGGGAGGATGAAGGAGTGGGGGAGGGAAGGAAAGAGAAGGAAAGGAAGTGGGGAAATGAGAAAGAAAACAAGAGTGGCAGTGTTGTGGCAGTCAGAGAAGAAGATGGAGGAAGAGTATAACAAGCAGAACAGAAATTATTCCATTGTTTTCCTCAATCAGAAAGCCAGCTTGGCAAGCCAAATGACTGGAAATGACTCATACAAACATAATCTATCTCCAAGAGCCCGTCTGGGTTTGTTTCCTATTAGTTTTTTCCTGTGTGCCTCTGCGCAGAGAGTGCAGAAATAGAAGGCATAGAAAGACCTGGCTGCTCTGTGAGGGGAGTTTGTTGATGCCATGATTTGTTCTGCTGGTTTGTGGTTTAAAGAGAAGTAAATCAATTGGTTTTTATCACTGCTCACAACTGTCTGCCCTCAAGGGAAAACTGGAACTTTTCTGTCAGTTTAATAATGCCATTACAAACTCGACAGCTTGACTACAGGGAAGTTTTTTTTTTTTTTAACATTTTAAATTTAAGACTTTTGTGATAATAAAACATAAAATTAAACATAATATAACATCTTTTATTCTTTAGAAGCAAATCCAGAATGCAACTGTTTCTACTGTTTGCCTTGTTTTTTTTGTATCTTATTATTATTTGAATTTATTAAACATCATAAACTCTTTAATGACAGTGACAGTTAGCTTGCTGACATGCTCACCAAGGCTAACATGCTGTAGTTCAGTCAAATGCAAATGAAAATGAAACAACATATTTTTGTCAGCCAACCCAGAAGTTAGCCCCCCTCCCCATAGGGTCTACTGAGAATTAGCCTACTGGATTTTTGCTCTGGATTTTGGATCATTGCAGAAAATAAGCTTTATAGCAAACACACATCTTTTGTTCAGCAGGATAATCTTCACAAATGAAAATGTTTGAAGCATTAGAAGCATTAGATTATGCTATAGTGAATGACAGCACAGTAACATGACTAGCCATGTTGCTTCAGATGATCTCCAAGCTAACCAGCGTTTAGTTAGTTTAGAAGAGCTGAAAAACGCTACTAGAGGTTGTAAGGCAGACTAGTGAGAGAGTCCCTGTCCATGTCCAGCTAGATGAAGTTTAATGTCCCCCAACGACCACTGTAGTCTCATTTAGCCACTTGTTAGTAACCGTTATGAGCACCAGAAAAACTTAGACTCACAGGTAGGGTACTTACTTATTCATTGACATATTTTGTCCTATAACAAAATGCCAACATCTCGTCAGATTGTGTTAACTACAGACCTTATTTCAGGCATCTAACCTCCATTAAGTTTGTGAGGACAGATGCTAAAATGCTTACTGGCTTATGAACTTACTTAAGAAATATATTCAAATTCATCCTGATGGCTACATGAATGTCAAAATAGAGCAAATTTTAATCCATCCCACATCTGTTTTGGAAAAAACCTAACATGTAAACCTGCTCCAGCACAATAAGATCAGCAAATTTTGAAATACTCATTCTGTGGTAAAAGTTATTATCTAAACTAAATTAAGCCTTACAGCGAAAGCAGTTGCAAAGTTAATGACTTGGATTAACTTGCTTTGACTCATGTTTGAGTCTTTATGTAGGTACAAATAAAGCAACACAACCTAAAAGCCCAGTTTCTTATCAGAAACTCAGTGTATCAATTACAACATTTGGAAACATCTACACTGTTGTCCCATGGCTTTGTGTGTTGGGAGAGTGTGCTGGTATTTTATTTGCCATCTCATTTTTCAGTGTTGGTGGTTGTTTCAGTGTGTACTTGTTCTCTCATGGGTCATTGACTTTGTGCTGCCAGTTTCAAACTTTGGATGCCTGAATAGCAATGAGACAATTAGCTAAAGCCTATGATCCAGGACTCACTGTGCCAAGCTTATTAAAACCGGTCCAATACACTTCTGCTGCACCCCTGTCACATCGATATGGAAATTAAGTGGTGTGCACATGCCGTGTATGCAAGCACGCACACAAATATATATAAATAAGCATACAAATACACACACAGTAACAAATCAAAAGTCATCAGATAAAAAACAGAAGGCAAAATACGTGGAAAGCAAAAGAGCAGGGGAAAAGAGGCCCGGAGGGCAAATGATATTATCTATTTTTCTTTGATGTTTTATCAGCCACATGACGAATAAACATTTGACCTGTTTCCAAGAGTTTGTGCTCAGAGGAAAAAGAACAGATACTCAACAAAATCCATCAAAAATAATATCTGATAACCTCCTTACTCTGAACTTTATCTATTGCTAATTAGTTGTTTACCCAATTAAAGTTATGTTTGCACAATGAAATAAAGAAAATGTATTGATGAATTACTGTAAAATTGTAATTTGAAAAGGGGTGGACAAAGAATTAAACTGCAACATAAATGTCAAATCCTAACCCCATGTGACAATGTCAACCTCGACACGTAAACACTAAGTGAAACTGGTTTAGAACTGGAGGACATTTATAAAAAATAAAAAAAAATCAGCGTGGCACACATCCAAGAGGCCATTTTTGACAAGTATGTCACACAAAAACTGCCTCAGGGAATGCAGCGAAAGCATAAGAGTCAAGTTTTCATTTGAACCAGCGACAATACTGGACAAAATTAAGAAAAGAAATAAAGAAATAAAGTTGTGTGTGCATGTGTGTGTGTTTGGACAGAGAAAAAGTGTTACTGTTATTTACTCAGCTCACTTTAATGATGCCAATAAGCTGTTAGAACGGAGCCATTGTTAATGATTTCACTAACACCTGTGCTTTTCCTGCTATGACAAGTAAAACTGACGGGTGTGAAAATGGCTTCTTGAAGTGATATGCATTAACAAGTCTGCTTTCATTTATTTATTTATTTTTCAATCAGTTGAACTGCTCGTGTTAAGATATTCAGATATTGTAAGTTTACATACAATTGACTCCAGACTTTACATCTTTCTGAAGGTATCCTTAGAAATTTGAGTGAGTCATGCTGCCTACCTACAAAGTTTTTTTTTTATTTTTTATTTTTTAAATCAAGTTTTTGCAGCGATAACACCCTGAAATGACAGACAATGTCAGAATAGAGCCTGGCAGACATGAGAAATTTCAGACTGGTTCCCTTTTAGAGGGAAAATATACAACTAATGTGATAAATGTAACTTTTTTCATTAAGCTTTTGAACCAATATGACCATGCAAAGATATTATGTAGGCTGTACAGCTCAGCTCAAGTCTTTACAAGTGATCAACTTTAATAAAATTAAATTGCAGCAGGTGATGGATACCTGTATGACTATAATAACTATAAGTCAATAAGACCATTGCCTATATTGTAATTTGTGTGATTCTATTGGGATTTTTTGATCATATCAAATAAATATGTAGCAGCGGAGTACACTTTTTTACAGCCGTCTTCTAAATACAACCACACACTCACACATGCACACCTCAATATTAAAACTGGGAGTTTATGTGTGTGTGTGTGTGTGTGTGTGTGTGTGTGTGTGGGTGTGTGTGTGTGTGTGTGTGTGTGTGTGTGTGTTTA
>JAOWBC010001387.1:10428976-10444988 GCA_028566105.1 Hypoplectrus providencianus | reverse complement strand
ATTGTCAGTTTGATGCAGATGTGCACGCCCAGCAGCTATAGCACAGAGGAACAAAGCCAGAGACTCAGAGTGAGTGACTGAAATTACACTCCACAACTGTAATAATTGACAATGTTTCCATTTTGGTCAAATGGGCTGAAGGTCTTGTACTGTATCTGGATAAGAATTTGTTTGTGTGTGTGTGTGTGTGTGTGTGTGTGTGTGTGTGTGTGTGTCGTCTCAGTCTATTTTCCTCTCTTATCATCCAGCTGTGAGATTCCTGCTATCAGCACTTGTGCTGGTGTCTCAGTGAGTCGGTGTGTGTGTGAGTGGGTGAATCCTCAGCTCAGCTCACTGTCAGAATTTACTCACCACACTCTTTCATACAGTTCCTCTCTGGCTCAATGAGTCTAGAATCTAAAGTGGGTTATACTGCACTTCGTTTATTCAAGCTTTTACATCTCAGTCTGTTTTCTGGTTGTTTATATATTTCAACTTTTGTTGTATCTGTCTGTGTTTTTCTATGTTTTTTTTTTTGTTTTGTTTTTTTGCTCATTTAAATACTTTGTGTCCAGTTCAGAGCATTACATTTTAAGGACTGTGTTTGGTTTGAGACATGAACTGGACACATGTACACATAAATATTTAGTTATCAACAACATTGGAACACAGCGTTTCCCAAAAAGAAAATCATAGTTTGGGCTGAAAGAAGTGCACTACTTTTGTTCAAAGGACCAGAAGTGTAGGGTGTAGTTAGTTTTTTTGTTTGTTTGTTTGTTTTGTTCGATTAGTGACAAAAATTGAATTAAGTCAATGCTGACTTCTGGTTACACATGGGACACAAACAGTCCCACCTGACTAAAAGTCCTGTGTGTTTGATCCATGTATTGACCTTAACCTCTTCTCACTGTGGACTTTGTGTCTCTTTATACTACGTCTTTTAGGGCTCTGTCTGCGTCACAGTCCAATTCAAAACGTTAATTTAATAAATCAAGGCACTGGCATTTCGTTCTTACCCTTTGAGTCATAACAGGCCAGTTGTTTCCCCCATTTTTCAGTCAGTGCTCAGTTAAGCTAACGATCTCCTACCTCAGACATGAGAGTTGTTTAAAACCTGTCCATGCGACTTTGGCAAGGTGCTAAATAAGCAACAACTTTCCAAAATATTGTTGAACTATTACTTTAATATCTGTGTCAGTCAGCAGTAAAACAGACTGATATATTCCCTCAGTATTCCTGGACATCCTGCCTGGATTATAGGAAAGCTGACAGAAACGCAGCTGACCTGATACAGCAAAGAAAGAATGTCTGCTGTGAGACTTAGCTCTGCTCATTGACTGAAACAAATACTCAGTAGACTGAGAGTCTGTTCAACTCAGCACTTTGAAGGATTTTCTTCACATCCTGAATGTGCCTCTGTGGTAACATCTCCACAGGGTAATCAGGTGCTGGGTCTGATACAGTCGAGCTGGTAGGGAGTCAGATGCATCTCAGGGATATTTGAACAGGAAGGACATGCCGGCTTAAACGTCACAGCTGCTGTTGAAGGCTACTCTTTGTATCCACAGCAGCACAAATCACCTATATCAGTGGTTCATTTGTCTGTGTTTGCCAGTTTTCTCACCTTAGCAGACGTCTCGTACCATCCCACAAAGCCGTTCTCCTGGCAGAACTGCTCCATCTTTATTCCATTATTGGTCAGTACATCCCGACCCTGGTCACATTTATTAGCCAAAAGCACAGTGGCTACATGTTTCCCATTGGCAAGTGTCAGTTTGGAATCCAAGTCCTCCTTCCATTTGGTGACGGCCTCAAAGGAGGCGGGCCTTGTGACATCAAACACAATGAAGGCGCCCATCGCCTCGCGGTAGTACACACGGGTCATGTTGCCAAACCTCTCCTGACCTAGAAGACAAGCACAGACATGGACACAGATGTATACACACAAAGAAAATGATTACCAGGTACCAGCGGAAAAACTATAAACTGTGTAAAGAGGAGGACTATCCTCTTAAGTGATATCATTGTTGAAGTGCCTTAAACCTGTATTCTTTCTAATGACCAACAGGGGGAGACTGTGCTGGTTGCAGAAATACCCCACTTTTCACTTGATTTGTTCCCCAAATTCAGCAGGAGCCTCATTTCAGAAATGATCGTCCAATTAAGAATAAAATACAAAATAAAACAGGTTGAGATTTCTTTTCATTGACCATTGATTTCCATGATGAGCTGTCAGTCGGGATAGAAGCTTTGCAAATCTTGCAGTTAAAAATAGAACTTGTTTTGGTTGTTGTCCATGTTTTTTTTTAAGAATATTGATCCTTCCTTATTGTGTTCATGAAAGTATGTTGTAATATTTTGGTCAGTTAAAAATATCTTGTTCAGTCTTTGGTTGTATTAAAAGACTCAGCTGTTCTTTTTTTTTACATTAAGTACATTTTTAAGCCTTTGCTTGCTAAAATTAGCATCCCAATTGATATCACAGTTAACGTGAATCACACCTCTGGCTTCAATAAATCAAGATGGTGACAGACAGAATGTTAAAGTCAAGGCCTTAAAGCAGTAGTCAACAAACCAATGGGGAACAACACATTTGCTATGTTTATGCTATAACATGCCCAGTTGTTTTATACGGGTTATGGTAAAACTGTGGTATATTTTCTTTATGCACAGAGAAAGTCTTTTTTCTATTTTTGCACCCCTTATCTAGGGAACTCAGCAACATGCTGGCACTGAAAAAGCTACAAGTGAGGCTGTGTCACCTCAGCAACAAAGAGACAGAGGTATGAATCATCCGTTTACTCATTTGATCACACTCCTGTCTCATATGTGCTACCATGCATACATTCCCAACATACCTCACCCACTGTCTCTAACACGAATACAGACACACTTGTGAAAAAAGATGTTTTTTTTTAACTTTCAAAAGAACTGCGGAAAGATAAGATGTTCACACAGATAGAAGCAGGAGGAGTGAAGAGTCTTTGGTGTTTGTATGGGTGTTGTGTGTGGATGTGTGTGTGCTCCTGCCTGTGAACTGTAAAAATTCCTCAGGGTAAAATTAATTCGATAAGCTCTGTAGGAATGTTGTATCCACACTGATTTTTCCCATCCATAACGCTAGAGCACCGTCAGTACCAGCCTCACAGTTCAGCTCGTGGGCAAAACATTTCCACACTGTGGACTGAACCAAAATCTCTGGAAGCTGATCCCTTCCAAAAGCAGTTAGCATTGTGGTTAAAAAAGCAGGAGCTGATACTAATTTACATGTTTTGCTGAGACTCAAGGGAACATTTGCTATTCACCTGCTCTCCTGCACAGGTGGATCATGGCACAGGGTCAGCTGCACAACAGCTGGAGGAGGAGTGTCTTGTTCAAGGACAAATCAGAAGGCCACAACTTTGGTATGATATTCAGAGGCATCATGGTATTCATAAATATTGCATGACTGTAAACCAAATGTTTCTTTCTGTATTAGTAATATTAATGTTTTATTGGCAGTGGCCCACTAAAATAAAAACCTTAACATTGGTTTATCATGCTCAACATTAAATATAAATTATTAAATCTGCAATAATTTAAGTAAAGATTCAGAAAAATACAATGTTGTCATGAGTCAACTGGATAAACATTGTTCATCGGCAGAAACCATACCCTGCAATGACACAAAGTCTGTATTAATATATTTTTCTATATATATTTATTCACTTTATTTATTTATATTTGTTAATTTTTTTTTATAGTAAACTAAACCAGCCTCACTCACATCTTCATGCAATATGTGTGTGTGTGCAGCTAACCACATCACCATGTCAGCCCTGGCCATAGATAAATAGCAGCCAAAAATAGAGCGGTTGAGGTTATTATTTGTTATGGGAAATGCACAGTAGGTGATTTATTACATCTGTGGCATGAGAACGGTTCAGTCCATCATCAAACCCTGAAACTAACTCGCAGCAGGCTGGGTAGAGTCAAAGTGCAAATAAAAACTATTTTAGAACATTTCATCTGCATATTGCTTTTTTACAGTTCATTTATTTGGCATAATCTTTAAATTTCCCTCCTTTTATCCAGTTAATTGCCCTTCCATAACTTCCGGGCAATGGTAAGGAGTACAAAGTGTACAGTATAGACATATAGCCGTTTTCTCCGAAGGGAGACACTAATCCTGAGTTCACAATAAAAGCTTTCTGTATACAAGAGCTTGGGCCTCAAATCTCCCTCACATGAGTTTGAGACACATGACTGCTTGCGCTTACTGGAGAGGGCGTACAGGAGGGGAGAGAGCAGCGGGTCAGAGGATTCTTCTAAACCTCAGCCGGCACTCATGTGAGATGAGACTGCTGAGGCCTTTAGGTTTCTTATCTAACCAACAGCATCCCACTCAAAGGCCTTTATTATTTCTGTTTGCCAAGAGCAGTCAGAGCTTTTAAACAATGACAGAGAAAAATTACCCTTTTCTTGCAAGACAAATACATATTCAAATGTATGATAAATAAGCACCCTCATTTTTTAAAGGTCAGAAATATTTCCTTGATTTAATATCAGCTGAAAATCTGTAATAATATTCCTGAGTCCAACTCATGACTCAGAGGATCTGTTTCATAACTTCCTTAGATATGAGTATGTGCTTCCTTTCATAAAACGAGGACGCATGTAATTGCAGAAATGCGTTGCCAAGTGATTTGAAGTGAGTAATGGCAGCAAGTCAGCTGGTGCACATGAGGAAAATTAACCCTGGACAACCAGTCATGACATCCTTCTCCCTAAATGGTTAAACAACAACTGTGACGAAATAGTCTCATGCTCATTCCCTGGATCGCAGTCTTTCTATCTCTGACCTCAAACTATTTGTGTGTACGACACAATTTTTTCAAAAGTCAGTAATCCATATTTACTCAGGCCTACATCCTTGTTTTACTAAGGAAATAATCTGTACTATTGCAATTTTGGTGCAAATAATTATATTTGTAAAGTCCTGATAAAACTTTACAAACATTAAATAGTGTGTCTCTTAATGTAAAATGACATGCTTTAGGTGATTGCTCATAACCAACATCTGGTGTGATTGATAAGCAGATTCCTGCTACATTTAAAAATAATAATTATAGTTTACTACTGTGGTAACATATCTTGTCATTAACATGAATTTACAAATGTAGCTTTCAGTTGATCTTACTTAAAAGACGACATGCATTTATTTTTTCAACCAAAGCATTTTCCATTATCATCTTCATCTGAAAATAAATAAATAAATAAATAAATAAATAAATCCCCGCCAAGATTAGCCAATAAAATAATATCCATCTGTTCTTAACCATGTGCTCCCTCTCCAATATGTCATATCTTTTTTTTGACTCACTAAAAAAAAACGTGGAAAGTTTGCGTCAAAAGTCATAGAAACCAAACTGGGATTCTAAACTTTAGTGATCAAACTTTCCATGTTCGTGACTCTGCTTTTTCATGTGAGCTATGGCTAAAAGTTGGACCGTACCTGCGATGTCCCACAGCTGCAGGCGCACCGTCTCCTGGTCCCAGTTGAGGACTTTGAGTGCGAAGTCCACCCCGATGGTGGCTCGGTAGTTGGGGCTGAAGTTGTGATGGACATACCGCTTGATGATGCTGGTCTTGCCGACCCCGAGGTCCCCTATAACAAGGATCTTATAGAGGTGCTCCTTATTGTGGTTGTTCTGCATGGCGACCGTGGAGGGCGAGAGCTGAGCATGAATCCACCGTAAAGGAGAGGGCCGCGGATGAACGGGAGGAAGCGCAGGACAGCGGAGAGGACTGAAGGACTGAGGGGAGCGGCGGAACGAGACAAGGCGAGGCGAGGCGAGGTACGCCCTAGATCACTGAGGGAAGTGGAGCAGAGACGTCCAGACCTTGTGACTCAGGCGGGCAAGCTGCCTGGGAGTGCAGGGATGGATTAAATAAACTTTACACAGCACCCTTCAAAACAAAGCTATTCAAACAGAGCATTTAAAACTAGGAATCTAAAGCACGTTAAGGGCAAATAAAACAAATCACTTCAAGCCGTCTGAATCAGTCACTATATTTAGCTGACAGCTGGAATGACTCAAGACTTTTCAAGGTATTCAGTTAATATTAAACAATAACACCATTTTCAATTAAATCTTTTGAGTTGTTGAACTCAACCCTAATTAAGGTAGCAACAAAATGCTGCTTTAAAGCAAGCAATCTGACCAAAATAATCTTAACAGGGCCACTGTATAAGGATATTTACTTTTGACACTTTAGCTTAGTTGAGTAATGGGTTGTATTAATACTTTTAAGTTAGGGCTCTTATTTTACCACTGGAAAACCACTGATCCACCCCTAAAGGGATAAAGCCCTTATATGTAGTTAACACCTGATATGGAAATTGAATTGTGTTCCATTGTAAGAAAATACAGACATTTTGAAATCCTTTTATTCTGTCAAATTTAAGTGCAAATCAGAATAAAGGCACGACAATCACTTTGATCAAAAATTTCCCTTTTAACTTCTGTCACAGAAAAAACACGGCAGTGACTCTTTCAATCTAATGACAGATGGTAAATTCTCCGTCGCTGCTTCCCTGAGACAAAGGATCAAGGTCCTGCACCTGATCTACAAACACAGACTGCTCAGTTACCAGTTCCCTTTGAATAAGAGTTTACAACCCTTGATTTGTCACAGTATGTTAAAAAGGTGTTGGCAGTTACAGCTTGAATTTCATCATTCATAGACAGCTAATCAGTGCTTGTTAAAACTTAAAAATCAAAGCAACATGGTAAGCTGACATGCTGAATAACAGTAAGTGTCAATTTCAGAAACGCAACAGAAAATAGAAGTTGATTCCTGATTCAACCAACAGATTATATTTCCCTCATTTTACTACATCTGCAGTGATTGTAAACTTGAGAATAAGTGGTTTGGACATCCAGCTTCTACAGTTTGGGGATGGGGTTTGCTGTGACTGCGATGCTCTCAATGGAGCACTCGTCGCTGCCCCGGCGGATTCGGAAGTAGCCGTCCTCTCCCCAGCCGGTGCCCCAGCTGTTCTTCACGATCCAGTACTTCTGTCCGGTCATGTGGCAGCGGCCATAGCCCACCAACAGTACGGCATGGTTGGTCAACTCGAAGGGGTTGTAGGCGTCTGCAAGGCCTGTGTGGTGGTAGATGCCCTCCTGATAGTGCATGAAGTCGGGGTAGACCTGTGGAAGAATGAGAGAGAGAGTTTAGTTTTCCTCTTTGTGTCCAGCTATGAGGTGAGACTTAAAGCTTTAAATGACCAGGCCCCCCAACTAAATTAATGACCCCCCCCAGGGCCTGTGTGCCATTAGCTCTTCTGCTAGTGGCCTTCTGGGCACTCTCAGCCTGAATACAGGCTATCTTGCTTTTGCAGTTCAGGCCAAATTCAAACAACTTGCTTTCTTTTGGTTAGATTTGCAAAATCTGCTCTTCTAATCACATTGCTGCACTGACAGCAAAAAACAATTTAGTGAAAAACAGGGAGCTCTAATGACCATACAATTTAGTATGCCATGTCCCAACACAGTACTGGGAACTGCAGGAATTTCCTGATGCATTTTGTAGTATGCAAATCTGCAATAGTATATCCCAGTTGTATGCTTACAACGCAACATACTTTGTAGGAGTAGCTGGAGCACATACTAAAACCAAGTAGAAAAAAAAAATATAAATAAATTTGTTTGAAGGCAGTTTAACGGTATGAATGCTAGTAGAAGTTTGTTCATATGGAACAGGTGTTGTACCTCAAAAGCGACTCCCATTGGTCCATTCTTGACCAGTTCCTGCATCATTGCCATCTCACTGCAGCCGCCATAAAACCCGCCAACGTAGTTGTATTCTGCAGCATAAATGCGGCCACAGTTTTGAGGGACGCCACACGGAGAGTCTTTTCCTATATATGGGAAGCAGGACTCATCCACGATGCCGAAATCCTGCACATACTTCCCAATGAGGTATGGGAACCCTCCATCACACCCTGGAAGAGGAGAGTAATATCAAATCTGGTTTAAAATTCAAGATTAATATTTCAGGCAAACTAAAATCTCACACGGTCCAAGATGAAAGTTGAAGGCTATTCCTGGTCTCGTAAAAGGAAATAAAAAAAAATTAATTACTTGTTCTGATTATGGATGACGGTTTGCCACAGTATTTTACATTAAGCAGTTCTCAACTTTTCCATCATGCACAGCTGCCTCAGCATGAATATTTAGTAGTGCACATCATGTACATTTTAGAACAAGGCTCAGTACATATAAATTCATATTTCAGATATGTCAGGAAAAACATTTTAGACTGTTCACCTTGTGAATATTCAGAACAGGAGACCACTTGCTGCGGGCTGAGGATGGGAGTCTCAGTGTTGTTTGTTAGGATACGAATGCGAGCTTCCAACATTCCCATGGAGGCAAAAGAGTAACAGCTTCCACATGATGCTGAAACAGAATGAAGGCTTACACTAAAGTTAAATGTCAATACAGCAGCACTGGAAAAATGCCAAATTAATTAAATTGCAATTAAGTCCATCAGTTGCATTGTACAGGCAAACACTCCTACAGTGATGGAATGGAAACACATGACAGTGTCAAGAAAAGCAGTTTAAAGATGCAGCAGGAACATCTAGTTAGTATTTTGTGTTTTTGCTGTGTCCCCATTGGAAGCCGGCCTTCTGTTATCCTAATATGCAAGAGAAAAATGTACAGCGAAGAGAAACAATGAGTAGTAAAGAGAAAAATTAGGATGAAGGATAAATTTAAAAAAATCTGGCAACTACAATTTATAATTCCAAAAGTGTAAGGGTAAAAAATAAATTGCATCATTCACTACTAAAGTTTCTGCAAAGTTCCTGCTCCAGTATATTTACCCACACTCATAATGCATAATACTGGAGCAAGGCTCAGAGACAGATACACTGATTAAAGCCACTGGTTACCATCCATAGTGTGAGACACCGGCTTCTTAATAAAATGCTCTGCAGAAACAAATTAGGTCAGAAGAGAGGCTGTGGGGATTTGCGAGACGGTTTAATTGTAGTAATGAGTCAAGTGTGGGTGACAGTGAGAACAGTTTTCATTTGGGTCTGAGACTTAAGTCTCTTAAGACTAATTTAAACAGTTGTAACACCTTATTAAAGATCTGTGCTAGTGGGAAAACTTGACTGTTGTAATATTTTATAATATTATGTAATCAGTTTCTGGGATGAAAGGTTTGTCATGTTGACTCACAGGACACAAAACCTGCAGCTCCCCCTCAGGACTAATTAAGGTTTCATTTGCTACCATGCCAGTTGTACCTGCATTTTCCATTTAAAGTCACCATCGGGTTGCATGTGCTGTTAAGGAGCAGGCAGACCAATTTATTCAAAGTAACACCATTGTTTGTTTTTGTGAACTAAAAATGGAGCCTACAAAATCCACCTGACTCAAAACAGTGAGGCAAAATAAGCTCAGCAGCACTGCACACAGTGGCTTAAGGGCTTCTATTGAAACGCTTCAGACCTCTCCAGATCCTTAAACCCAGCCCTACAGAGGCCCTCTCAGACACTCAAACTACTCAGCACGCATAATCTCTCCACTCGCACACCAGGCCGTGCAGAAACACAGGAGGAGAGCAGAGAGCAGACCCAGGCCTGCCAAGAGGGAACCAAGTAGCTGCTGTTCAGCGTCTGCCTTTATTGACAGCTGCTGGAGTGGAAAAGTACACCTTTGTGCGCTTCCTGCTAGTCTTCCCATTCTTATTGACATTTCTAGTACTGAGAGTGCACAGATATAATACAATTTCTATTCATACTTTAACTCATAACCAAGCATTAAAAAAAAAATAAAAAAAAATAAATAATATTTTCATTTTAGTCTGAAAATGGATTGCCTTCACACAGCTTCCATTCTCATTCCTAATTTGGTCAGGATCCCCTGCTGTCAAGTTAAATGTACAGGGCATCCTACAGGATGTGCATACACCACCATGCTGAACCAGCTAACAACCAAAACCTGGTTACACAGAGGGAGTGGAACTCTGCTTAGGGCACCAGTACCGCACCATAACCTTACATAGTAAATAGTCGTTTGCTGCTGCATTAATGTTATTAAATATACATTTCTACAACTGAAGGTCACCTTGGTTTCGCACAGGACTCATGAAGTTGACGCCATTAACGTCCCTCCAATCCCAGCGCTCAGGTAACGCTGCTGCCATCTTGGCCATATCAGCTGTCACAGCCTGAGGGCGAACACGCCTAAAAACAGAAGTACAAGGCAATATAATATTATAACCAATACCATACTAATGACACACATATCTTGACTTTAAGGGTTAAGTTAGCCAGAACAATTAAAAATCAAGTTTATAAACTGAGTTGATTCATGGAGATATTTATACTGATTTCAACTGAATTGTTGGCAAGTGTTTTTTGCAAAGAACGCTCCACAGTTGAATACATTTGAATCTACATTAAAAGTCATTCAAGAGGCTATATGTTAGAGTCAAGCACTGATAAACAATGAAAACCCTATAGGAAAGAGAAGCAGCTATCTTACCATTAAAGAGGCATGCATTTTTCTCTATGACATGGTATGGGAATAACTGTTAAATACTCACACAGGGATACGGGAGGCAGGACCCCCTGCTCGGTACTGCAGCTGCTGTAGGGTGTACTGCTCATGCTCTGGGTAAGCAACAGCCTTCCAGGATTTCTGAACAGAGTTGATGGAATCAATGAAGTCCGGGTTGTGTTTGTATGGCTTCTGGAGCAGCCTGGGGGGGTAAGGTCACAAATAAACAGTCAAACAGAAGCAAAGACAGTGGAATCACAGTATGTTACCAGGTCAGATGGCTTATTTGTATAGTTTTACAAAATAAAAGTAGCCAACTTTAATAAAACTGTCCAGAAGTAGTGGGATTCGAGAAAACCATAACACACTTCCAGATAAAAATAAAAAATTCGAAGACATCTTTCAGTTATTGATACAGATGTCAAAAGCTGCTTTGTAAAGTACTTTCATGCTCATTTGTTCCCTCAGGTGCTACAGACTATTCCGGTATGAAACTGCACCTAAATGTTTCTAATGAAGTTGTTAAAAGTCCAGCCAAGAATAGCGACTCAACTTTGATTCCCAATCATTATGGAAGAATGCGATACATACAGATTAACACTACAGAGTGAATCTGTTGCAGTAGTCTCATTCCTGTATATAAGAAACAGCATGACAGTTTGCAGTGATTCACTGTTCAGAGGCAAATATCACATGCATACTAATTATTACAAAAAAAAAAAAAAAAAAAAAAAAAGTGGGATGATTTGATCACTTGCCATTCTGCACTTTTGAGTCAATGCTGGGTCAGGTATAAACAGATTTGAAGTCATAGTGTCATTTATTGGCAGGGTTTAAAGCCAACTGGAACCAAAGAGGAAGCAGGAAGCAGTTTTATTTAGCTAGAATCTGACTTTTCATTTCAAGTGTTTTTGCATTGGCTTAAATGTAGCAATTGTGCTTCAACATCAGATTTTTGATATGCGAATTCAGATTTTAGGTCCACTTGTAAGGCATTCTTAAGGGTGAGTGGTTAACTCTGAACAGATCAGAGGAAGAACAAGGGAGGAAATGAAAGCAGAGATATAAGCAGATATCAAAACAGCTTAAGACTGTCAACGCTGAGTCATTGCACTAACTGGTTTTCAAATGTTCCACACAAGTCTTGCATGTTAGCTTGTCGTTTGTTAGCATGGGCTATACTATACTGCATTTTGAGGAATGTACCAAGCTATCATAACATTCATACCTGCTGCTGAAGAAGGGTTTGTAATTTATTTGGGGTGGCACTGGATTCACTCTCTTCCCCACAAAACAGGCCCAGTTGTTCCCCAAAACATCATGGACCCACCCTGGCAAGGTCTGGTCACAGTAGCTGGTCACCTTAGGGCCCTCTTCAGTGTACTGAGACAATGTGATGAAGGATTATATACACTTTGAAGCAAATTTAAATGTTATGATATTGATCAATTTTCCTTTACATATGCATATAAATCAGAAGATTTATATATATTATTCACACAATCCTTAAGATATAAGTTGGTCCAAGTCAAATGATAAGGAAAAAAGAAAATAGGGAAGTTGAGCTAGATGTGGCTACAACATAAAACTGGTTTTCAACGTCGACACTTCCCACAATTCAGTATCATGTGAGTAGCAGGAAACACCACATGACAAGAATAACCTTTAATATAGCCACCTAAAAGTAGTGCACATTTCCAACAGGCATACTGAAGACATGCATATTTTCCAGACACCTTCATATCAGATGAGGGGACAGGAAATTGAGTGATAGAGAAACTACATTTTAAAAATAGCAAGGAGGGTTGAATGATGAGTTGAAGACTAAGAGTGCATAATATGAGCAGACTTATACTACCAGATTGGGGAATAAATAAGCTTGCTGCAAGCATTAAACAGATCCCAGTGAAAACTTGGCTACCAAGGAAATTAGTTTTTGCAGGATGAACATTATAAAAACACTGAAGTCACTTAAAGGTGAAGTGAATATGCAAGTTTTACCTTGAAGAAGGCAAACCATTTGTACCCATTAATGACCACTTCAAAGCCCTGGTTGTAGATGAGGGTGAAGAAGCCGGTGTTTCCCAGCTCATCTGTGGCTACAGACAGTTTCTCCAGTGTCACAGTTACTGTGCTCTCACCGGTCGCTGAGGAGATACACAAAATGCACAAGTGTTTAACTGTAGGGAACAATGATAATATTTGAATCTGAGATCATTTCATTCTCAGATGGTATTATGTGGAAACAACTGAAAGCCCCTTTCACTGTAGGCTCAAATGCAATTAGCTACTAAACTTGAAATATATATTTTTTTTATATTAAAGACACCTGACTCACACCTGACTGCCATCCCACTGATTGAAACACCCAACTTCAATTACCACCTTAAGTGAGCACCCTTGAGGTTATGTCAAGTATCCAGCTGCTATCAATATGAAATGATGGATAACTGTAATAAATAAATAAGCTCTGATAACACTTTAATTCATATTTATGCATAAACAAAAAACAGCTCTGCATCTTATTGGTGAAGGTCATGAGTGAGGGCATGCATCATCCTAAAGCTAATTTCCATCTGCAGTCTCCTGGCAGCAGTAATAAACACTCACAATAACAAGTGTTAAAAACCTATGACAACTTTGTATACAAAGCATATAACATTACAGCTTCTAATTCAAACGAAGCGAACACACAAAGAGGATGTTATAACAGGGAAATCACCTGCTCTGATTATTTCACTGAAAACTCAAATCAAACAGGCCCCAACAGGCCACCTGATCTCTGAATTAGTTTCATTAATGACCTGTCTCATGATGTGAGCATTATGTGCGTGGGTAGGATTTACCTTGAGCGGAGCAGTTGACGGTCTTGTCGTGTCCTCCTTTGGAAACTTGAAACACCCATGTCCCCAGCAGGTCCTCGTAGGTGCAGTTGGCCGGAGTGTCACCCCACGACCCCTCAACCCAAAGCAACAACACGCACACCAACACACCACTTAGCCTCATCCTCACACACAGCTAGCTTAACTGTCTACACACACTTTACGAACTACACAGCCAGATCTGCGTCTCCTGAAAAAAAAAAGGAGTTTTGAGAAGTTTGACCCAGTGCGTCCTTCAGCACTATCTGGCCCGCTTTAACTTCTTTGTTGACTGTCGTCCACTATCTGCTATTTATGCAAACTTCTGACAAAGATACAATGCCAGCTTCTAGGATCAAGATAAACCACTGACGTCCAACAGCACAATGCGCATGCGTCTAAGTAGCTAGAATTCTAGTCGGTTAGCTAACGGTAGCGACGGTTAAAGTACACATAGTTGAGGTATTATCATAATGACAGGGGGTTTCTGAAATATAAACAAAATTTTTGATACAAGGACATAAATGTGTGATCTCGGCGCGTTACATTTACCCTGTCATGACTCTCCCAGTTTCTATTCAGAGTTCAGCGAACTAGGAAGCACATAACAGTTCTCCTCTCGCCCCGTGCCGTCCTTTGTTCCTCCATTGCTTTTTGGTTTCGTTTGTCTTGTCATATGACTTGCCATCACGGAGCATGCGCAGTAGAAGCGCGCAAAAGAATGCTTTATAAAATCATAGACAAATATGCATTCATATGTATTCTTTCAAAAAAAACGATGTATTGAGTATTTTAAAAATAAAACACTCAAATGCTTATACTATAAGAATAATCACATCCCATGTATGTGGTATTTTGTATTGTTAATTTCATTCAGATTTAATGCTCATTCATGTGTTTATTGAGACATTGCTCTTCTGAGGCATAATCCTTTGATTCTTTGAGAGCACCCTCAAACAGCAGAGCCTTAAAAGCTTTAAATGGTGTGTCTGACTGTCATTACAGTTGAGCAACGCTACACCTCTCAGCAATGAATCAATTTACTGCTTACTCTAGACCAAACTGCTAAGTGTCAATCATATGGAGAGTAACCCGAGTGAATGAGTGTACCAGATTGTGATTTCACAAACAGCTAAATCATGACTATCAAACAGGTTATAATTAAATCCATGTTAACCATGCTATGTACACATGTCATAATCAGTTGCTTTATGGCTGTACATGCATACGCTTAGTGGATGGGTTTGAACAATCTAACAGCTGTTTTTGAAACGAGTTTGGTTGAAAACATCTGTATCAGTAATTTAGTCATGTACCAAAGATGAAACATCAGCAGGGTATGTGAGTACTTGTGTGATGAGCCAGAAAAACGAAATGACATCGCATCAGGAGCTGGCAGCATGTGGAGCGGCAGCAAATTGCCCTCCACACAGAGAGGCTCTCCCACAGGTGATGTGAGGTTGATCCCTGGGCGTTACTGAGCCCCAAACGTGACCTGTTCTCCATTAGTCTGAGTAAATAGGACAGAAAGGTCTTTTTGATACATTTTCCTTTTGTGAGTTTGTTTATTTCCTGTTTGCCACCTTATAAACAGGGATAGAATGATGTGCATTGCAATAATCCCTGTGGAGGAATTTTCTTATTTGTCTTCAGAGGGAGGTCAATGAGCCAACTTGCCTGTTTATGTATGTGTGTGTGTATTAGCAGTCTGATAGGTCTGTAGTTAAAGGGGTTAAAGAGCTTTATTTTTACCAGCAGGCACTTAAGGGAAGTGCTAAAGTCTTTGATCACCATAGTAACCATGACATAGACTGACTCATCTCCTTGACAGACCATAATAAGCACTCATCTGAAGAAGGGACTGAAGAGGTATTAGTCATGCAGTCTCATTACTGCCATTACACTGTGATTGTGTGGAAGTGTGTCTGTGTGTGTGTGTGCATTAGTGTGGGCACATGTGTATGTTGTTGCGTTTATGTGCCTGTGTGTGCCTATGCAATAACGCAAAATAGAGGAGCGGGAAGATGGAGGGGTGATGTTATGAATGTTAACAGCCTGAACCCACTGAGCTCCCTCTAAGAGTGACTCATTGAAACTCGTGTTTCAATCTTGATATTGTTCTCGCTTCCACTGGCAGGAAATTAAAAACTCAAGTGACTTTCAGTTCTGCTATATTGGCACCCACAAATTTGTTCCCAGCTTGCATGGCTTCCTCTCTCCCTCTTTCTCCATCACACGTTCTCTTCTTCTGTCATGCATTTTTGGTTTCTGTCCTGCCCTCTCACTCCATTGTCCCCTTGTTGTTGGTCTCCATACATAAAACTTGTGACATTTGATGAGGACAGACTACAAAAAGACAAAATAGTTGAAAAGAGACACAAAGAGACTCCAAATGACCATAAAAGGTCCCAACACATCTTCAGTGACAGTAAAATGACGACAAAGAGATGCAGAATACCTACAAGGAAACATAAAGTAACGAAAAACTAGCTCCAAAAACACAAACACAATTACAAAGAGGCACAAAACAACCGCAAAGGGACACAACATAACCACAAAGACACAAATCACAGAGAGATGCTAATGGCTACGGATAGACAACAACAAAAA
>JAOWBC010001387.1:10418274-10428876 GCA_028566105.1 Hypoplectrus providencianus | reverse complement strand
GCAAAGGGACACAACATAACCACAAAGACACAAATCACAGAGAGATGCTAATGGCTACGGATAGACAACAACAAAAAGAGGATAAACATAAAGCATGTTGCTCATATGAAGAGGCACTTTGTTGGGGCATGTCTGAGCCCAGAGGCCCTTTGTCTCATATTCAACCCATGTGTGAACCTGTTTGCATGCCAGTTTTCCATTTGTTCTATAAAATGTCATTAAAAAGTCAATCGCAGTTTCCAAGAGCCAAGCGTGACATATTTGAGTGTCTTGTTTGATCAGAACACTCAAAAGTCCACAAGATTCTACATTCACAAAAGGCAGCAAAACACATTTGAGAGACTCAAACCATCGAATGTTCACAATCTTTGCTTCAATAACGACTTCATCTGCCAGTGTGTGAGGTTTCCAGGTTTCCAGTATGTGCGTGAGCAGAAAAGAAGCCTGCGTCTGTATTTCCCCTCTTTGTATTCTCCGCACAGTTCCTCGCTCCCTACCACATGAAAAAATATTTTCCTTAAACCGCAGCAGCGACTGGAGCCTGATCAATCCTGCATTTTGTCGAGGGTGAGACTGCACTTATGCAAATTTAAACTGTAAATGAATTACAGAAATAACTATTAGTGCAATAATAAAACGAATCTATCAAAGCGTTCCGTTCAGACTGGATGAGTCATAATCGAAGCTGCTTAATACCTGATGAACATCTGTGACTAAACTGCCTTTAATTTATATTTTACCATGCTGTTTAAAGGCCATTACTCCTAATCGCTTAACACTGTTGCCGTTCAATCATGTTTCTGTTCACTTGATGGGAAAGAACATCTCTCAGCTACTGGAACATCACTGCCTTTTTCTGTGCTTTGTTACCCACATCGATCAGCTGCAAAAAGGAGGCAAGAGCAGCATTTCATTAAGTTGGAGGTGTGGGTGGAGCCACTCCATCACAGAGTGGTTGGGTTGGCCACTCCTGCCCTGTGGAGTTAATGTTACATCCTTCACATTTAAATTATGTCCTCTGGAGTGGCTTCATGGTCACTTACCTCAGCTATAGCGAACACCCACACACCAGAGCCTGTGGAATGAAACGTCTTCACTGCACATATGCACATGCCCACACATGCATTCTATGTATATACATGCAGCCGTTATATATGTCCACGCGCATGCACGCACAGTCAGACTCACACTGTTAACCACATGCTACCATGACACCCCTTGCCCACACACACTATTTATAGGCCCAACAGGCTACGCAAAACCCACAACATGCCATTTACATGTGAACAAATAACACAATAACTGTAACTGTGGGCTGCTGTAGGAGCATTACTCACTGTTCTACCTGCTTTTGTTCTATTCTTTTCATGTTTTTAAAGGCAGACACAATGTCACACTGCAAATGTAGAACGTCAAAGGTTCACTTTCCTAATAGTATCAAACATAACGCACGGTGTAGGGGAGAATAGAGGAGAAAATGAAAGGATTTAGGGTCTCTCAAGCTTGCTGTTATATCAGATATCAGATACATTTTACGGCATCAGAAATCAACCCCCCCCTGGGCCTTGTTGCAACTTTTAATATCAGCCACAATCACACACAGTTTTGATTCGTTTTTTACGTGTCAGCTGAAGAATTTATGGATGGTTATATTGTGACATTTATGGATGGCGTTATTATAATCTTTGTGGAAGTTGGATGTGTTCGGCAAATCAGAAGGGACAATTTGACATTGAAATGTGCTTCATCGTTTTCTTGCCGAGGGTTAGATGAGATTAATACGGCTCTCACGTCTGTGATTGAGAGGCTTCCACCAGCAGCCAGTTACTGACGTGGTGTTGATCTTCCCACATAAATCTCAGGGGTTTGTCCAGGAATAACAAACTATTCCTGAAGTTACCTTTTATTATGGTTCAAGCAGTAGTTGGATAGGGGATATGCAGCCTGAGATGGATCTTTATAGACCCTGCAGTCATGAAGGACTCCCAAACAAAGTCAGTATTTGTTATTTTGACATTGTAACATCTTTCCATGACACCAAATGTTGCTCTGTAGATCACTTTTTTTCTAGTAGGATAGTGTGATGTCTTTCATTGATTTCTTCTTCAGTTTTCATTTCAATCAATAACAATGAATTAGTCACTGAAAAGCAAGTTAAATGATACACAAGCTAATTAGCCGTATCATGTCCTGTTACAAATTCAATCATGTAAAAATGCTGCTTCTTTACTTAGAGGTGTTGTTAATGATGCAACATACAGATGGTTATGTAAAGTGGCCATGAAGAGGTACATGTATGATGGTCTATGAGCATTAAATCAATACGTATTCCCTCTAGAGACAAATTCACAGGAGACAAATATTGATTAGAATGATGCAGTCATGATACTTGACTGAACGCATCAATGAACAGAGATAATAAATGGGTCTGTGAACATACAATATGTTTTACCCAGATTGCCTCCATAATAGTAACAAACCAATTTCTGCTTGTTGCTTTTTATTTTTTTCACTTTTGTCTTGTTTTCTGGGCGTTTGCTTATTGCCTTTATCCCTTCCATTTACTTGAATAGCGGGTCATTTGCAACATTTGGAGATTTCATTTTGAAGAAAGCACTTTCTGTGTGGAGAGATGAAAAAGAAATAAAAGGATAGTGACAGAGGGAAAAACCATGTGGAGAGAGAATGAAAGATGGCAGGGTAATTTCATTGTCTTGACCTGTATGCCTCCAGTTAAATGAAATGTTTTTGGGTTCTGATTCATGGCGGAGCTGTGTCTCTCTCCGTCAAACTGGTACCATGTTACTGTGACACTGAAGGAGATGGAGGAGGAAGTAAATATCACAGGAGCTGTCAAGGTGGTGTCTAGCAGCTTCAACTGACTGGGTTCAACACGTAGGCCAGACACTCACAGACTGTTGAGTTCATTTACTGTGGGCGATGAAAAAATGGGAGTTCGTCCAACATTGGATGAAATAAAAGTATTAGAGACTGGAAATGTAGCGTGAAAAATGTTTCTTTCTCCAAACCTGAACTGTTTCATGATGGTTGTTGCAACAACTATTTAATGTTGTTAAGTTAATGATGCTGTGGGACAAAACTGTATAGATCAAACTATTTTGAAATGACATTGATAGACAAAAATATATTAAATGTGAATTGGCTGCTCGTGCATTCCTAATATTCTGTTTTGATTTTATCCATTTGCTGTTCAATGGATATATTATTCACATGTCTTCCAATCTGTGGGGGTTTTAAATTTGGGTCATAATTATAGAGTGTATATAGGGCTGAATGACATATCTTGATCACTCTTTATTGCTGGCTGCAGTACAGCTGGAAAATGGACAGCCACATTTTCTGCCTAATGCATTGTAATATACACTTTGTATTAAGACTGTCATAACTTTCTTTTGAAATAAAAATAACTGACTTAGAAAATGGAAAAGACAGGGAGGTCATTCATAGTTTTTTTAATAATGATTTCAATAATGATTCAAAGGTACTTTGTAGTACACTTACACAATGATTAATAAACAGCAAAATATGAACCAAAAAGCAAAACCCTTTCTTTGTTTGTTAGTTTTTTTCCCCCCACACCATATCCCATTTCCTGTCTGACTCCACAGCACTGCTGTATGGTGGTCACACTGACTGGAGGGTCCCAGAATTGTCACAATACACCCCAGTAAGAAAAAACATGAAGAGAACCATGTCATCATGAAGAGCTGTAAGTCGGAGTTAATGAATGCCCTGTGACTTCTTTGTTCCGTTTAAAGAAGGCTACTCTCGCTCTTCCTGGTGCTCAGTGTGTGGGTGTGTGTGACTGCACTGACTCAAACTATGGTGACTTTTAAAAATCCACCTGTTAATGCCAGAGTGCTGTGGCAGCACAGTGTTTCTGCAGAGAGGAGACATGCTCAACAAAGGATTTAATTCATGTGTTTCTTTACCCAGCACAGTTACAAAATCACAGGGTAACTTCCTGCTATGTGCACGTGCAGCAAGCTAGAGCTGCCTCATGTCTGCTCACTATTTCTCCTCTTGCACAGACTTCTGGAGGCTGGTGGTTCTTCTCAGATCCCATTAATGCATCTCCATTGTAATATTAATCTGACTAGGTTGTATAATTACGGATAGGTGTGGCCAGATTTGTTTTTTTTTTCATATAAAGTTAGAGAAGGTAATTTTCTTTATTTTATTTAAGTATTATAGGACAAAAATACCAAAATTTAATTCAAGTAGTCTGAGAGAAAACTAGACTTTTACACCTCCTCTTGGTGTTAAGAAAATCTAACAGTTGATGGGTGACTTTGTCCAGTCCCTTTTTTTCAGAGAGAGGCTGTTCCTATTGGCTGTTTTAAATTTCAGATGCCTGCGCACGTCCCATCAGAGCCTAATTCTGCAGCAGGAGATCCTGCAGAAAAATTCCAATATCGGCAACAACTGTCAACACTGCAAAGGAACCAAACTAAATGGACTGTCAAACAGAGAGTCTGAAAATAAATGCAAAAGAAATATATAAGTATCATGGACTCATTTGAAAGCTGGAGAGGAAATGCTAAGTGCTGAGCTGTTTGCTAAGCATGGCCACAGATCGGCCCATGAGGTGCCCTCACAGACATCGCTGCGGGCCAATTTGGATCGAAGAGATAAAGATCCATTAATTGGGAGATGAGAGGAACTCTGTTGGGCTAAAAACTCTCTTGTTCTTGCTGCCAGGTCTGTTGGGAGCCTCCAAAAAGCCTGTGATCGAGACCCAGTGTCAGAAACAAAACAATGTGGAATCCAGTTTGGGTCCCAGCGCGATCTGAGAGTCATTCATTTAGTTATCAAACCTTCTCTTCAAAATGTCTTATCTTGTGTTGTAATGGCTAAGGTTACTCTAAAGCTAATTTATGGGCAAATACAGTGATGGAACATAATATCTGCCTGTAGTAGACGTCTACAACCCCCCTACCTAACCCGTCAACAACCCCTACGAAAAAGCCACTTATAAACATACTGTATTTTCCAAACAGCTATACAGTATATTCTCACATTTCACAAAGCTGAGTGAAAATATTCAACAGAGAATCAGATATCCAAATATAAAACCATCTTCCATTATCACATCAATATAAAGCATCAAATTACATTCTACAGTTCTGAACATCAGAAAAAAATAAAAGCAAAACGGAAAGAAGAAAGTCTTAAAAAAGCTATTTGATCGCTATCAAACGTCCCTGAGGATGGATAAACACTACAAGACTTTGGGAAATGAGGAATTTAAGCCAGCCTTGTCACATTAACAAGATGCTGGGATTAGTAAACATCTTGTGAAAAAATACCTAATTTGAATTTTTTTCATTTTTTCATGTAGATATAACTCAGTTTAATCAGCTGGTGTAGTGTTTATCCATCCCAAGAATAAAAATGCAGAAGCACTTGAAATAAAAAGATGAGAAAAGTTGGCACTGAGCGGAGGAGTTTATGTTAACAACGGCGTGATAAAACACCACGCTAGTCTGGGGATATGATGATATTCAGGCCTGATTTGCTTGTTATTTTCCAAAAAATAAATGACTGTAAACATTTATTGTAGATTTCCATTTCAGTTATAGTCGTCTTCTGCCTGTGAATAAATAATTTTAACATTACATTCTACATGCTCATTACGGGGAACTCATTCCACTTCAGTTTAATTACGTTTATGGGAACCCATCATCATTTTCTTTTTATCAAAACAAAGCCCAAACTAACCGCACCAGTAAGCTCAGTCGAATTACGCTTATGATAAACTTGGGTTGTAAAGATATTGGGACACAACACAGCACCTTCATTTATATGCAGATGAGCTGCCTTTGTCGAGAATGAGAGATACTTGTTTTTGGGCTCAGACCACCCACCTCAGTTTTTCCTGAAAAAAACACAAAACGTGTACATTTGCTTACAAGCTTGTAAAATGTCAAAAACAAATCAAGTCCATAATTAAACAAGATAATCTTGATTATCTCAAGTGAGCAGTAGAAATGTAAACATTACTTCTAGGCAACAATTCTCTCTTTATTGATATCTCTTACACTGAAAATATAATCTCGGCAGAATTTAAAGCAGGGGTCTTTAATGGGGATTTTATCTGTTTGTATCCACAACAGTAATCTAAACAAGATGATCGATGAAGAATATATAAAAGCACACAGCATAAAACCATGTTTTCTGGTGGTTTCTCTGATCCCCCATCATGCCCTGCAAAGATACTTCTACGTTATATGGTGTCGTATCACAGCTCAGTTCGGTTTAATTCTCTTAGAAATAGAAGCATGACTTTGTTCAGTTAAATATATTTCACAAACTATCAATACACAAGACTGGAAATTCTTCATCTTGCCTGAACAATAATGCCCTAAAGACACACACAGACCTGCTTAATAACTTATTCCACTTTATCATAAATCCTGAAGCCAAATAAAACACAAATTCCTCTCTTACTTCTAATCGATATATTACACAACGTTATTTCTTATAATGCATCTTCATCTCCTCTCTGCTATATAATCTATACTGTCTATCTTAAATCATTTTACTCTATCGGCTGAGGGATATTAAAACACACATGCTCTTTACTCACTTAGAAAAGCAACATTCAAATCAGCAGCTTTGGACAAACTTACAAAAATACCGATGATGATTTTTAATACATCTAACTGTCAGCTCCCAGGCCACTGCAGCAAAAGTGGATTCATACAATAAAGAACGTACCATCCTAACAGTAGGGCTTCTATCAATACTGGTTATTTATTATACTTCTGTCAAATTATCCTGGCATTTTGCTATGAAAAGAATCCCTAATCAAAAAAAAAATCTTGTGAAATGTCATTAAGCATTTAGTCTTAGGGATGTACTTTATCAATACTGCTTATTGATTTTTGTGATTACTGTACAAGACAAAAGAAAAGAATGAACATACATGTGAAGTGATTGACAGAAAGAAAGAGCGCTTGGTTGATCTCAGCCAACGATCCAATAAGCCTTGTTAGTCCCACACTTTTGTTCTTATTACCTCTGCAAGGAAGTGTTTGGTTGGTTTGTCTGTTTGTCAGCATGATTACTGAATACCAGCTGGTCCAGTTCCCATGAAACTCAATAGAAAGGTGTAGCACGGGCTAATGAGGCACATACACAAATTATTCCTTAGTTTCACATTGTGAACCAGAGCTTATGGGTGTGTTTATGTGCTGACGAAATAATCTGAACTATTAGTTCCAAATCAAATTTTATGATTCACCTGATCAGTTTGGCTTACTCTTCAAACCCACGAAAATACTGGTAACAGCTGTCATTGTGTTGTTTAAATGCTCTGAGCAATAAAATGAAACATCTTTTTCGTAGTCTCTATTGACTTTGAGCTGGAATAAAATGGGACCATCTAAAGAGCACTGGAACGCAGCGTCGTTGGAGGCCTACATTCACCGAGTGCCATCCTTCTTCCAGACAAGCATCTTGTGATCACCAGTTTTAATTAACTGTTTAAGGGGAAGAAATAATTTGTGAAAGCTACCAAATTACACTCACAAAGGTGTTCATAATGAACCATTATTTATAATAATTATTTGATTGCAGGCTGATAGAACAAACTTCTCCCAGCCTGCCCTGTTGGTGCATTTAATCATGTTTATGTGGTGTTTCCACAGTAAACACAGTTCTGTTTTCTCCATCAAATCAAACAAATAATCAATCAGGACAGCGGGAGAGGCCCTCCATCATACAGTCAGATTGATAAAAGCCTCATCAGTCCTCATCTGTACATCACCAATCTGCCTGTAGATGCTGATTTCCACCAAACTAAATTATATTACACCCTAAAAAGAAAATACTGGGAAAAAAAAAACATGATTACGTACATACCTGGCTCTGAGCCAGGACTGCATGTATATTTTCATTAACAAAGTATAAAATAAATGACCTTGTGTCTTTTTTACTCTGATCAGCAGATGAGCATGCCTGGATTAAAAGTATTTTTTAGCTCAGGGATTATCAATCCAATTCTTTAGAGTGCATTTATGAAAATAACAGCATTTTGGGTATAAATCAGCGGGAGATCATCTTCCTGGTAGGCATAAGATTTTACATAATGTTTTGGCTAGAATACTAGGGGAAATAACCATAAGTCAGATCCCCACAGATTAACAATTCATGTTTTTTTGTGATGCAAATGCAGAGAGCAAAATCCTGGTGCTGTACTGTATTGTACTGCAGCTTTTTTTTTTATTATTATTTCCATACACATTTGATATGGAAAATGATGGAGAGCTTACCAGGCCTAAGAACTAAGAGGCTAGAGCTACAGATAGCTTCTATCTTGCAAGTGGTTCTGTGACTTTATGTTGAGCTTACAAGTTATTTATAATATATCTGAGGCCACAATGCTTTACTAGCTTGCCCTGCCTTTTCACAACAAGCTGTTTATTCTTACAACCGATATCCTCTTCATTATAAGAAGTGCCACACAGCCGAGCCCTTGAAGAGAATCAGACAGCAGTAGATGTAAGCACCGATCCTGTCTTTTTCTGCAGAGGTAGCACACAACTGTCGGCCCTCACCCAGGGGGGCTGATAACACGCAGCCCAAGTGCTGAGGCAAGCTCCCTCTTACTCTCTCAGCATGTTTTAAACACCTACAGTGACAGCAGCACACAAAACAACTCCTCCCTGATAACATCTTTGCAACAGCACTGATTCATTTTCTGACAACAGGTCAGGGCCTCAATTATTAAAATTCGATGAGTAGATGTAGAGGTAATGATGCACAGACAGCACTTCGAGACAGGAACCAATTATGTCAACAATTATGACCAACAGTTGTTGTCTCATGCTTTTTTTCTGCGTACATCTTGAACTCTCTCATAGGCAAAAGTCTTGTGCAATTATCTCAAAAGCTGATTGTGCGTATACACCTTTTTTTTTTCTCATTTGGGACCCAAGAGGAGGTTTATTGTCTTGGTCTGAGTTGTAGCGATATACTGCAGCTATTGTAAGGACACCAGACCAGGTTTGCATTCAAATAACTGGCACATGATTGTAAAAAACAGCAAAAAAAAATAAAAAATAAAATGGAACAACAACTAATATCACACACAAATGACCTCCTTAACTACCTCACAGCAACAATGTCATCAGTTTAGTTTTATCAGATAGAACCAGGAACTCAACACTTGCATTTGTAACTACAAATGAATGAATGTATCCCTCTAATGACATAAAGACAAATGTCAACTTATCTATCTCTCTTGCTGAATAGTCCACCAGAGACTGCAAGAGGATGAAACAGAACAGCAATCTAAAACACTCTTTATGACTTAAGAAACTCTTCAGATGTGCACCTTGAATACGTATGGATAATATTGCTTTTACACTGGAAAATGTGGAATATTTATATATAAAATATCCAAAACAATAGAAACAGTTTTACATTTACAATTTTTCACATTTTTTTATGAAACCACTTATTTACCCACGAGCTAGTAAGCTAGACCCTCCCTCACCCCTTTGGCACAATAATCATATTTATAATAATTATTATATCATTGAATTACAAGACATTTGAATAGGAATGGTCACTCACACATTCAGAGTAGTAACACAGTTTCTGTAGTCATAACACATATTGGTACTGTAGGATGTTATAACATAGTTCAAAAACATCTCTTTTTTTCATTTTTTTCACCTTTGTTGATATGTAATAAATTTACTTTCATCGGAAACAAAACAGAACTGTCTTTGCATGCCCTTATTATTTACAGAATCCCTTTGTCTGAGTTTGTTCTTGCTGGCTACTGTAGAGCAGAAATACTACACTCACAAGGAGAAAACATCTGCATGAGTCAGCAGACAGATGCATGTGCTGCAGAGAACATGGAGATCGTGATGGACAATAATACACAGGCAACATTTCTAAGTACTGATTTTTGTTGTGATACCAACAGATCATTTATCTTGAATTGATTCAGATGTTTGCTGCAGGTAACATTCCTCATACAAAATGTCAATGTAAAAATGTTTGTGATGAATATCACAACCTTCTGTTTTTCTCGACCTTGCTGAGGGTTTTCCTCTGCGGAGGGAGCTGTCACAAAGCCAGGGCCCCATTTATCAAAAGCATCTTAGTGAATGCATTCATTGCCAAATTTTTATATCCTTATTCAAGTTGTCTTTTCTAGCACATGTAAGTACAGTATTTCCCATTTAACAAGTCCTCCAGCCTATAGGATCACATAGGCCTTTTGGTTCTACCCTCCAAAACAACAGCATTTACTGAATCACTGCTTAAACAAAAACAATGTGCCTATACCTAAACATAACAGCAATTTTGAGAAATGTGTTTACGTTGTGAAATATATGCAGTTTGGTTAGGTTGAAAACCTTTGAAAACCAAAGTTTGGGGAAAAAAAGTCATAGTTTGATTGGATATAATGGTGTTATTCACACACATAACTCAAGCATATATGTGAAATTAAGTTAAACGTTAAGTAATTTTAACTGGACATAAACCTTCAGTTACAAACCATGGATGCATCACAAAGCTGGACAGGGTGTCATCACTCAGCATGCAGCCAATGTTTTT
>JAOWBC010001387.1:10398380-10412491 GCA_028566105.1 Hypoplectrus providencianus | reverse complement strand
GGCCAATGAGCCTCTAGTGTACACACACACACACACACACACACACACACACACACACACACACACACACACACACATACCTGAGTGTCTCTCCAGTAGATCCTCTGCGTTTCCACAGGTTAACCAGACTCGAAGAACGGCTGGCGGCTGAGGATGATTTGCCATCTCCTACGTGCATGCGCACCACTGTGCTAGTGGTAAAGGCACTGCGCACATTACGCTCTGGTTTTGCTAGAATGATGTACACCTGTTACAAAAAGAACATGACAATTGTTTTTTTTAAACATATTACAACAGGTTTAAATAAGACAACCCAATTTAATAATGTACAGAAAAAGAGATTACCCACTGCATCTGTTTTTCTGTGAACACATATTTACACAGAAAACTCTTTTAAAAGAGGCTGTTGAAGGCTGTCATCATGACTCACATGTTTGATGTAAAACTCTAATGAAAAGTCAATTCCTAAAAGTGGCAGCAAATTGTTTATATTGATTGCAGCACAGGCTTTCTCTTTAAAGCTACACAGGAATAACTGGCTGTAACTGTAGATGTAGGAGAAATCCTTTTCTAAGCCTTTTCAATGCAGTACAGGTATTTGGTGAAAAATTTCATTTTAACTTTCATCATTTATAATCTGAACTCTCATGACTTTTTACGAAGTTGCTGTCAGTATGTCCATGAGAAACTAATACTTTGGGTACTTTATGAACAAGTAAAAACACACCATGCCACATTATGCCCAGCATGCCAACATGTGGCAGGATGAGATTGAAAAGTAAACGTGTGCAGTGAAAACCCCCCAAAGAAAAACAAGTTCTTTGTTCTTGGTTTGGGAAAACAGAAACTTTCATCTACTATAAAGGGAGTAATAACTCCATCATGCGGGTTTCTCTCATGAGCCGAGGGTTTCTACATCAGAACACCTCGGGGTGTATTATCGTGGTCATAAACTGGACACCCATCACAAACAAAAGATTGTGTTGTGTTTAAAACATTGTTAATTATGTTTCAACTGGGAGCATAAACCGGTAATGTAGCTGTTGCTATAGTAACTGACAGTTGACGATACCTTATGGACTGAGTTTAAAAGGAAACTCTTCCACATTTCATGTGGATTTCCAATCTGTTTTGATGGTAGATGTAGTGATTAAGAGCATTAAAATCTCAGTGTGTCTGGATTTCACATTTCGGGCAAAAGACACTATGACCGATTTCTCCTTTTTTTCAAAATACTTTACGAAGCCCTTTTTTTTGTCAGTTTTTGTGCATATTAATATGTTTGTTTTCCAATCTTTTCTTGACAAACTATACTTTTACCATTATCAGCATTCTAGTCTATGGTGTGTCTTGGCATTCATGGGCAATAACACACTATAGAAAGGCCTTTTTTCATTTTTTTTTTTCAAAGACATACTAAAATGTATGTATTTCTAACCAGGGGTTCTGCTGTAGATGTTGTTCAAAAACATAACCTCCTTGTTCTCTTCACTTGTTTTGCAAACTACATGTCCATTAGCAAAAATAGCATCCCAAAGAAAGAGTACAGTGGGTACATGGCTGGAGAAGTGTAACAGAGAAATACAGCAGAAAAAAGCCGAGGCTGAGGTCGGCAGGGACTCTCCAGAACATGAGCTGCCGAGAGCAACACTGACTGGTGGTGACTTGCTCAATCTGCCCTCCAATGCCAACACCAGCACATATAATCATGCTGCTACAGTGTGGGCAGTTTTTGTTGAATTGTTGAGTATTTCTCTCACCAAATTGTCATTTTGTTGACTTGCTTCAGAGCATGGGTCTAGTTGTTGCCATCTTGCTTCATGCTGGACTGTGTTCTTATTTTATTACATATATAAGTAAATGTGCATCCTATAACCCTCAACCTGTGCACAATGCATCCTGGCACAAGCATAAGCATTACTGACATAGCTCTGTGAGCAATAACACTTAGCTTTCTCAGTCAATATCGTACAGGCACTGAGGAGTTTACTGTTTCAGAGGACTACATTTATCATGAACAGTGATTAGCCAGCTGCATAAAAAGTGGCAACATCTCACTTTACTGCTTAGCGAGACAAGAAATATATAAACCAAGGGTGAATGAGATGATGCAGAAACTGATTTCAGCTTCAGTCTTACCTTGGGTACAAACATGCAGCACAGCGCCACAGTGGCACTGAGGCTGACACTGAAGCACATGGTGATAATTTTGTAGTTGGAGCCAAAGTAGATGGGTACGAAGGCCAGCCAGATGATACAGGTGGTGTACATGGTAAAGGCAATGTACTTAGCCTCGTTGAAATTAGCCGGGACGTTGCGGGTCTTGAAGAGAGAGACAGGGTCAGAGAGAAAGTGTTGAACTTTTGCTGATTTTGCCTTAAATGAGTAATATAAAACAAAGAAAGACCTGCTTAATACTTCCTTTGAATAATCTTTATTATTATGATATTATTATCATTAAGTCTAATACTAACTTCAGCATTAGGTGCAGCTGAGTTGTTGTGGTTTTCTCTGCTGTGGTGTTCATAACCACAGTTGGTTTGTTCTCATGATGTGCAGTGCATTTCAGCTTTTGTCTCTTTTATACCATTCTGCTCTCACACTCAGAAACACAGAAAATGGATGGCTGCGGGCCACCGCAAATCAGACATCGACTCTACAATGTGCTTGGTTCAATAGACTTTCATTTACTGCTGTCGAATGTAGTAGAACACCAAACACAAATAGTGGTTCAATACATTCTTTTCACAATCTTTCTATGTGACTTTTTGAATAGATGTAGCAGCTACAAGTGAGATATACACTGAACACATTGAGAAGTATGTAAGTCCTACAACTAACTAAAGCAAGATGGATAAATGGGTTGACAAAAAATACCTTTTGCTTTTAAGTTGGTAAGAACAATTATGAAAAAACTAACAACATTTATAAACAGTTGAGCTGGTACCTTGAAGGCATAGAAGGTGCAGCTGAGGATGAGCAGGCCATTGTATCCAAGCGGGGCAACCACACCCAGGTTAGTGGTGTTGCAAATGAGGTTGACCTGCCGGATGCTGGGGTAGTCATGTATCACCTTTAGAGACAGAGGAGAAAATGCTAAAATGTTTGATAAAGCTTTTGCAACAGGCACCATTTATTTACCCAGGAAGGTGAATTTAATATCTGACAACAGTAGCAGATAAATATATTGGGTAAGCAGTACAATTTAACAAACTACTGTTTCCATTTATGACACTGCCAACTGGAGATGTCCAATATATTAAGTCTGCTGGCAAAGAACTAGAGAAATGCCAGAGCACTAACTGCTTTAGATATGGACAGCAAAATAGTACAGTATGGTCCTGTTTCTTTGCTAATTTATCCGTTAATGTGTGGGTCAAATGGATCTAAAAACCTTACTGATGAAACAATTAGGACCAAGTCATTGTTTCACAAGTCACAAGTAAGTGTCAAGTCTTACCATTGGAGTCCCAAGTTAAGAAAGTGAAGTCTAACACTATTCACCACATATAATGTTGTCCAAGTTAAGAGGACAAAGGACCAAAATAAATTAACAGAAATCATTAAGGTGTTCTTTGATTTTTATTTTATGTGTTTTTCATGTTTCTTTCTGGCAGCTTGATTGGATGCTGTTGGATCGGTACAAACAAATCAGATCAGAGGAATTAAGTGTGAAGTAGCTGTGATTAAATTGTGTAAACATCAGCTGAATCAATGAGTGAAGGGAAACTCATTGATTTAAGGTAAACGTCTTTAACTAAGTGAAATCAAGGGTCACTACCAAGGTGCCAGAATTATTTTTAATCTAGTCATGTCTAGTCTAATGAGTCAAATGACTATGGTCCACTGCTCTGAATAGAAAAAGATTTGTAATCCCTACATTATCAGGTAACTTCTTTTGCTCTAGATTCTTCTGTGTTCCTCTCTCTGTCTTATTTCTCTGTTAACCTGCTCTTAAGTCTTTCAATGAGCCACTGTCCCACTCACAATGGCTTACAGTTACACACACACACACACACACACACACACACACAAACACAAACACAGCGTACCGCAGGTGGCTCCATAAGGAAGAGAGCTACGATGATGCCCAGCTGCAGCAGTATGAGGAGGAAGGCAATGATGAGCTGAGCACAGGCAGACATGAAGCGAGGTTTCTTTGTACAGATCTTCTTCTTGCTGCCTGCCAGGATCCGAGCAATGCGGTTTGTCTAGGGGCAGATTGCAAACACCATCAAGCCCATATAAGAAAATATATACTGAACACACTGTTTCTATATGTTCTGGTCAAGGTATTTTTTTTTATGGGAAAGCTAATGTAGTTTCCTGCTATAGAGGAATGTTACCTCCCTGTTCCCTCTGCCCTCATTCCCAAAACCCCATGGGACAGGAGCAGGAAAGATCCGAGCCCCTGCCTCTGATGGTATGGTACCTATATCCCCTCGCTCCAACAATCTGCAGTGTCAGGGGACTCTTAGGTTTTTCATCAACCAACAGATGTGTCCCTGCTGCTGACTCTCCAGTATTTGAACCTTTCCTGAGGTTATTCCCTACAGACCAGTGTTGACAAAGGCAGGTTTGTATAGCCTTTCCAGGCAACTTCTTTAACCCAGCACATCCAATGAATACTGCACTCCACATTTCAGATTTATTTCATGAATCAGTCCTTACCTTGGTGACAAGCGCTGAGTAGCTCATGGCAGGTGACAGGCCTATTCCCAGTCGCTGGAGGTAGCAGTGGATTACATGGGGTTTGGTTATGAGGCTGAAGGTACACAGGTACCCCAGGCAGATCCCTGCCAGTATTATGTAGCACAGCTCCCTACTGGAAGATTTCACAACTGGGGTGTCCCGGAACCTGAGCACATTCAGACAATAAAAAATGTGCATGTGTTTAGAATGTATAGTGTGTATATCTTTGTAGTCCAGCTCTGTTATCACTGTTCATTGTACATTCGTTACCTGATGAAGACTGCAGTGACAAAGAAAGTGAACATTAGACCGAGACAGGCAAAGACCACAGCAGCGATGGGTTCAGGGTCTCCCCACCGCAGGTACTCCACTGGGATTGGGTCACAGCCTGCGGATGGATATATGTTGACATTTAAATTCTTGAAAGAGGATCAACGACAGAATAAAGACTGTTTTATCTAACCTCAAACATTCAACTGCATGTTTTATTCTTTTATTTTTCACTCCAGTACATCGACACTTCTTTCTACACTAAATTAAGACTTGAGAGTAGTTTTTATGTTTATATGCTTCTATTGTTCTTGGCCTTTTTTTATCACTTTGTTTTTATTTACTTTTATCATGTCTTAGAGTTCCATGCTTGTCTTCATTGTTGTTTTTTAATTGCCTGTTTTTATGCCCTGCACTTCAGCTCCAGGAGCCATGTATTTCATTCCAGCTGTAAAGAGGGAAAAGACAATAAAGTTCAACTTGATTTTCCTTTTCTTTAAGCATCAGTGTACAAAGCTTGCTCCAAAGGCAGTTAAACTGCACAGGTCAGTGTTCATGCCATGCATGCTGGTTTTACGGGTATCCGGCTGAGGAGTCTCACAGTTATCTTTCTGACCAGCACTACCTGCAGACAAAGCCTGAGCCTTTGTAAATATCTTGCAAAATTCACTAGTAATGAGTTACTATCAATCTGTAATCAATCACAACACAGATATGTACCTATTACTCACCTCTTTCTTTATTAACTTCATTAGTCTGTAGGTAAAGATTTCAGCTTTTCTTTTTGCCTTTGCAATACAAAATTCTCTGTTGACCACACTTACTTGCTTATCCCTCCATCTGTGTCTCTATTTCTGCCTTTCTTCTGGCTCCCATCATTCAACCATTGCATATGTTTCCTATTACTCTCTTTTTCTTTATAGTGCCTCATCCATCACTCCCTGCTAATATCTCCCTTATCTTTCTTCGTCTTATCCCTCCTGTCTTTCTCCCTAATGCTATGCCTGCCTCCATCTCTGTCCCCCTCCTAGGCAAGGAGATAAAGTGTCATTAATTAAAGGGACAGTTCTAATTTTGAACTGTCTTAATGCTTGCTGAAATCATCCGACTGGTTGGTCTAGTCATACAGTAGCAGCAGGGACACACGTTAACGCTTTTTAAATCTTTCTGTCACTATTTATGTATCTTCACTTAATAGCTGTAACCAACAGCCACAGTTTTTGTCCTATGATGCTGAATTTTGGCATGTATTTCAGCTTTTGGATATTTCTGCCTGTTTTGTTTTGTTTATTTCTTACTTGCATGCCAACAATTCGTCCGCACAAACCACATAAGTGAAAGAGTAATTTAAAAGAATAAAGTAATTAAATAACATTGTCTTTAGCACGGTTAATAAAGTTTTTCAAATCAGTGAAGGGGTTAGGTCTAGCGGCAAAAACAGCAGCCTAATTGCTAAATGGGAGCCAAGGGGACAGAAACAAACAGACAGAAGGTATTCAGGCAGAAGCACTCTGCAGAGACTGCAGAGCCCACTTGCAGGCTTTTATCACTTAAGAGCTCAAAGTGTCATTTCAGTTAAACCGAATCAAAACCATGCAAATAATGATCTAAAACTGTGTAAAGGTGTCCAACATAATGCAGTATATTTGAAGCTAAATGTTTTAATTTAAAGACAGAACATAATCCATACATAAATAACCAGAAATGGAGCTGCCTTCCCAAGAAAATCACATACAAGTGGTCATAAGGCTCTTGCGTACAAAGAGTTTCCTCGAATAAGGAAATTCTATGAAAAATCCTAGAACTACATTTTCTAGGAATTTCCCTTTACTGCTTAGACCAGATGCTGGTAAAGATAAAAGTTATTCACAAAGTATGTTAGCCCTTAAGGGAGCTCCTCAGCTGAAAAACTTTTGTGAGTAGCATGGAAGCCTTTTAAAAGGCTAAGAGGAGGAAGAAATGGCATATGATAATGAGTTAGAAGAAATATTCTCCAAGTGCTGAATGACAGTGCATAGATTAACGCTACATATTAGATTAAGCAGGGATAATGTTTGTGGTCGATCTCATCAGAGATCTTCCACCAAATGCAGCAACATTGTAAAGTCCTTTTCCCCCTCAGCAATATCAAATACATTAAGACCAACTTCCAGCATTATAAATAAATGTGAGAAAATAAATATAAAAAACAATAGCATGTGAAATCTCGAGTAGGCCTGTTTCTTAATTTATATTTACAATGACAGTATTACTTACAATTTAGTGCAGTCATTCATTAGGCTACTTAAAGTATTACTACACCATACCTTAATAGAAACTAAATTATTAAACAAATAAAATTAGTTTAGCAATTTTACTGTCCATTTTATACTCATTATCAGTAAGAGTTAATGTTTTCTTTTTTTCAATCACAACTCTTTAAAGAGAAAGCATCATTCCTAGCAACGGGATCAGCCACACAACTACATGACGATAAATGTTTTTGTCCCTTTCTTACTTGTTACACATTGCTCTAAGAATTTTTCTACATCTCCCCATAAGGCTGCATGCAAGTGCGAGTTCTCAGAATGACTATGGCCCCTGAATTTCTGTTCATCTAATTTCAAGAATCACTTGTTTGTTAAAATATAATTGTTTGATTTTTTTTACACTTTAAGAGACGAGGATTACAGTAACTGTCCTGCCAAACAATGAGAGATGAGGACCACACATCTGTGAAAATAAGTTGGGAGGAAATTAAGTCACTTGCTGAGAATTTAGCTCCAATTAATCTTGCCCACATAAATCTAGATGTTGAGGCTGAAAAATCCCATCAGTGTTTCCCTCATGGATTTAATCAGAGTGGTTGAATAAAGCATCGGCTACATCGGCATTTCAATACTTAATTAGTTTATGGAACCTGCAGGAAATCTTGTTGTGTTCGACCCCAAGCTAAACTGGTGCATCGAGGGGAGGGGGACCATTTTTGAGGTTTCAGTCAATATAAAGTTTTGAGGCAAACTCCTTCAAACACTCTCAGACTCAAACTGTGGAACTTTACCGATCAGTGGAGAGGCTCAAATCCCAAAGCTAATCCTCCCTTTTTCTGCTCCTTTCACTCTCCTTGGCTGCTGCTTCTGTCAGAGCCCCTATTCATCGCGATCTCTCTCTCTCTTTCACACTCCCTTTTTTCCCCTCTTTATGTCACTTTTCTCTCACTCCCTTTTTTTTGTTCTTGCTCTAATGCCGTCGCAAAAACTCTCCTATTGCCTGCTACGGTTTTCACACCCACTGCACCTCTGTCCCTGCCATCTGAGACCTTGCTCTATCTCCGCTATTCCCTCTTCCTCTTTATCTCCTCCTCTCTTCATCTCTCTCACTCTTTCTTCTGGCCTGAGGGAGAAAGATCAAAATGTCTGCTGGAGGAACAGGGCAAGCAGTTTGTTTACACCTCATTATTACTGTTCCATATAGCCCCGCTGGGGACACGAAGCACTTATTGTTGATGAAATGAGTTGCATACACATGCTTGCACGCATGGACATGCACAGACAAACACGCAGAGTAATACAATGCTAACCCCGAAACACTCTGTCAATTCTTTATCTCCCTTTTTTTCACTGTCAACTTTGCCTAAGTCAATTTCTCACCCATTTGCTGCTGTTTCAGTTTGGGGATGCTTCTTTCTCTGGCACTGAACCTCAATCTGAATTTTCAGCAGGACTCGATTCATGTTTTAATCATTGAGCTTGCTGAGGAGCTAGCAAGCAGTATAATGAGCAGCTGAAAGCATAACAAGGCAATATCCAACCGCTTCGAACGCAATGGAGGGGAAATAAATTTTCATTGCAACTGAAGTGCATTTGCATTGAAAGCTGCTCTTGATGCAGAATAATTAAAACATTGGTGACCATGTTGGAAACAAATTAAAGGGATGGGAGAGAGGGAAGGAGGAGGAGAGGGTGAAACGGAGAAATCGTTTTTCAGTTTCTCTCTGTAATGTAACTCGTGCAAGATTTACTGTATAATAATATGCTGAGATGTAATGTTGCATCGAGCTAGCAAGAACAATCCAACTCTACTAAACATCCTTTACCCTATGACCCTCAAGACAAACATGCATACTTACATATTGCAAAATTTCAGCAGAGCAGCATCACTATTACTGCATATATATTACTGAATTATCATGCAGGAGCATGAGCAAACACTGCTCATTTGCTCATTGCAGTTTTTCTTTTCAACTTTTTTCTTGGATGAGTGAAACAGTCTCTGAGATTGCAGTTACATGTTATTCATACACATACACAAACACACAAACATACACAATCTTACCTGTAAGGTCATCAGTAGGCCAGGAGCCCAGCTCACAGGCTCGGCAGGTGTATTCGTCAAACACAATCTCATTTTCTTTGCAGGGAGTGCACGTCCAACAGCAGCTCACTTCACCTTTACGGATCACCTGAAAGGAACACAGGACACAGAGTCATATGCACAACATGCATGGAGTAGTAAATGTTTGCAACTCATGTGCACAAGCCACTGTTTCATATAAAGACTTCTGGTTATCTGGTTAAACCATTCATGGGTATGATGGAAGGAAAAAATGCCACAGCATTTCTGATTGGTTGAAACACTTGAAATATATATACTTGGGGCAAACATCTAAGAGTAAAATCTTGAAAAATTAGGAAAAAACTTACTTTGCATTAACTAAATTATTTCCTAGGAAAGGTACTTTTAACTGCATATTTGCATATTTTGTATCTCTGTCAAAGTCTGTTGCAAAGGCAGTTATACTACGTGTCCAAAGAGCAGATCTAGTATGTTAAGAAAAAACAACTTTTCAGTCAGTGTGACCAAAAAAGGATAACTTCTCATTTATGCTTAAGGAATCCAGAGAACCCTTCCACCAGAGTTAATTAAACATGATGCCAAATGCAAAAGATTTTGACTGTGTTTTATCTATTGTACATGATCATTTGTCAATTTTAAATGTTTCATTGTAGCAGCTATATCATCCTATGTTACCTTTTTTTTTTTTTACCATTTACTAATTGTAGAGTAAATACTTGAAAGAAAATACTCCATGTAACAGGACATTTCATCTGTTTGAGCTGTCTTACCTTAATCTGTCCTTTGTCACAGGGTTCACTGCAGACCGACTTAATGACTCCATCTCTGTTCGGCCAGATCTCATCATCATCTATCTTCAAGCCTCTGTTGTCCCAACTACCAACATTGATGTAGTCGTAGTAGTCCTTCCCCATCTTTTTGAAGTTCATTATTTCATACCTGTGGATGGAGGCAAACATGCGTCCAACATATGGTCCTATCATATGACCACACAAGCCAAAGGGCCACACATGAAACGTAAGTCTATGGGTGCATCCTAAGTCTGTTATCTTATTGATCCTCCCTCCTTGATCCTTGCTTGAACCCAAAGTTCTTTTGGTGGGCCAACTTTACAACAATCCCAAAGCTCTTATTTGTGCTCTGAGGATCGGGGATGGATATCTGAGGAGCCATGAGCAAGGATACACGAGAGCATTCTTCTTGGAAGACTTTTCAGTGGTCAACACACCCCCTTCCTGCATATTGGTTATTGATAGGACACAGCAGCTGCTATGACTAAGATTATATATCACAGCTTCACGGCAGATTAATTTTCAAGAACAAAAAGACTGCAAACACCTTTATGCATTCATAATAAATCAAAGAAAAATGTTTACATAGTTGTTCATTTTCATTTGGTCCCACATGAGGCTGATTATTCCTGAGCGTAGAATTTGATCTATGGATTTATTTATTAGTTGTAAGATTAAAATTTTCCCTTCACCAATCACCTAACCTCTCATTCCCAGTGATGAACGGACAACTTTATCACGTTTGGCAGTATTAAACAATGAATTAACAATCAGGTTGGCCTATATACAGATACAAATAATAATAATAAAAATAAAATAAATAAATAATATGAAGGCATTCCCGCGCCCCTTAGCAGGACACAATTCAATGGATTAACACAACCTGCTGGTTGCTATTCATGCAGGTGTTTAATAAACAGGTAACTGGCGTCAGAGAGAAAACTCTTTATTGTTATTAATACGTGTCTGTATCTGTGCACAATCAGCAGTTAAACCACCTGACATCTCTCCATGCATTCCCCGCTTGGTGGGCAAGGTAAAGACGCAAGTAAGGGATTAAGAGATTCAGGATGCACCCTATGACAGCTTTGTTGTGTCACTGTTCATACCTGCCAGGTGAGTCTCCATTCTCGTCAAATAGGATGCCCTCCCCTGACACACCTGTGAAATTGGTTTTCATCAAAAAGTCCAGCAGTGTAGCACCATCTATAGGTCGCATGGCATCACACAGGCCCTTAAGAGACATTAAAGAAATTATGTCATATCCAGCAAAAGCTACCCAACTCAGTTTGTCAAGCATTTTATTTTTATAGTTTCATATTGTCATAATTTAAGTTTTTTGTGTTCATTAGACCTAGGAAATTCTGTGTTGCAACTGGAATGTAGCAATCAGAGAATACTCTTTTTTGATTGGCTGTAAGATTTTGTATAAAAGAACATCCCTGTGACACAGCCATGAGCTACTTGACCTTGAAGGTTCCCAGAAAATTATATTTTAAGTTTTTATACTGTATTATTTTTTAAGTTCAAAACTAAACAGGCAAAAGAAGAACTTTGGATTCCAGACTTTTATTTTTGATGAAGTTTGTGTCAAATGTAAAAGAACTGTGAGGTCCTAAGCTAGTGAGTCAGCGTTGCTGCACTCATATATGTCAGTTTTGTTGCTTTCAATTAAGACATAAGACAACTAAGACACATTTGCACTCTCATGGTGAAGTATTTTTGCAGTTTGACAATATGAAAATACAAAATAGCCACCATGAAAAAAGGTCAAGTGTAATATGGCAACAGTACCCAGTGGGTACCTTCCTTTTCTTTAGTAAGTCCCACTCTACACCCACTCGCCCCTCCATCCCTTAATCTTCTTCCTTTATCTCCTTCCTCTGTCCTATTGTGTCACTCTATTCATCCATCAGAGCAGCACCTACCTGATAGCCTGGGCACAGTGCCCGTTGCATGTTATGCAGGCCATATGCCATTGAGTAGATGGCATTAATGACAAACCCCATCTTAGTGTCCTGCGCATACTGCTGCCGAAGCGACTCCCGCTCTGCAGAAGTGGGTGGGGAAAATGGAGAAAGAAAAAGGCAGGTATATCAGAGAAACTCTTAATTTCCCTCTAATATTATGAAACACTGCACACTTGTTTTTCCCTGACATCAAAGACCACTCTCTTTCCTCTCGTTTCTTCTCATCGGCCACTTCCCACCTCCACACCCCATTCTGTCTGCCTCTTTTTCTGTCCTGTTCATTTGTATTTCACGTCCCATTTCATTATAATACATGAGACATGACTCCCTTTGATGCAGCTCTCACACACGGTTTTGCCTATGAATGAAGGGATTGAAACAGAGAGAGAGAAAGATAGGGGGAGACGAATACAAAGAAATAAAGGGAGGGTGCACTCACAGCCACAAGGGACATCTCCAGATGAACCGGAAAGCTGTGTGTATCCATATGGAGCGTGTGTGTAGGTGTGTGTGTGTTCAGCCAGTTTGTTTGAATATTATTTGCATTATTAGTGGCTATTATAAAAGCCTGTCAGTGAAAATGCAGATTGTTACTGGAGCTTACAACAAAAACAATGCAGCCACTCTCTATCTCTGCACCACAAATGGTTTAGTCCAAGCAGGAGTATAATACAGCTGTAACTCAGCGACCCTCTATGTCCATACTCTGCTACAGGTGTTCATTAGTATATTTGTATGTTTCTTTGTGTATATACTCACTGCTACAGGTGCGGTTGTATTTGCTGCTCTCCTGTGGGTGACCTTTAAGTCGACAGTGGAATCGATGCTGCCAGAACTCTGGAAACCAGGGGTTCCTGAGGTTGTTTTCAGGACGAAGTTTAAGGTAGTAGTCATCAAACCACTTCACATCAGCCGACTGGAGTTTGATGGTAATACCGCCTGCTGCTTCCCTGACGAATCCATCTGTTACATCATACCGGTCGGCCCATCCATCACTGCAAAGAAACACACGAGGAAAGACAAGTTTAGCAAATGCCATCAGTTTATCTGCTCCGCTGTTTCACAATCAAAACAAAATTTGCATTGTTTCCTCTGAATGTGGTGGAAGCATTTGATCATTCCACAATACTTATTCAGATTATGCTGCAGAAGCCTTTTAGAGTACTTAATTGGACATTTGTGCTTTTCAGACGTCATTTTCTTTTGGAATAGACTGAGGTGGAACAATGTGGGCAAATTGTCTTTGTGATTTTTTGGTCCAATTATCATAATTGAAGGTGGAAATAAAGGGCTGACTCAATAAGTGCATTTCTATCCCTCTATTATGCACATTTTCAATTTGTGCATCAAAAAAAGTTGAATTGGAATTTGGAAGAAGACATATGATGATGTAAATGAAGCATTTTTCAACATCCTGAAATTTCTGGTCTGCTAAAGAGATGAACAATAGCAGCAGCTTAGGAGTCTCCTCATCACTCCGTACAGACCTAACCAATCTTCTTCACAATGTTACATAAAACATACAGAAATGCCATATTTCCATTGAGATGTTTACATTGTTTTTACCCTATATGGTTCAGTGAGTACCCTTTGTATTACATCATCATGTTTCTCCATCTTCTTCTGCAGTGGAACAAGGGTTTACTGATAGGAAACTTGCCCCATTAGCTGCTCTTCTCCTAATAATAACATAACAGTAGTGATAGGGAATAAGCTTTCATTCCCTTTTTTTGATGGAAACCTGGCAAATGACAGTATGGCCTGCTCAAATAAGTCCCCACTGTAGCCAACTATTACGCTTTATCTGGTGTCCTTATCTATTACTGTTTTCAATGTCCCCGCTTTGATGAGAGAGCCTCTGAAAGGAACGGTGTGCTGTCTGCTGAGCTGTTACTAGTCAAGCCCCTGCTGGATTTCTAACTGCTGGTTGAAACAATCAACCTGATTGGCTGAGCTTGTACTATACATTAAAATCATAATGTGCCATGATGCAAAGAAAAGAGGGTCAGCCTCTAAAGCCCATTATAGAGAGAGTTACAATACACAACTACAG
>JAOWBC010001387.1:10343195-10354518 GCA_028566105.1 Hypoplectrus providencianus | reverse complement strand
GTGTGTGTGTGTGTGTGTGTGTGTGTGTGTGTGTGTGTGTGTGTGTGTGTGTGTGTGTGTGTGCGCGCGCGCATGCATGTCTGTGTCTATTGCTCTTTATCACACACTTTCAGGTTCAGCTATCTCTCAGTGGACACATGTACACACTCAGACATAGCAGACACTATCTCCCACCAGTAAACCAACTAACCCACTGTCACCTTCAGAGTGAGCGAGTTTGTACAGAACAGCACAGAAAATATCTTGGCACGTATCAAATGCTTCTCTGTCCTTATGAAATTATATGTATTTTAATAGCACACAATCCTTCTCTGGGGCTTCATGCGTTTGTCCCTCATCATTCCTCACTGAGGATTCATGCATAGATTTTGAGAAGATACTTTATATTTTGAGGTCATTGGCATTTCATTCTCCATCTTCTTCGGACCATGCCCTCTGACACACTGTTTTTCTCCCCCCCCTGCAATCCCCAGATGCTTATTTCTGGCAGTGAGGCAACCACCTGTTCTTGTGGCCCCATTCATTTCTCTATCCTCCAGCAATTACCTGCTGCTCTACCATACACTGCTGTTTTTAGATACCACTGATTCATCAACTTCCTGGCTTCTAGCTATCTAAAATATCTGCAATCATTCATTTTTATAATATTAGTAAGATGAAAATCTCTTTCTTCATCTATCTTTCTTGATCTCTAATCCTTAATTGAAAAACCCTCCCCCACTGCTGCGCTTTTGCCAAGACCAAGTCATCAGTGACATTCCTCTATCACTTGTCTTCCTCTGCTTCTTGTCCTTCACAGAAAATACACCTGTCAGGTTTGCAAGAAAACTGTTCTGCTTTTCACCTTGGCTCCAATCTTTCATTTAAGTTTATTTTTGTGAAGCATCATAATTAAGTCAGCTGAAAGGTCTTTCCACTTGAACTACCATTCTATTTATTTTTAATTCACTCTGGATACGATACAAGTAAATACATTTAATGAAGAGTCAAGAACACAGTACAGTGAGGCAGAAAGAGGATGAGAGAAGAGAACAAAGTGGTTGCCTGTCTGAGCTTGGAAGAGGAGTTTAAAAGTCAGAGACAGATTGTGTGGGTGGTTGTACCTTCAGTGTGTATAGCAGACACGTAGCTCCAGTTATATCTCTTGACAATGTCCACCATAGCTCTTGCCTGCTGGGCATCTGAAGGCACCACCCGCATAAAGTACTTATAAAGACTCTGAAACAATGGAAATAAAATCAATGGCAAGAAGAGGCATGCTGGAGTATCTACATTCAACATTCGAGCAAGTAATATGTAATTCTACATTATCAAATTAAAGTTGCAGCAAAGTAGCAGTAATATAGTCTCTCTTTAAGTATCACTCTAGTATTGATAGGCTCTTAGACATTTGTCTGTAAGTACATGGTCTCACCTTATCGCTGAGGTCCATACTGGTGGCAGAGTAGGCAATCTGTGGTATGTTGAACAGCTGTAGGAGGTTCTGGACCTGAATGGCCACTGAGCTTGACCCAGGTCCAATTAAACCCACAATGGGTTTCTTCCCCCGCATTGGAGTGGCAGCAGGGTCTGCACACTTCATCGTTGATCCTCCACCTCCTCCGCCTCCCCAGGCAAGTCCTCCACCCCACTCCTCAGCCTCATCAGAGGAGACCAGCGAATCCCGTATGAACTCGATGCTCTGCTCCAAAGCCACAGCTGAGTGCCAACAGGAGTCCCGGATTTCGCAGCCCAAGGAGATGTTGGGAAGGATATGCGGGTCACTGTTGATGCGGTCCAGTGTGTGCATCATGGCCTCCACCCTCTGGATGCCATACTGCTCTCGCACTGCGCCACACTTGCGCTCATGTACCTGTGCAGACAAGGTAGAAGAAAAAATCAAATCGAGTCAATATGATCCTCTACTGTGTTCCACAAATGTTCAGCCAGAAATCCCAAAACAACTGAAAGGACCTGCTGACAGCAGCAGAATGAGTTGTGTATGTGACGAGGATGGTGTGTCAGCATTGCTTTAGCATTTTATTATTCTAATGTGAACAAAAAAACTCCAACATGTTCATTGAAAGCATCACGCAAATGTGTCAATCACAAGAAGAGGAAAAGTAAAACAGAGCCCAATATCTTATCTTGAGCAGCCCCCGCATGCATCGTGTTTCTGCATATTTACATATAAAGGGGTTATGTTACCATCTAAAAGTTAGTGTATGATAAAACCCTGAGAGCTGCTCTCCAATGTGGCTAACATAGGATTGGACAGTTCCATATTAGAGGCTCAGCAAAGGGTCAATTGTACTGGACTTTAAATAATTATGTTGCTTAATGTAGTCATTACTGTAGATGGTATGAATTATTCACATTTTATTTTCTAAGCATAATGGAAGAACAGTAACAAACAAGTTTAATCTCAGGCTTTTACCACATTGGCGCTTGACTGCTGGACTATTATTGGTTTTATATTCACATGGCTGCTATGTTCAAATAGTTATTTTTCCTGTTTGCAATTATCCATAATGAGATGGAAAAATAGCTTAAATGTCAGTGGGTGGCTACAGGTTCCTGGGGAAGCTAATGGAGGTTCAAGGTTCATGGACTCACACAGAGGTACCATTCTACTAATTGAATGTGTTCTTTGGGTCTTAAAAAGCAGAGCAACATTAAAACTCTGCAGTGGATTGCAAATTTGGTCAAAGTTTCACTTAACATCATTCTATCTTTTTTTTTTTTTCACGTATGTAAACAATTTGATGTAATTCATTCAAATGCCAGGCTTATACATCACACTAAACAAACTGTTAAGTCACAGATTACTATGATACAAACAATCCTACAGAAAATCACAGACACAAAAACACAAAATTACCTTGTCAGCAGGAGGCTGATGATGGACAGAGAACAACGCTCCAATGATAATGTCGCCAGGCATGTGTGCTACAACTCGTCGTTCAGACTGGGCAGAGTCAGCTTGATCAGATCTCACCAAAATGGAGAGAATTAGCAGCAGCCAAAGCATCATCTTGGTCCGTTGAGGTAACAAACAGTTAGCAGATCTTAAAAGAGGTGTGCAGAACTGTTACAGGAAACTACTTGTCCGAGAAACACTTTTCTTTGCCATGGCATGAGCTATTGGCATTGAGGGGTTTTTGAGAATGGATGGTTTAAATATATTCCTTTCTTCTGACTTGTCTTTTTTCTCTTTGGCCTTCACGGTTGGACCATCACTCCAACAGCTGAGGCAGGTGCAGCAGTGCAACCTAGGTAAATCAAAAGAAATCTGGGTTAAGTCTCATTGGCTGAAACGACTTCAGGTTCCCCCAATTATAAAGTAGAGTTGATCCACAGCAAAAGGGGGCAGACAGACAAGTTCACGTAAAGTTTGTGCAGAAAAGACTTGCAGAATTTGAACATGTTAGGCTGTGCTAGATGGCACACTGTCCTGTTTAGAATTGAAGAGTTTGAACTATATACTTAAATATAATCACAGTCAGTAGGCAGTAGGCACAGTGTCCTAGCCTTGCTTAGCCTTGACGGACTTCCACTAATAATCATTTATAATCTTACATGTATGAATTAGACATTATCATACTTTACATGGCATGCGAAATGGGGAAATAAAGTAATCACAGACATTCTGGATTTTTAGTATTCATAAATCTACAATGAATAGGCAGACATATTGCCAAATCAGCACACTCAGCTTTTTTCAACACAAAGCAGTTTGGGCAATTCAGACCTTCAGTCAAGTTTAAACGTATAATATGCATTTCCCCCAAAAAATATGAATAGACTTATACCAAAGTAATCCCTGTCATTTATCATTTATGACCTTGTCAGAAGTATGTATCTATATCCGCAGTTTTCTCTCTCGTTATTTTGCTGTGTTTTGGGAAATCTCTGGGTGTCAGCAAAGAGCCTTGAAGCCCACATGGGTGTGTAACCTGAGCCAATAACAGCACACAGGGTATGCAGCCTGTTCTGACTACTAAGTCGTCAATTATCGCCAACTTGTCACTGCCCTCAGCATTTGATATTATGTGAAGACCTGTAATGAGGCTATGACATCATTGTGTGTTTTGGTGCTTCCCCTGTTTCTCATCTATCTCATCTACTGTGTCCTGTTGGTGTGTATCTGACACAGACACGTGCAGTGACAGGATGAAGCTCTGCATTCACATAAAATCCAGCAATGCGACACCTCCTCACAGGTTTTGCAGCGGCATGTGTTTATGTGGGTGTGTTTACTTGTGCTTTAGAATGTAACCACTGTTAAACAATCAGAAAATAAGATTTTATTTATCTGATTCACTGCTTTGCTCTTGCTAACACCAAACCCTCTCTTCATTCACTCTCTTGTTTGCTCGCCCACCGCTGCCCTCTCTCTGATTCATTAAGCCAGGAAGAAGGGGCCAGCTTTGAATGCCAACTGACAAGATTAGCATATATTTTAAGATAACATCCAATCACATTTATATAAATAGGATCCAAAGACTTATTTTTCTCTCTAACCTATGTCGCTTCATGTCATGTCTTTCCAGGTACTAGAGTAGAAAACTGCGTAAAGCCTGAGGTCATAACTCTCACACGACACCCTGTTTATGTGCGCACCCGTTTCCCAGTAAATGTCAATCTCACTCTGAATACTTGATGCTTAATTGAAATGGGGATGCAAACTGTGCAAATGAAATCAACATAATGACGATTGCATCAGCTATTATAGTGACCAACATAATGAGCTGTTATTGCCTGCTCTTAACAAACCTTAATGTGATGACTACAGAAGTCAAGTCTAGACCAGCACTCTTAATTGACACTTTAAATGATCAGACCCAGCTTTATGGGCTTGCCCTGTTCTTCCAGGTGCCCAGCTCTAATTCACCATAACTCAACAGAGTCACCATAGCAAATGTCAAAATAATATCAACAGCACAACCACAACACTCTATCACACTTCACAGCAGCTGTGGAGAAACTTTGGTTGTCTGACAAGTTTCAGCACTCACTTCTGAAACTATGACACCAACAAGGTCACATTAAACCCCTGGCAGTCCCATTTTCACTTTAATTTATTTTTGTTTTGGTCCCTTGAAGATTAATTCCAGTGTTGAAAAGCCCTCATGAGCTAAAGAAACTCCATCAGCATGGCGTATATCATTTCCCAAGTGTCTGCCCATCAACTCCAACCAAATCAAACTTAGTATGTTATACCCTATTCTCCTGCTGCTCTAATTGTATTACTTCAACACTGCCTTTTGGGTGTTCTCTCCAAATTGGGCCCCCTTCCACTGTTCATCATTACAGTCTAAATTGTTTTTCGAGACTGAAGCAAAAACTGTGAATTCAGGGGTATTTCGTATTCCTTTTTGCTCTGGTAAAGAAAGTAGACTATTGCATGTGCCTTGTAATAATAAATTATAGAATGCATCTATTTAATGAAGTACAAAGAGAGGTTAGGTAACAGTGAAGCAAAAATGTGGTCAATCTCTAAGAGGCTGTTTCAAACAGACACACAGGACACATCAAGCTACAAAAAAACAAGCATGCGGTGTTTAACATTCAGCAAAATAGGGGGGATATCACTTTCCTCCCCTGAGGAAACTTAAAAGTAGCCATCCCTCTGCATTAACGGGTAAGGCTTATAATTTGCTTAACCTCAAAGCTACACAAATACTTTACTTCATTGCAATGGAGCGATCTAATTGACCGTAAACAGCAGGGGAGCTAGGACAGTTTAGACAGCAGAGGATGGCATCCACTGCTTATGCAAAATAGAACCAAGGTCGTGACAGGGACGTTCGTGGTTAGCTGAGTGGGGAAAGGGGGCAGAGAAAGAGATGAAGGTGGAGTGTGGTGAAGTATAGTGATAGAGTAGGAGAGGGACACAGAGTAAGGAAAAAGCTTTACAATAGATGGAAGCAGGGAAGAATGGGAAAGAAGATGACAGAGGGAGAGGTGCAGGAAGAAAGAGCAAGGGGAAGTGTATGAAGAAAGCGGTAGAGGAAGAGAGATGGTGGTAGAGAGGGAGATAAGAAAAGAAACAAAGAGGGAGAAGATGATAAAAAGGGGCATCGAGGGACAGAGAGCCTCACTGAACGTAATTAACATGACAGTGTCAGGATGGCAACAGGGCTAACTGCTGCTCCAATAATGAACAACTCAGGCTACACACACACACACACACGCCGTCTCTACAGATGACGCAACTGTCTCTGTCTCCTATTCTCTGCATCTCATGGCACATTAAAGTTACAAGTATAATTTCTAAACTCTCCTCACCTTAAATTGCACTAACTCAAGTAAAATATATTCCCATCCACTAAAATGCTTTTCAGCACATGTTTCTTTCTCCCTTAGACAAGCCACTGTTAATTTGCAACCCTCCAGTATGCCTCTGTCACACACTCAGTCACATACATGCTGCGTCTCTGTCACGCTCACCCTCTGTGTCTCTTTCTAGGTTGCGTAGGCGTAACTGTAGCTGAAAGGAAAAGAAAATCAAATCCTCATTCCCTAAACAAACATCTCACACATGCCATTAGGGATTTTTTTTTATCTGGCTCTTTCCAAACTATGCGCAAGGGCATTATAAAACCTTCCAAATCAACTTTTCCATAGACATAAACAGACAACATAGACAGAGACAAACGTTTGCCTCCCTCTCAGTGTAGCTTTAATTCAATGAGTTTCATTAGTGCTGACACACTGTTTTATGTGGTGAGAAATCATTTAATTCACTGCACATTACACAGAGACAATAACAATTACAATACAGCTGAAAGAGTCCCTACGCAAACACATTAATTTTCCCAGTGACACATGGACATGCATGTGTGCAATTAATGATGGAGCAGGGGGCAGCACCTAGTGCACAGTTTTCAGAGAAGATTGTCCCCACTGCATTTTGACTGAGAAAACTTTTCTTTTTGCATATAGAAAGTAAGGCAAATGCACTTCAGGACACACACAGGCCCTGCATTAATTCACCACAGAAAGTGCAAATGGAAATACAGAAATGTTGAATCCCCTGCTGTAAAAGAGATGCATTCACCCTCTTTATATTATGAGTGTGCCTGCCTACCAGCAGAAAATGAAAGAATAAATATAGTGTCAGAATAAGAGTTTTACATTTATAATAGCCATCTTGACATAAGAAGAGTATGCCTGTCTCTTCCCATCTATATAAGACATAGCCTGCTGCCTTCTGGTCAGAGTAGCAGACTATCAACCCTTACTACATGACAGTGTTTCTGTAACACTTTTGTGGCAAGTAAAATGGGTCATTCTGCTTTTTCTGTTGTGAACATGATGTAGGGAAGCCGCAATATTTTAGGAAGCTTCAGGGAAGGCTTTTGCTGAGTGGGCATGTGACAATGTGTTTCCATATGCCTCTTTTTCCCAAGTGGACAGGGGTACATTTTTTGCACCTGAGCCCCTGGAAATAGGGTGCTTCAGCATGTTTTTCAAAGGTTTAACAATTCATTTTGATCATCGCTAACTGCTGCCTTGATCTAGGATTATTCAAGTGCTACTCGGAGCTGTCCCTGGTGCTGATGGCACAGGCATCACAAAGGCTTGCTAAATTCACAACCTTCAGATCTGTGTCTCATGTGTGTCTTTCTTAGCCACTAGATTTTACTCAGTCATTCTATCTTGTTTAACAATTCCCAATAGATTAATTATGCATCATGGTGAATGACCATACTGGGAAATGAAGGGTAGTTATATGTCAAACGCCATTTGAATCTCTCTAAACCAAATTTAGTGTCGTGATAACACCAGCACCTCCATAACAACATGTCACTGTCAACACACTGTTGATTAGAGACTATCTCCCTATGGGAATGTTATACAGCTCAGTAATGCATGCAAGCCTATTATTGTCGTGAGGGAGTGCTAACTCTGTAATGACTTTACCTGCTGCAACTGTATCAGACAAGGTGTGACACAGCGACGCGTGCTTCACTCTCCCAAACAAGCTCTGACCTTAAATTACTTCATCCTGCATGTTTCAACAGGGACATCTCAGCCGACACTGGTATCCTTCCCAGTCGTCAGCTTCCAGTGACCTCATTGTACTTCACATTATTTTTTTATGGTTTCGTTCATTTAACGTCCCAATAGAGTGATTCATTGACTGATGTGATGTTTTGCGTAGCCTAAACTGATACACTGACATACAGCGTCTGGACAAACTGCCTCTCTCCAAGGAGAAATCAAATCTAGAGACAACAACAATGACTGGCGCAGCGCTGCATCCGTCAACCGCAATGGGAGATCAGAGTCCATCATTTGCACCGAATCAAAGACACACACGATTTTTTTTTTTTTTTACAAGCAAATGGTGCAAAGCATGACAGAAACGCCGTCTGAAATGAACACCACCAGAGCATGCACAGATGAAAGCGGGGTTTTTGATCCCCCTCGGTCTTATTGGCATGACTGTATCTCCTATACATCAGTGCAACTGGCTGGTCCAACATAACCTTATCATAAAATTCAAGGATAACTAGTCCATATCTAACTACAAGTAAGTCCTTTTAAATACTGCCAGAACAATAGGTAATATCAAAGTGCGACAAAATCACTCTGAGCAGAATACTGAGTAGGGTAGACAGGATAAGTCTCTAAGGAAACACGGTGATCTTTCATTAATGGTATATTTATGCGAAATCTTAACAGTAGACCTTACCTTATGTCAATCTGTGTGTATCTGTGGCGTCCCCGGCACGGTCCCGCTTGATAATTAGGTTGCAAGTTACTATCATGTGTAGTCCAATGTCAAACACACCGGAACTGCCGCTGTATGCTGTGCTGCCTCCGAGCTCCCTCCGTTTTCCAGTCACGCACACCTGAGCCTGTCTCCAAACACCTCTCTCCTTCATCCCACCCCTTTTCCTCTCCTCTGCTCCTCCTCTGCTCAGACCCTCTCCCCGGTTGCCCTCCGCTCATACATACAGCCCTCCATCCCATCCCACCCCCCTGCTAGTTTTCCCCTCATTTCCTCACTCATCCACTCATCTCCAACTCTCTATCTTTATAAATTCACTCTCCACCCCCACCTCTCTTAATTGTCCTTCCCTCTGATCTTTTACACCCTCTTTTCATTTTACCTCCACTCCTCCTTTACTTTTCCCTTGGTTTCTGAACATTTCTTCCACCTCATCTATAATGCCGTATCCCTGTTTCATCATCTTATGCCTTCCTACCTTGTGAGAAGTGAGGACGAACTAGAAAAACCTCGTTTGAAAAAATATCAGCTGCTCTGCAAACGACTAAAATAATTTCATTCGGCTAATTGCTTGCCTTGAACTTAGCATATTTCTTAGCTTAACAGCATAAACCACAGAGCGACAAACGTCTAAACTATGCACTTATTCCCGTTCTGTTTGTTGATTCAAACGTTAATACAAATGTTTAAAGCTCGTCAATTTTAGGAAGAATTGTAAAACGTAAGTTAAATAGCTACCATAAATTGTTCCGCAGCATCTTCCGCTAACGTTAGCTTGGCTAGCCGGTGGCTCAACTAAGTTGCTAAGCGACACACAGGACGGAAGTGCCGGAGGTGTTATGCTAAAGTTTCACTCACAGTCAATTTGTGCCTCATCTTTCATCCGAACTCAACTTCACCCCATACGAAACAAAAAGTGGGTTTCTGCGATTTTGGACCTCTACTCAATCAACAACCTGCAGCAACTGGGCTGTCTGTCCACTTGTCAGCTCAGCGGTTCGATCCCCGACCGTGGCAGCTTACATGTCAAGTATCCTTGGACTACCGGTGCTGCTTTCATCAGTGTGAATGAATTCCAGGCGCTATATGGCACCATGTAGGGAGCTCCCCAATGTCAATTTGCGGTGTACACACATCACTTTAGTTAATGCCGAGGCAATACATTGTAGGCTATACTAACACACGCCAGCAGAGGGGACAATAGACAGATATAGACATACAGAGACACAAAGCAAAAACTGTGCACTTTGACGCCGATCTCGTTCATTTGTGTGGCCATAGTGTCTTCTTCTCAACATCCCTCTAAACATGTTTTTCTTCTCTGGTTCCCTTTTAGTCCTTCTGTCCTTTGCTGCAACATTAGCGCCCGCATTCACAAACACAATTAATTAAAAACACTGATTGATCAGGAAAAAAAAGTGACACAAAGCCAATACATTGTAGGCAAGGTCTACTGTATCCATGGTTTTCCTTATAGCCATGATGTGTAAAATGAAGGTGGGCTGTATTCCTCTCCCCCCTCTGATCAAATAGACATCAGGGGTGACACTGTGGGCTGGGATAACGACGCAGTTGAGGTGATCGATAGCATTTGAAGTTTCATAGCGGTCACAGGAGTAAAGAGCCATTAACCTATACAGCTTCGCCCGGCGTCCACTTAAAAGACCCGCAGAGATCAAATCATTAAAGATAAAAAATCAATACAAATGTAATGGAAACATCCTGCTCCCTTGCGAACGTCTCCAACCATAACACTGACTGCCACTGACAGCAATGACGGTCTATTAAGATTTTGCACACAAATAGATTTGTTTGTGTAATTTTTAGAGGCATGATAACTTTTCATTAGATTTCACAACGTTTATTTATTCTTTTTATGTGGCTTTAGTCGATTAGTAAAAACATGATATCATGAGCTTTCCTCAACTCTGGCCATTTTGTTTGTTAATGTGCCTTGCTTTATGACAGTAAATGGGCAAAAACAATATTCAACTGGCAAATAAAACGACTTAAGAGACACAGCACCACGTGTTACATAAATCTAGCAGTAGAGGATAATTGTCAGAGATTAAAAAAAAAATATCATATGCCATCCGCTCTTAGTGAGTAGCCTAAAAAGACACCCTCTCTCACGGGAATATTAAAGAGGGGATTGTTTGTAATGGGTTTACTCCTGCAAATGCCTATAGTCCGCAGATGGGGTTATCTGAGGAAGCGTCCCTTTGTTGTAGACACTTTGAGAAAGAAAAAAAAAAGCAGTAGCAACTGCCTTTACTTGGTCATGCCCCTGCATCAGCCCCCTTTAACAGAGGTAAAAGGTTACATACCTTTGCTTGCAGGACAGGTGAATGCTCCTGGAGAAACACAGCATCCCTCACGCGTCCATCAGCGCATCATGCTGTCGGTGGGTAATCTACTTTTTCACTATGGCAACAAATGAACCCCCCCTGTCCTCTCTCTCTCTCAGCCGCGCCATGCGCTCCAATGAGGAGGCTCCGTTGGCGTCACAGGTCATCCACCCTCCCTCTCTCTCTCTCTCTCTCTCTCTCTCTGGTTATCACACCTACCTCCAAGATACCATCTGGAGATAGATGCTGATAG
>JAOWBC010001387.1:10269464-10290627 GCA_028566105.1 Hypoplectrus providencianus | reverse complement strand
CACACACACACACACACACACACACACACACACACACAATTGCCAGTCTTGTCAACCAGTCAAGCACCTGAGCACTTTGACCACTAAGTAGCGCTGTTTGCTCTGTATGTGACTTCAAATGGACAGTCAGATTAACAAGTGCCAAATAAAACTACAGAATCAATAATACCTCCATTCATCACCTCTTCTCTGTTTCAGGCATGTGATCTTTGCTCCCAGCAGCCATAATAAATATGCAGGGGAATCCTTCCCTGGGATCTACGATGCATTGTTTGACATTGAGAACTCCACTGATCCACAGAAAGCCTGGGAGGAAGTCAAACGTCAAATCAGTATCGCAGCATTTACTGTCCACGCTGCTGCCATGACACTAATGCCGCCTGCATGAAGCAGGCTCACACAGTCCAAAGCCATGTGACTGAGCTATCTGTTGACAACTGAATCATAGAGAGGGAATACCTGCAACACACAGAGATGGACAATCCCTGTTTTCTGAACAAGTCATGTTCAAGAAGCTCAAGAGCTCAGCAAAACAGTGAATCTCTGACAAGAATACAACCCTTTGATTTATGTGACCATAATAAACTAATGTTTAATGTTTTTTATTGTGTTTTGTTTTGTTTTTTTAAAGTCCACTGGTCAGTGCTGTTCTGAGAATAAAATGTGAAATGCAACATCTATTTACAACAATGTTTGTAATATATTATATGACTTTCCAATAATTCCCAATGTTTTTGTACACTTGCAACAATGCAATGACAAGGCTGCATGAAAGATTTCTGTTTGATTTTCTGTCATAAATAAACCACAGTGCAGTCATGTTACATACCTGTATATTTTTGTTGATTTTTAAGTTGCAGGATAAAATGGTAACTTTTTCACTGGTTTACAAAGGGGGGCAAAGAAAGTAAAGGAGTATCAAAGTTTTGTATGACACCACAGGTCATCCTCAACCATGGCGCGCATTGTTGTCAGCAACAGTATTTTTAATTGTCTACCACAGGAGGGCACCAGAGTCATAACTTTGATCATGCCTAAAGTTTTTTTCTTACGACACAGTTATCTGAGTACTTATTTACACCCCTAATGTGTTCTTTTCACATTCAAACTCCACACTGGAACAGACAGAGATTTACTGCAGAGTTATAAGGACATGCCAGGGAGAGATATAGTGTGCATGTGGTAATGCCACAGTGTGTGTTTTCACCGTGGTGCTGCAGACCTCCTCACACAGTCCTCTGGTACTAGTGGAGTAGTATTTGGCATAGATGCAGATAAGAACTGCCATTCTAATCCATTCAAATGTACACATCATCACCTGCATCTTTACACAGGCAAGGAAAAGAGAGCAAGAGAACAATGAAATCCAAAGATGATGAAGATGAAGGTCAAAGATTAAACGCTATAGTTTGCTACAAGATGAAAAAACACAATTGCAGTTTAACCTGTCAAACGAGATGTTATTTGTACATTTCCTGCATTAAAATGTACAAAAATGACTAGACGTGTTTTATATTTGAATTGCATGCTTACGTTATCCCAAATGTTTCCATCAATTTTCAACACCCCTTAAAAATTTGTCATCCTTTGACAACACAAAGGATGCATTATTTAAAACTTGATTGTTTAAAACTAAATATTTTAACATCTCCTGCTTCATTTGGGCTGAAGAAATCACCAGAAGGAGCAGATGCCGGTAGAAGCAAAACGTGAAGACAATAAGTGTCCATGCAAAGCACAGAGAGTGAGATGCAGTGAACTTGTCTTGCAGGTTGTATAGTGTGTGCGTGTATGCACTGATAACATTATTTCTGTCCTGCATTCTTTCACTTTAAGAGAGTCTTTCCTGTTTGACCGGGTTTACTTTCCTCCATAGGTGACTTCATGTAGTGTAGCTTTCCTATGACATGAAGAAGTTTACCTATATATAGTACGTAATAAGTTTTAATTACTCTTGGAAACCCGTTATACATCGTAGCTGGATATTGTTTACAGTCTTTGCTGTGTTATTTTCTTGATGTGCTCTACTTACATAACTCAGTACATTTACATGTTACGCCAAAGAAGTGATAAGCATCGTGTGGAGGGGAGAGGTTTGCATGTTCTATGACAAACAACCCCTGCTCACAGTTAGGTTTCTGAACCTGGATTTGCATGAGGTTCGTGGAAACAGGTAGTAGCTGTTTACTGCTCTTGGATGGACACTGCTGTCCCTTTCATTTACTGTCAGCATGTGTTGATCCAGATGTAAAACATCAAATGCAAAGTGCTTCCAGAGAGCGTCAGACAGAAACAAACAATCCTGAAGCACATGAAGATGAAGATAAGGCAACAGACTGTTACAGGACTAATGTTTCAAGGTTAACGTGCCTCTTCTTCAAAACAGGGACTCAAATATACAGCAAATAACACTGCACCAGTTACCACTTCCTTACAATGTAATACAATATGATTAACAATTAGTAAAAACATGTATCAAAACAATAAAAATGATCCCATTCAACATATACACACCACTCCCCTAAAAAGTAACTCTTCTAACATTCACTGGAGAAATTAGCTTGATGCTCAAAAACAGATGTGGTTCTACTCTGGATTAATGTGCAACCAAAGCTGCAGAAACTAAAAAGTCCAAGGTCGAATATTTTACAGGATATTGCCTGATCCAACAAATGTGAAAAAATACCAACCATAATCACTGTCCATGTCAAAGACTTAATGTCTGATTTGTGGACAAATATGGAATCAAAACGTATTAACCGTTATATAGCATATATTATTAAATACTATATAAGGATGTACTGGGATGTGCTGTCTAAGGCACTTTTAAATAGATACTGTATCTATTTAGCATTCAATATTATAAAAGATTACCATTACATGTGCTTTTACCTTCCATGTGAACTGATTCAGTTGTTGTTTTCTACACACTGGTACCATACCATGTTACATGTACAGGCATTGTTATAAACAAAGCATGCAACACTGAAAGTTTCCCCGTTCAAATATACGAGCATCCCTATGTGGGCGGAGGCAGAGGAAGTCAACAGATCTATAACTGCTGCCCACATTTCCCTCCCAACCCCATTCCACACTGCAGAGTGCAACAGGTCCTCAGGTATTGGGTAAGTCTTTCATCGATTTAAACAGCACCATATCATAATATGCTGTCACCTTTGCTTCATAGTACTTATACAAAACTATTTAATCCAACTATCGAGGCTGTAATAATATGAGATTTTAGAGACTTATTTTTTAAATTTTGCAGTCTGTTAGGTCTGAATTAGACGACACAATTATCATGGTCAAACACATTCAAATGGAAGATATAAGGACTACTCACAATAGTAGTAAGATCAGTTTTGTCTTGGCATATTCATTATTTATTTGAAATACAAGTGTATGGAGTTGCAGAGAGTCCAAACGACACGCAAATGATTTAAAAAAGGGTCCGGATCATTTACAAAATATATTTATTTATTGATTTATTTGAAATATCACTGGTTATTAGCACTGTATCACAAAAACCCTGAAGGTATTTTGGACCTGGATGTGAAGAAGTTGCGCATAAAACAGATGTTTAAGAGGGTGTTATTCCTAAACAATTTCATCATGTTTTTCAAAATTAGAACTCAACAAAAATCATGAATCATTTTACTTTAAGATATTGTTCATGCATTCTCAACTAATGCACCACTGCAGTTATAAATATGCTAACTGTGATTCCCATGAACCTTCTGTCTTTAGTTTCAGATGCCATGGCAAACTTCATCCATCTGTCACTGCTGCTGGGTATGATCTATTCTGAATGGCTGTCTGTGCTGTTCTGTTTTTCTCTCAAATATATACAATATATATAAATGAATGTATTTATTTAAAGCAATAAAAACTGATTCGCTGTAACGAAAAAGACCCTATTATTTATGCTTTTTTTTTATTTTTTAGGCTTTTTCCAGCTTTATTTGATAGTGACAGCCCAGGAAGGACTGGTCAATTTTGGTACGTGCCCTACCTGTTGAGCTACTGTGACACCCCATTATTCATGTTTAAAATATGATTATTTTGCCTGCAAAGCCACAAATACAGAGAAAGAAAATATTATTTTATGACAAACCTCTTTCTATTCAAACAAACCTAACACACCAATTAATTAACTAAACAACAGATTTCTAAAAGAAGTACACTTGTTCATTATAATGTACCAAATTCACATGATTCTAACATAATGGTCCCTGATGCTTTAGAATCAGATGCTTGTATAAATGTCTTTGGAGAAGCTTTAGGCTTTTGTAGGTTGTGTGGCAGACGTAGTTATATTACATTATTGGCATTGTCATTACATTATGAGGTCATACAATTCCCTTCAGGTTTGTACAAATTTGATGAGATTTTTAGGGAAATGCTTTCATTTGGAGGCTTAGTACTGTACAGCTGTTCTTGGTTATAGCAGTGATGCTCTTTTATTCTCTGTTAATGTAGGTGCTGAATCTCTTGTGGGGAGTATCCCTGAACCACTGAAGGACTGTAAGTTGCATTTACTTCTGGTTGTCAGATAGGTTGTTCCTATATGCTTTCTTTGGGTCCAAAATCTATATCAGCACTGCTGGTTAACACAATCTCTCTCTCACCTCTTTTTTTTTTTTTTTTGCTAGCCCTCCTGTTCTACCCACAAGAAAAAAGCTGGATTGATGCACTGAAGCAATGCCGCAGACTCCAGTCCGACCTGGTTGAAATAACCAAACCCTCAGTTGAGCAGGAAGTCGAAAATATCCTGAACGATGAGAAAAACATGAATAAAGGGGTCTGGATCGGCCTGGAGCGGTCCATCTTTGGGATCGACCCAAAATGGACATGGGTTTCAGGGAATACAGCTGAAGGGGTGAGCTCTGATGATGCCTTTAACCACCACTGTGGTACGATCATCAAGCGGGGAGATGGTTTCAAGTGGGTGGGTGCCAACTGCCATGATAAGCTACCTTTCATTTGCCAAATGTTTGTCACATAGCCTGCCAAGTAGCCATGAGTTTTCTTCTCAAATAGTTTTATTTTCTTGATTTCAATGAATTGTGTCACTGCTGTTAATCAATTGAAACCTGTTTATGTTTTCCATGCTGTCAGCAGAATTGTACTTCTCAGTGGTCTGTCTCTTTTGATTGACTAAATGGGGTTCTGGGAATTGAAATGTCTTTTATTCTGATTTGTTTTCTTCTTTAAATTCATTTTTATTGCACGTTTTCCGTTTCTGATGACTGATTTGCGAGTAATGTAATGCAGGTTATTGTTAATCATCATTCATCCAATAAAATAACATGTTATCTCACCTATTTTTGTTCTTGGTATACATAATAATGTTAAAACATTTTAACAACCCATTAAGTGTCAGTGTAGAGGATGGCACACAATTCTAAAAAAAAAAATAATAATAATAATTACTGAAACCATCTAGAAACACTATTTGTTCTTTAGTCCATTGTGAGGTAACATCAGTTCCTCAGAAATTAAAGCACAAAGAAATGACAGATTATCCAGTATGACCAAACCCTTTTTGCATTCATGAATTGTCACAGAAAATGTAGACAGAATAACAAATTTTATAATTCAACAAAGTATTTAAAGAAGAAAGATATATCACTCGCACATATTATTGCTTTTCATCACGATGCTTGTAAACTCAGATACGCCCTAACCTACAAAAACTTTCAGCTTTTCCGTGACAGCTGAAAGAGTAAAAACTGATAGTGATTAAGCCTCATATGATCTCACTTGGATCAGGCAAATCTGATTAATTCTGCAATATATTATGAGGCTTGACAGGCAACAACAAGATCAGATTCCTCCAAATCTTGTCAACATTCACACATTCTAAACCTTACTTTATATTTTACTGAAAATGCATTTTTATTAGTGCTCATTATAAGACATGACTGACAGAATGTAGTATTGCACCAATTCCACCGTACTGGAATGCACAGAATATTGTTTTAGTTTTTCTGATGCAGCAGTAACACCACTGGTGATAAATATCAGAGCAGGGTGTACTTCAGTTTTTATCCATCATATCCACGTAAAGCTATGAATGATTCAATCTAAACCTATTCACTCACTCTCCTGGATTACTTCTCTAAGGCACTCCTTTAAGTTTTCCACCCGGTCTTGATTTTTCTCTTCAGCAGTCCGTATTGTCTTCTCCAGCAGCCGCCGCACTTCATCCAACCCACTAACTTTTGGGGCGTTGTGCTGAAAGAGACAACCACCCAGCAGAGTATCGTGGCAATGCGGGGAAAACAAGCCGCACAGGAAGCGCAGGAACATGTCGTAGTGGCCCAACCAGGAGCCGAGGGTTTGAGTGAGGGCGCACTGGACCAGGCCTGCTGCTGATCTGATCTGATCCTGGGATGTGAACAGCTTGGCCTTGTGCGACATCGTAGACTCCAGAACATTCTTGGACTCAATGCGAAACATTGAGAAGACATACAGAGCAGCCATGAACTCCTGCAGGAGAAGAGGTGTGGCTTTTAGGATACGTTTTGGCAGTATGGTTTCCAATGTCACTAAAGCAGCAGTTTATTTTTCAAGGTCCTTTTTAGGTTCTAATTGTTCACTTTTCTGTTATCTCTGGATATATTCTGCAGGTGCGTCAAAACTTTCTTTATATAAACATATACCTCTTTTTTTCTTCTGCAAAGGCCTGAATATTTTTTATTACTCATGTTGGTGTATATAAACATATATCTAATCAGATCCGATTTGGGGAAGCTACTTAAACCTATCCATGAGGAAAAGAATACCTTGAAAAGTGTTATAAGAAATAAGTTAATTGAAAGAAGAAAAAGAAGAAGAAAAGAAAAATGTCTCCCATGTGTTTGAGTCGTGAGGTGAGATAATCAGTTGCACAAGCACTGGAAAAGTGACTTTTTCATACTCTGCCCCTTTAACTGTTAACAGCAAAGTAACTGATTTGCAGAGTATACTTGCAATAAAACAGAATAAAAGAAGGCGGCATAAGTATTAAGATTTTTAAAGAACTGTACCTGAAAGCTGAAATGCACAAAGCAGTACTTCCTCTTTTCGTTGAAGGTTGCAGCAGGTAGCTCAGTGCACATGCCAGAAAACACCGTCACCTCTGTCACTTCCAGACCGTAATCTTTCACGTCTTCCTCCGAGAACACACTGATATTCCCCTCCAGCATCTTTAAAGCCATCTTCCCCAGCTTTATCAGCAGTTGCCTGTCCTCATTGGTCCATTTCTGAGCAGAAAAATGTAATAACAAATTCTTATGCCAGCTGTTTTTGTGCTATTACAGGACTTTTGGTTTGTTTACCTTCTGTCAAGTAGGTGTTTGAAATATTGCAATGCATTATATTCTGATGTGAAAGCAACACAACACTAAAAACACTTTCAACAAAAGTTAAATATCTTGAGCTCCAGAAAGAAAATCACTTTCGTTCAACTTGATCACACTGCATTATATGGTACAGGTATCCATGATGCTGTTTTCTCCAAATAAATATATTTAAAATATAGATTCTTCAATATCTGCCTGCTATTTGTTTTTATTGTAATCTCTTACCTAATAAAATATCTAAAATGTGATGAAAGGTCGATACAGAAAATTGTATTTTATTTCCATGCTTTTAAAAAGGTAAGTCAACTGGGAAAGCAAAGGACAAAGAAAAGCTCACGCTACCAGCTCACTCTGCGGCTTGTCATAGTAGAACTGCAGCCTGCGGTTGATCTGGACGATCATTATGTTGATGTAGAACGGCGTCAGCCTGGGTGGAAGCTCCCCGTAGCCCCGGTAACGGAAATTGCGTGCGAACAATGTGGCCACCATCCAGCTGACGAAAGGCTGTCGTGCGAGTATTCTGAGTGTTGGTAGGCGCTTATAATGTGCCACGATCTTTGCTGCTAGCTCAGCATCGTGAAAGCGCTTGGTCAAGAATTCATCAACCTTCTCGTCACTGTAGAAAAGAAAGAGAAAAGAAAGGTGAAATTGTTTCACAGGATGGTTTATGTACAGTACAAACATAGCTAAAACAGCAGCAAATACTTCTCATACTTCAAAGACAGGCTGACGCATGTAGAGCACATTTACACACCTGAATCCCTGTATTTCTGTGACAACATCGATGAACTGAGATGGTATTTGTGAGACAGCTGCCTGTCTCCCCAGGATCCAGAGACGGGCACCACGAAGTACAGTACCTCTGATAATATTGACAATCAGGACGTCAGGATGTACTTTGGTGTGATTGTCATTTATTACTGGAGCATTCTGAGGAAAAAAAAAGAAAGATATACATTAGTTTCTTGTCATCATGTGTTCAATTCGGAAACTGTAAACACCTTTAAAACATGACTAAATTAGTGTATGGTATTTTCTAAGTGACATTGGATGAGCTGCGATCATAGCGTTAGCATGATCTTTGCGTCCTCACACAGTCCAAACACATGCGGCTGAGGTTGAAATGGTGACTTTAAATTGCCCCTAGGTGTGTAATAAATTGTGAATGCTTGTCTGTCTCTATCTGTCAGCCCTTTGACAGTCTGGTGACCTGTCCAGGTTGTAGAGTAATTTTATTATGCAGGAATCAAACCAGCTGGTATCCTTTTTTTGATCACTTAGTTTGTTCGTGTTATTGTGTGACTTTGGTGAATCTGAACGTTTCAAGTCATACACCAACACAAAATATTAAACAATAGAGACAGCACTAGACCAGCAATGTCTGTGTTCTTTGAGATTAAAATGAATATTTTTCACAATTGGGCTTTAAAAAGAGTATAGAAAAAGGCCACCTGTTGTCAAAATAAAGCAGTCAAACATTTATAGTGACCTTTTCCTTGCTGGAATATATTTTGATGCTGCAACTAACCACAGTGGTACATTGCTTGGATTCCATGCTGATATTTCTGCCTGATCTTCTGACTGTGAATAATGTAACCTCACTTCAAAAAATCTTTCCCCATCCCTTTCTTAAAAATTGGCAATTAGTACAGAGAAGTATTTTGTTAATCTTTGTCTAATTTAGGTTCAATTTTCTTTTCACGAACAAATGTGAATGGGTCTCAGGTGTACCTCCCAGTCCAGAGGAGCCTTGTAAGAGTCAAACGAATCCATTACAAAGAGAAATTTACAGTCCTCTTGCTCCAAGTATTTCATCCCTTTGCACTCAGAATGAAAATATTCAATCACTTCCATGATGGACATATTGTCACCAAGAAATTTTCTGCAACGCAGGTTCCAGAGACTTTGGAATGAAACCTTGATGACAAACTGTAGATCCTGAGAAAACACGGACAGGTAATAAGTTCAGACACAAAAATGCAGATCAAAAAGAAAAAACTGTCATTTAATTTTTTTTGTGTTGCTTCACCTTATTCGCTTGCAGTTCTGCCCAGTCATAACAGAATTTCCCCACGGCAACAGTCATACCAATTCCAGGAATCCCAGTGGTCACCACCGTCCTCACCGGCTGGCCATCCTCCTTCTGAAGTCGGAACAGATCGTTTGGGCTCACAAAAGTGTCAGCACTGGGGACCTGGACAGGGGTTGCAGGGTAGGGTCGTATCTCATGGGAGGGGTCAACTCCTCCAGAAACACAGGTGGAAATCAGTGGCTCAACATAAATGGTTTCTAGAAGATTCTGCTTTCCAGCTTGAATGACCCCCTCATGGATCACTTTGTACTTTCTGATCAAACTGTCGTGCAGGTGAAAACGGATCGATGCTGGTAATGGACAGACAGAAATAAATAAAGTTAGAAAAACAGAATGTGGTTTGGAATCTGGATCTAGATCATCCCACATTGAAAAAAATCTTCCTGCTGCACCACTTCCCTGCCTAGTTAGGAAAAAAACATTGCCTTAATCAACCCTAATACTTCATATATCACAGAAGCATATATTCTTTACATGCATATGTAGAATACATATTCATACAGAAGCATCAATATTAAACTTGGACATGTATGATGTTTCAATCAGTGAAAAACTCACCATGACCATTAAATACTTCAATAGTTAAACCCTCATTCTAAATAAAGAAATTAAAAAAAAAAACCTATGTTAAGTCACTTTAGAAATGTTGTACACACACATAAATCCCTAAAGAAAGCGGTCTGTGCTCGGTTAAAAAACTATTTTTATAAACTGTATGAATAGCAAATTTATGCCATGTCCTCAATAGTCATAAAAGTGAAGCCATAATGTTCAGACTGAATTCAGTCTATCAGAATAAAGCACCAGTATTAGCCGGTGTGTTCACTTGCCTCTGCTGCACTGATTCTGGAGTTGCTCTGCCTCTGGTGTCTTGTTGATACTTTGGAGGGTTCTTATTGTAAGGGACAGGGCTTGCTGCTGGCCTGCAAAACAGAATTTTAATTATGATTACATACACACAGTGACCCATCACTTGAAGTGCATTAGCCCCTGTGTACTTCCCATGTATGTATCCACAATTTTATCAAATAATGCATTTTAATGTTAACAAATAGTTTAAATGTAAAGTTGTTGTTCTTTACAAGTAAATACCTCTTTAATAGTTCAAGTGTCATTTCACAGCTTACCAAATATCTCCATGATTTTGTCCACAAAATCAAGAATGTCTCCCGTCAATATTTGTGGCAGGGTTAACCCTTTTTCCCAACTGTAACAATATGTCTTAAACTTAAATAGATCTTCTCTGCTGAGGTCTGTCAAAACACTCTGGATACTCTGCAGACACAGGGAAAGGTAAAAAGGCACTCTTTATGACAAATCATCAATAAGGTTGTTTTTTTTTAAATAATTTATTATTCACTTTTGAATAATAGTATAACAACTACACATTAAAATGCATAACCAGGTCAAGCAAAGGCTTTGGACCAAAATAACCATTTACCAATTTACCATCACCAACCTTAAATATATGAGGCAGGTCCTGCTCTGGGTGTAGTCTGCCTGGCTGGCTGTTCTCATCAAACTGCATTGTGTCTGGTTCAACAGGCTCAGGTGGTTCTGGGGAATCAGCAATTAAAACTTCCTCTGGATCTTCATCATCATCTTCTGAAAGATCCTCCAGATCAGATGACCTTAGCGACAGCGGGAAGAAAATGAAAAGGGAGCACTGAGAGAAGTGTCCAAGGATCGAGATAAGGTTTAGGTTCTAAGTCATTTATCAGGCAAGGGCCATGAGACAAGATTGCATAATACAGATATACTGGGGACACCCTTATGTAAAGTCCCTCTGAATAACCTGAAAATTTCTGAAGATTTATTTATATAAAAAAAATAACACAAGCAAATATACTGGAAATACATAAGACCTGTAATGAATATATGAGCAGATTATGGAGGTAATGGAACACAAGTATAAGGCACACCCTTTGTGCAACACCCATTTTTGGATACAGATTTTGTAAAATTTTACAACTGTGAAGATAAAGAGCCAATATATTATTATTGTTTTTACATATAAATATGAAGCAAGTTTGTAAAAAAGCAATTAAAAGAACAAATGTTTAATTCATAATTATTTGTTAATTTGAGGGCAATGGATACATTCCCACTTATGATTAACAGACAAATGACATGTTAGAAATGTTGTTTCACACTGTCGCAATTCATGTCTCAAAAAATTGTGTGTGTAGGCATTCCACCTGGTGTCAATGACGACTGCCTCCGGTGGAGTGGTCTGCTGCGTGGTCATGGTGTAGAGGGTCTCCGGAGACTCTGAGCGATACATCTGCACCCTGGAAAAAATTGGGGACAACAACCACCTGTTTAGACCTGGTTCACCTGCTATTAGAAATTTCTAAATCACTGAAAGTACCCTCTAGATTCAAAATAAATTCAGTGAAGTTAGGGAAGTAATGAGACCAAAAAAAAGCTTTTACTTAAAAGTATCCATGTACAAGTAATACATATGTGCAACTCATAAAATATTAAATCCAAACTCCAAACTATTCCAAGGAAAATCTAACACAACAACAGCTCAAGTTGCCAGGGTACAGATCCCAAAAATCAACTTTTTCTGTCAGGTATAACCATGACACGGTACCCTGTCTCGTCATGTGTTGTCGGTTCGGGATCAGGTAGTTCCACAGGAAATGTGGTGGTAAAGACCTCAGCAACCTCTTCATCAATTCTCTTCTCCTCCTCATCCATTTCATCACTATCACTCTTCATCGAGCCATAGCTGGAAGGCGGCCTCATACACTTCTTCTTCTCCTCCTCATCGTCATCCTCATTCCCAAAGACTCTGCAGGGAAGAAGAGAGGGTGACAGCATGCCAGTGGTTACACGCGGCAAACATAGACTGTAAATATCACAACAGGTTCGCAACAGGTAAACAATGTCCAATAATATGTTACCAGGATAAAACACGGAGAGCCAAAAGGTCGCTATTCAAATTACAATTTTAATTTATATCAGGGCACTTCCGTCTAAAAATTCAGGAATATTAAATCATAAGGTACACTATTTATTCGAAATTGACGGGATTTAGTGAGTTACGTGTGAGCTGAACTAGTGTAGCTAACTTGGGGGTTGTATACAGGTATAAAACTTGAATAGTAATTACCCAAGTCATCAATTAACTACTAAGGCTAATCTAATAAAAAGTTTGGTGAAATAACAACTTAAAGCCATGTATCGCTGCATCGCTACCATGTCGCTCAGCAAGACGTATAAGAGGAGTTGGAGGAACTTTTTGTGTGTGTAAACCGTCTCCTTGAAGTGGCGGGGGATTAAAGATGGCAGATAAATACAACACCGTTCCCAAAAAGACAACACCCACCTCTCAACTTCAACTTCAGTCGGCTCCATATTTCTGGTAGTACTCACACGCTGCAGCTGTTGGATAAATGTCTGTAAGATATCCTAAACCTCACGTATCGCAATAATTTTCATTCATCCATAAACAGTGTCCACTGCATGACAGTGGTTGTGTGTCCCAGGCTGTCGCTCTCCGTCGCTACGTTGCGCTGACATTAAAACGTTGTACTTATGCATACATGGACGCGTAAAAGAGAAGTTGTTTGCCAGCAAGTTATCGATGCAAACACAGAAAACTATAAAGCGTAAGGTCAAGTCACTGTCCTGCTATTATCACCTATTCTCTCTTCATTTGGCCAACTCTAACTTTCAGTTTCCATACTGGCCGCACCTCCAACTGTAACGGGTCTCCTTCCTGACTACTTCAGAATAAAAGCATAATCTCAATCAACAACTGTTGCCATTACCCTGTCGACACATGAGTATTCCTCAGTATGGCAAACATAAAGGGTAAATCTGAAGGATCATAATTGCCTCGATGGCAGAAAAGTTTTCATTAACAGAACATATTATTTTGAATAAGTCATTTCTATTTCAAAATGGTCATGGATTACGGTTACGGTTATATTATATTTAAAAACAAAATATATAAAGACTGGCTAGTGGAAATGTTCAAATAATCTGCCACAGGTGAGGAAATTTAAACCTAATTTCAAACCCTGGTCATGAAAAATGAAATGAAAAGATATCAAAAATAAAAGAAACAAATAACGTATCTTTCATGTCTTTGGTAAAGCGTCTTTGAGTATCTTTAAAGCGCTATATAAAATCTGATTAATTATATTATGTCATACTTTTCCTTCCAGTTTGCAGACAAACAATTATTTATTTTAAATGTACATACAAACCAAATTATGCTACATTGTGAATCAATTATTTAGGCTTTACAATTAAAAAGAGAATTTCACTTCTAAAGTATTTACACCAAAGAGTGGCGTTTTCATTCAACTGGTACGACGATAAAATTAACATACTACGAAACAATAAACAAATATTTTTCTTTTATTCTGAAGGTTTTAAGTTATATACCGGAAGTATAAAAGTTGGTTTTTGAGGAACTCAAGTGACGCTATCATGGGCAAAAAGATACTGTTTGCTGTATGCCATGTTTACATGAACTGTCATTGCATAAATTAGTGGATGAAGTTTTGTTTAAATGTTTTCATCACTCCCTCTACTTTTTAATTTGTAACATATGAATAAAAACAATTTCATATTTTATTTTTTGGACTAATTTATAGGTCTTCACTCAGAAGATGTAATAAATATTAAATAAAGGTTAGCCTAATGACAAGAAACTGTTGTCATCGTATAAATCCGTGCTCATGTGATTTGGGCTGCACCTCCGTGAGAATCACATGCTTTCAACAATAATTATCTGGCTGGAAATAGATCAAATACATTTCCTTTGTAATAGCAGACTTTCCAACAGTGTCTCATTTATCCTTTTTATTGACAACATATAAATATAATACAGAGGAAATAAAGGAAGATTAAAACAAGATTGTAAAAAAGCCCTGAAGGACAACCATAAAAGTGTAATTAAAGAAAAAGAAAAAAGATAAAAAAAAAAAAAAGCGATCGAGTAGATCTGAAGATGATCACAACTCCAGTCTGGGAACCAGTCCTCATACCTTCATCCTCTTCATCATCTGTGAAAATAAATAAAATTAATAAAATAAATCCAAAGCTCGCGGACAATATTAAATCCATTATGAATATAACATATATTAATAACTGAATTAACATGCTGTTAGTTATTTGCAACAGATACATGTAGACACCACTCAGGTTGATATGTGAAATGAAAGCACCGTGAGTAATTAGGACGAAATCGAGAACCAACAACAACCAGCCCGTGTAGAGAAACAAAACCCAGTTTACTAAATTAAAAGGGCTTCTACCAGACCTTTTAAGACGCCCAGCAAGTCTGTCTTCATTTACAGACACGTGATTCTGAAAACAGTTACTGAGATGTAAAGACATTTCAAGCAAGTTTTTATTCACAGTTTAGTTGTGTTTCCTTTACGGTTATTGCACCGATAAGGGAGGCACACCTATAGGTACACTTATATCACTATAATGTTACACTGAAACACTAAAAGAGAAATGTAAATGGCACATGTTTGAAAACATTCTTTATTTTTTGGGTGAATCTTGCTCATGTTTTGCTTCTCTGCATATTTAAATAAAAAAAAAGAGACCAGGAACCACAGTATAAAACACATCAGTCAAGATTATATTCCGTTTGTGCATTGAAGCTAAGTTAAACGTCTACTAAGATTTGAACATGTAAGCGACATATATTGTGAGACAAGAGACATCAGGTTCTATGGGGGACCCTGAAACCTCCATTAACACCCCCCACCCCCACAAAAAAAATGTCATTGTGTGCTATACAACCATGAATGGATTTGTCTGTTTGTGCTTACCTTGCGAGCACTTGCTGTAAGTCCAGAGTCCTGAGACTTTGCATAGCTGTTGGTGCCTCTCTGCCCTTTAGTTGCCACCTGCGGGGACTTGAAGCTTCCAACTTTTCCTGTTCTTGCAACTCCAGCCCGGGAATTTGCAGTGGGCATGTTCTCCTGGCACTTGCGTGCAGATGTCTGAGCAGGCGACTTCTTTGAAATTTTGCCTGGAGATTTGCGTGTGGAGCTGCGTAGCTTGTTCAGCCCTTTCTTTAGGTAGTTGCTGTTTTTAGGGGTGTTTTCGATAGTGAACATCATGGACTGCCTCCGGTCAGCCTAAGGAGAATAATCAAGTGAAACTGTTAGTAATGCTTTAAATCGTTGTGTGATTCTCTGTATTAAATAACCTGAACCAAACAATTTATTCCTTGTCTGTTTTCAAATCTCCAGAAAGTTCTGTGTGTGTGCCTTAATACACTCACTGGACTAAGGGCAGGTTGAATCTGAGAACCACTAATGACGTTCTTGTTTTTGGGAGTGAGTGGACGGGGGAAACAGCTGGCTTTCACCTTTTTCTGTCAGAAGGAGGCACAAAGAGACAAGTTGGGAAAAAGACAATTTAAAAAAAAAATGTTTTTTAAACATAAATTTTTTGAAGTATCACTGATGTTAAGTCTTTAGGGTAGGGCTATAACGGTATGCTTCACTGTGAATTGATGGCAAAGATGGCAATAACATTAGGTATCTATAAAAGTATCTAGCTTACATCAGTTAATATATTAAGAATATTTTTACTCTACATTGTAAGTAATTATGCTTTAAAACTGTAAAAGAAAAAAAGGAGAAATTGTTGGCTATAAAGCACTTCTGTCATGCTCAAACATTAACACAAAACATAACACATTTTTCTGTGAAATCTGACAGAAACCAACCTCAGGTGAAAACTGATGAACGGACAGCGTGGATGAAGACCTCTTCGTTCCTTTGGGGCTTCTCAGCTGAGAGGCACTGACCGTTTTTGATGGCAGCTGGCCCGGCATCAAGGATAGACGATGAGAACGACTATTCGCAGCGCCACCAGTCTGTCCTACCATGAAGGAGAGCCGATGGGAGGCGAGAGAGTCTTGCAGCTGCCCAGGCATCATGGACGCACGACGGATTGTGTCAGATGGGTCACCCATACGTAGTTCTTCGTCTGTGAACTGGAATATGCTGCCACGGCCTAGAGTCTAAAGGAACAGGCACGGAGGCGTTTCATCAAACTTGTGGTGGAACAAATTGTGACACTCAAATCTTTGAGCCAGGATGCTTAACCTGGTAGTTATGCCAGCAAATTGTGCAGTACCTTGGTGAATAAGTGTGTACATGACTGAACAAGAGGAAACTTGTCCAATGTTTTGATAAAACAACTTTATACATGCAGTCTGGTTAGAATGTTCAAATCAGAGGTTTCAGCAACTACTTGCTTACTTAAGGGTCAATTACAGCAGTACCCCTAGTCATGTATAAAATGGTTCTAAAACTTTATCAGCAGATTGACTGCAGTGGTTTACATGTAAATTAATGTGAGTACATATTTTTAGTGTTTAAAGTATAAATTTGTAGTTTATTTTTGTGTTCAGTGTATGAGAAAGTGTCCTTCTCTGCTAACCTCAGACTCCACAGGGTAGCTGCTCTTCAGATGAGGAAGGACAGCCTTGTTCCTGGCCTGGAGCTCAGCAATCCTCATCCAATCCTCGGGTGCTCCGTCGGGCTCATTCTCTGCCCCCGCACAGAATGTACTCGTGGCTGAAGACCACAGCAGTAGAAAGAAATTAGAGAAGTAAACAGCACTGATAAATCTCAGCGGTCAACTGCTATGACTGTAATAACCATCTATGATTGATCTACATTAAATAACTATAAAGTATGGCTAGTGCATTTAAAAACCAATGATTCATGTTATTAGTTAAGAAAATGTATTAATATTTTCTACTTTTCCTTGTCTTTCATTATCGTTCAGGAGATTTTTTTGTAGGATATTTGATGACACCAAATTTTAATAGACTAAAGGATTACAAATAAATAAATTAGCATAATAGTTGTCAGGTAAATTAGTCGTAACAATAATGTGTTTCATGTTACCCACAGGCAGTTTCTTTTATTTTCCAGCAGTTATTAATTTCACACCTTTCAGTACAGCCTCCTGTGAGTAAGCCAGTGATCTACTTACGCTGTGAGTGGATTGTACTCCGCCTGTACCCTGGAAGACCGATGAGCTGGTCGCTGGTGCTGCCCGTCATTCTGGCAGGTGTGTCAAACAGCTCCATAGACACGGGCCGTGCCGAGTGAGCACTGGAGAGGTTTGGTTGTGACCGAGCAGAGGCCAAACTGTAGAAAGTGTCATCATGTTCCCCGCCGCCTGGAGTTTTCTGCAGATCAGAGTTCAACAGTCATTTATGGATGCAATAATATTGGAGTGGGAGTGTGAGGATTGTTTTAAAGAGCAAATTAACACATTTGAATGCATTTTTACATAATAATCTACAAAATGCCCAAATAAACCAATTCAGTCATCACAGAGACTACATTCCAGAAATATTAAGGCTGAAACTGGTGTAGGACATTATAACTATACAGTGATTATTCAAAAGTATCATCTTCAGAACTGTGACCTATTGTGAAAATGCAAAGTCTACAATAAGTGTGCAGGTGAGGTCCTCCACCTTGGTCAGGGTGATGTTAATAACCTGCGTGGTCCTGCGTCGCTTGACAGACGAAGTTGGATTTTTCCGGGTTGAATCAAGCTCCATGTTGTGTTCTGTACTGGTCCTGAGCAATGGGAAAGAAAACAAGGATCTTATTTACAAATTATGGGAAGTTACTACGACACTACACTAAAAAATCAGGCAACCTTTGTATATAAAAAAAACAAACAAATTGCATAGTTAATTTAATCATTTATTATATACGTCTGAAAGTACCATCAAGTTATAAGTTCTAAATTATCCAAAGTTTAAGTAACTCACTATTTGTCAATGCATGGCTTCACAAACATATAAAGCCTGGGCTCAAGGCAACAATGACTACGACCAATAACTATCATCCGCATTATCGTTTGAAAGATCTTTAACCCATTAGCTTCCATAGCTGTTGAAACTACTTACTGATGACTGATTTATATTCAAGCCATTTGAAATACATTCAATGGGTCTCCAACAATGTAATCCTAAAGGTACGGTAATTGCAGGGGACTTTCACAAGAAGTACATAAAATAACCAATTTGGCATAATGACTTGCTTAAGAAATAATGAAATCTTACCTTAGTACAACAAGAGAAGAAAGAGAGATTAAGTCCACTAATTATTTATATTATGTCTACAGTAGGTATACTATGCTGTAAAATACCAAGATTATCACAATTGTGTGCCATACCTGTTGGTCTGTCTGGTGTTTATAGGTGTGAAGTACAGGGTTTCCAGGGACTCTGCCTTTAAACCTCTGCGTTTGGCTGCCAATCGCTCTGAACTGCGAACAAGTGGTGTGCTTGATTCATCGGGTGCTGAAAGTTTCCTGCAAAAGTAATAAAAACAGAGAACTGTGTGAGATTACAACCATAAAAGACTAGAAACAAAACACTGTGCCATTGATGTGAAACTGTGGAGTGCTACATCAAAAATTAATCAAACACCCAATTCTATTCATACAGTTAAAACTCATGAACCCAAACAGGTGAAAGTTGGTTTGGCTGAAAATTCAGTTTATTTAATATAAGGTTTTGTTAAGTTGTATTAATAAGACCAGCTGGGATGAAAAACTAAATTTTAGAGGCATGTTATAAAATGTTGTTATTACAGAACAAACCTACATAATGAAATATCTGCAGACCTAAAGGTTTTCATGCATGAGTTGTGTTTTACCTTGTTGTGTTCAGAGAGTCTTCCAGAGAGCTCTGGTCCAGGCTGTCAGAGCTCATCGCTCTCTTCACCTGTGCTCTAGTGTGAACACTTGACTGTTCATTGGGGATTTCCAAGTAAACAGATCCCATCACGCTTCCTTCATTACCATGAATCTTATTCTGAGCCCGCAGGTTACAGTCAGCAAATGCAAGCTAAAAGGTAAAAGGACATAGTGATTGAAATAAAGAGCAAAAACGTGAAAATTCATTGAACTGTAACTTTTGCTGAATTGTTTGTTTAAAAGTCATTTAAAAAACAGTTTTTTTTTTAATCCAGTTCTCCTCATGCCTCAAAGTAAAATACCAACCTGGGCCTCTAAACTGGCAACCTTCGTCAAAAGCGTCTTCTCAGCGGCCTGGGCCTTGTCCAGATCCAGTTGAAGCAGCTTGTTTTCCATTGCAGCTGCCTTAACTTCACGTTCTTTCACCTCCAGGGAATGCTTGAGTTCATCCAATTCCCCTTGGCTTTCTTGAAGAAGTTGTTTCTTCCCATTGTAGTGGCTTACTGCCTTCTCCATCTGTGGCATTATGAAAATAAAACAAATATCTTCATATGAATGACTTATGTCAACTATTCATCTGACACCAAACAAATAAATCAACCATGAATGTATGTGAAAATGTTATGCAACAAACAAGTAACAAGAAGAAAGACAGCAATCAGTTGATATGTACAGTAATACAAAATGTGTAAAAGAAGTTGTGTTTAACTCTACAGGGAATGTTTGCAGTAGTACCAACCTGTGCTTTGTAGTGATCTGCAGCCTCTGATTTTGCTGTGAGCTGTTCCTGCAGGTCTTTCTTTAGTGCCTCAATTTCCTCAGCTTTCTCGTTCAAGAGTTTCTTTTTCTCCAATTTTAAGACTTCCAGCTCATGCTGCAGCAAAGATTCCAGTTTATGGGAGGCCATGTTCTCTCGCTCTATGGCCTGCTTTGCATGAAAGAGTCTCTCCTTCTCAACCACTGTGGCTTCAAGCTGTTTTTCCAGAGCTGTCTGATTCTTTTCCACCTTGAGTAACCTGGCCATGAGAACTTCTTTTTCCTGAACTAAAGCCTCCTTTTCCTTTAAAGCGACAACCTGTGAAGCCTCTTTAAGTTTGAGTTCTGCAGCTTGTGTTTCTTTAAATTGGTTTAGCTCCATGTTTACAGAGACAAGCTGTTGCTGGAGGAGGTTCATCTGATCAGCAGACTCCTGCTGAGTTTCAAGTAACATCCCCTCCTTAGCCGCAAGATTCAGAGAAGCGATTTCCAGTTCTCCTTTCAGACCCTGGATCTCTTGTTGAAGAGCATCCCTCTGTTTGGTACTCTCCTCCTTTAGCTCTGCCAACATTTTCTCATTAGCTTCAGCTTCCTCTTTTGCATTTTGAACCAAGTTAGCTTGAGCAGCGACCTCCTCTCTGAGAGTATTTAGATTTTGGTCTTTATCTGTCATCAGTGTGTTTACTGCAGACAATTCCTTCTGGAGGATCTGAAGCTTCTCCTCAGCCTTGAGGAGGTGATTCTCTTTGTCATCCTGAGATTCTTTTAGCTTTTGAATCTCTTCTTCACGTGAAAAGATCTGTTCATGCAAAATCTCCACTTCACTGACTTTGTTCTGTAGACATTGGAGAGCCTCCCTCTTTTGATTATTTTCTTGCTCTTGTTGAGCCAACAGATCTTCCTTTGATTGTATATCCTCCTCAGCTTTCCTCAGTGATGAGCCAAGAGTCTCTACCTGCAACTTTAAATCTTGGATCTCTTTATTTAGCAAATCTGACTTCTGTGAGCTATCAGTCTTCAGCAGTGTCAACTGTTCTTCCTTTGCTTGGATCTCCTCTTTCATCCTCCTCAACTCTTCCTCAGAAGCTGAAAGTTGAGAAATCTCCATTTCCTTCTCAATCAGCAAGTTTTCTTTAGCTTGGGCATGTTCCATTGTAGTCTTCAGGGATTCATTCAAACTTTGTACTTGATCCTTCAGAGTTTGAATTTCATTAAGCAAAACCTCTGATACTCTGCAGCTCTCAGC
>JAOWBC010001387.1:10240177-10251763 GCA_028566105.1 Hypoplectrus providencianus | reverse complement strand
TGAAAGGGTCTTTCACAGCCTCTGGCTGAGTATGATGACAGAGTCACACACACACACACACACACACACACACACACTGCTTCTCAAACCCACACACAAAACAGTTACCTTCTATTTCCAGTTACATCTCACAACACTGACACTGAAGCTTTAAATGCTGTGGTGATAACCCAACATTAGATTCTCTAAGCTTTTACAAAAAAGCAAGTAATTCTTCAAAGGTTTTACAAAACTCAACCGAAGTCTCTGCCCTGAGCATAGCCTATTTTTAATAAATATACTGATAAAAAGAGAGATGGGAGAAATGTGACAGGTTAAACAAAAACAATACATCAGCTGTGCAATTTATTGTCTTAAAAATGGCTTACAATATACTACTACCTAATCAGGCCTGATAACAGGAACAAATTTGATGTATATGGGCTACATCAAAAAGCAGCACAGACCATCACTGTGACCTTGGTCAGATCTTACTCACTGCCAAAATCCCCCAAACAAAACAAAATATAAAGACGTGTAACTGGATGGAAAGGCTGGCATCCGCTGATTAAAGTTGCACTTTTTATATAATAAAATTCTAATCAGAACACGTAAAGTTTTTCAATATTGTTCAAACAGCATTATCAGCAAATATTTAAATTATATGTTTGAAATTATAGGGGAAAAACATGGAGTAAAAAAAAAAAACAAAAAAACGTTTTAAAGCATTAATGTTAAAGTCTGGCTTTACGGAGTAAATCCTGTGTAGCCATGACCACAGACGTGCAGAGACAGTGATTAAATACTTGACTGCATCAGTTTACTCTCTGATCCCTGTGCCAAGCTACAGACAGCAGTCTGCGGTGATGAATGTGGAGGCAGGCACCAGTCTGATGGGGTGGGATGGTGACTGGGAGGCGCCTGCCCTCTCATTAACCCCCCGTTTCCTCCACACCTCTTTGTTTACACCTACATGCCGGTCAAGTCCAGACAGGGGAGCAGCAGCTCTGTGGACCTCAGTCTGAAACAATGTCTGTTTCTGTGCTGTGCTTTATTCTGCTGCTTGGAGCTTCCCATGCCTCTGACACCGCGGCTCCTGCCCAGCTCGGGCCGCCGTCGCTCGGGTTCAGTTCCTCGGTCCGCTCGGTGTGTAAACCAATCCCGAGCACCCTGTCTCTGTGCCACGGAATCGGCTACAGGCAGATGCGGATCCCCAACCTGCTCGGGCACGATACGCTGAGGGAGGCCCAGCAGCAGTCGGCGGCCTGGCTGCCCCTCATCTCCAAGCTGTGCCACCGGGACACCAAGAAGTTCCTGTGCTCGCTGTTCGCCCCGGTGTGTCTGCCGGAGCTCAGCGGGCCTGTCAGCCCCTGTAGGAGCCTGTGCGAGGCCGTGCGAGACGGCTGCTTGCCGGTGATGAGCGCGTTTGGGTTCCCCTGGCCGGAGATGTTCAATTGCAGCCGGTTTCCTCACCGGACCGAGCTCTGTATCCCTGCGACCGGAGAGCAGGAGGTGCGGACGGCAGAGGAGGTCAAGCACGAGGAGGCGCTGAAAGGTCAGTGGCCGGTTCATGTCTGACAGGTTTTACTTTATCTTTAAAACACTGTTTTTGTAAAATAGCCAAGTGAGCTGTCAGTTACTTTTGAATCAACATCATGTCACCCCAAGTTTTATTTAAACACCATTAGGTCTAATGGTCGGTACACTCATGAACAAATGTTTCCCATATGGCCTATTTTTAGGCTCTATATGGGCCTGAGGCATGTGGTTTTATTCCTCCTACATAGTCTATATAGGGCTGTTCATGCATCATAGATTCCTGTCCCTGCTGCAGCATGCCTATAAAGTCAGCTCAGGCTCTCCTCGTTCACCACATCACAATATTATCATCTAGGCCTTTTTTCAAGTCTAATGAATGGCTAAACACATAAATATACGAGAAGGAAAACTGAAAGTCCAACTGATATCAGCTTGCCAATATCATTGGCCATAGGCATATCAGTTTCATCACCTATTTCTCCTAATAAGAAACAAGAAATGTCAATTTGTCCAAGAAAATTTGAGTTCAACTGGAAGGTCTCCAGTTTTTCAGCCGAAAAAATGCCTGTTCAGTAGACTACATATCTTGGCCACACTAATTTAAGGAATCCTTATTAAAATGTATATGTTGTGTTAAAAGACACATATCCATTGGGTGTACACATTCAAAAAAAAAATCAAAATTTAGATTGATATGGAACTGAGCGTTTCATATCACACACATAAAGTGCAAATCATGTATGCGAGAGTTGACTCTTTTTCAGTGTATTGTGTTATTTAAAAATGTAAAGCAGTTTATCTGTTTCTTATGTGCCAGGCCTCTTTCTTATTCTGCTCTATCAACTGAAATGTCCCTTCTGGAGATCAATTAATTTTTAATCTATCCAATGCTATCTTTAAGTTGTTTTGCATGTATTTGTAGTTTCTGCTCAAAGACAGCCCCCCCACCTTTATGATTGTCTTCTACATCGCCACCACAGATACTCTCAGTCATTTAAAGTCGTCTCTTTTCACCCCGCAGGGAGTGTTATCTGTGATGCCTGCAGTCTGGCTGCTGAAGGGGAAACCGACATCCAGGAGAGTTTCTGCCTCAGTCCATATGGTGAGAGCAGACTGATGTAGATAATAGAACCAACAAAATGCATCCCTCAATTCCTTTACAATACAGCAGAACACAGTAACCCCTGTATTATAATGAATCAGAAACAGAAAGGCTTTTTTTTTTTTTTAATGTGTCTGAAATAGCACCTGTTCAATTTAGGCAATTTAGGATTTTCTCTCTGTCTCCACTTCAGCATTTAAGATGCGTCTGGGCAGCGTGTCGATGGTGGGAGGGGACCGTCAGCTGGTGCCTACGGCCCGCAGCCGCATCCTGAGGTGGGCAGGGGGAGGAGCGGAGAGGGCGGAAGGGATTGGAGGCGCAATGGCCCACAGTGCTTTGTGGCTGCAAGAAGGAGGCACCTGTACTTGTCCTGGCTTAGACTCTGCAGAGACAAATGAAGACAAGGGGCAAGAAGAGGAGCAGACGGATAAAAGAAAGTCAAAGGAGGGAGGAAAAGGAGCTCAGAGTGGATGGTACCTGGCTTTGGCTAAGGCTGAAGAGGGACGACTGGTGCTGACTCGACTGGTGAGGTGGACTAGAGGGGACAAAGAGCTGAAGAAGTTCATCAGAGTTCTTCTGAAGCAGTCCTGTCCAGAGCTTTAGACAGCAGGGGATATGCCCCATGGTTATGAGCAGATTGTAACTATGTGCTGCTTACTGCAGCATCATAAAAATGAGAGTTTGGATTTTTAATAGGGGGTTGTATGAGATGCTTATTCAGTGTATGACCTACAGTAGATGGAAGTCAGCACGGCCCAGAACAAGAGCCGAAGCGGAGCAATGAGCTTCTGTGGACAAAGTCAGTAGCAAAATGTATTATTTTAGCTGCCGAACTGAAGCGGTTATTGAGATATTCCCTCTACAAAGCCACCAGACTCCTTTGAGAAAAACAGTAACTTTACCTTGACCAGCATGGGACAACTGCTGTCTGTATTTTGACCAAGGAGGTAAAATTACCGTGTACGTCCATGGAGTTTGGTGGTCGGGAAGAGACCATAGGTCTGTCCTACAGCAAGTTTAAAAAAAAAAAGGGTAATACAGGGTTTCTCACAGGCTTCAATGAGACTATGGTGAGTGGACTTTGAACCATCCCTGGAGTTTAGGGGCATAAGGACCCTCGAAATCTACTGCAGCTTATACAATATGTATCTCATACAACCCCACTTAAGACATCAGAACTATCCTTTTAAATAATTAACAGCTGCCAAAACAGTTTCCTAAAAAAACACTGAATAAATCACTCTTATACAGATTAGTTTATAGGTATCTGTTAATCTGCATACTGACCCCTTCCTTGATGAATTGTTCTGATCAGTTGTGAAAAGGGTGTTAAATCCCACGCACTCAATAACCAATCAGTCTTCCTTACTTGGTGCATATTCGGTCAAGTAAAGCAATGCATCTAAATGACTCAAATGATGATTGCTTTATTACTGTTTACCATTTTGTTAAAATAGAGTGTCTATCTTTTTCTTTTTCTTTCCTTTTTTTTTTTTTTTTGCAGTGAATGAATTATAGAGAGTCTTAATGTTTGTGTATGTTATTGTATTACCAATTAGCTTGTTGACCTGGAAATCTCATTAAATCAGTGATGGGAGGGCACTGTCATAGGAGTTTGAACTACACATAGCATGTAAGGGATGTCAACTGGGGCAGTGACTGTATATTTTTTGCATTTTGTGTACATTTGTATATATATGAGAGACCCTTTAATCAATGCCCAGTTGTTTGGTAATGATTAGAGGGGCTTGACGCTGATCTCATCATGTTTTTTTATTGATACATATTACAGCTGAAGCAGTATATTGTTGTAATGATGAAAAAAATGTTTTATTTCACTACCTATTGTATCAAAATGTCATTTTATACACTTTAATCTACCATAAAAGCATGTGCTTGCAGGTTTTTTTATTGCCTCTTATTTTACCTTTTTTTTGTTTTACAGCAGCCGGAGTCTCAGTAGTTTTATGAGTGAAATCATGTTTGGAAGTCATGTCAACAGAGAAGCACTGAAAAGAAATAAAGGAAATGTGATGTGAACAATAAATCATTTAGATCTTTGTTTGGTCTCTATTAATGCCCAATGTAACTCTTCTATATTTTTGGTTGTTGGGTTGATTTTGTTTTGCTTTTTTTAGACAAACTAATCTTTATTGAAATTACTCATGTCATTGAGATACATTATAAGATACGAAATGAATTAGCTTTTATGGTGTGTTTTTTTTCCTTGACCTTTCCATCATGACTCAGTAAAGAAATTTGATTCCACACAGACACACACCTGTTGCTGTAAACTTGATATATCAAATGTCTCACACTGCCTCTCTTTGTCGCACTGTCTTTTCTCCTATCCTATCTGCCCTTCTTTATATCTGGACAGGAAGCTACCTGTGTGTGTGTCTGCTTGAAAATGCCAAAAACAGGTGTTTGACTAGTGTAGTTCCGTTACTGTCAGCCAATTGTTAATAGGAAATAATTACAGCACAGATACTGTCATGCACGTGATGCATAAATTATTCACACCCCCAGGTCTTTTACCTTCTCTTACACACACACACACACACACACACCTCCGTCTTTCTGTGGCTCAAGTGCCACTTTCATCTATGTCATTGGTGCTGCTGCTCCGTTGTCGCTCAACTTTTTGGGAAAAGGTGAGTACCAGTATGTTTGTTTTTTTTCTAAGAGACAGGAAGTTACTTTGATTCAAATCCTTTGTTTTACTTTTGTGCAGTTAACAAAGCCTGCAGTTACCTGAGGCATTAGAAACATCTAGAGAGGTGCAACACTTTCTCTCACATCTACCATAGGACTAAGCATGGCAGATTGTTCCTGTTTACATCTCATATCGCACAATACAAAAAAAAGAGTTTCTCAAAATTGCTAGTTTTTTTCTTTTCAGGAAAGTTTTCTTTAATTATGGATTTGTCCTCGGTTTCATTCTCTGGTCTCAGTGTTCCCCACAGCGATGTATACATTTTCTTCATTCTTTACAATAATTAGAGATCTCTTGTTAGTCTTGAGTTGTCTTTCACTAGATTTGTTGTGTTTAATTTATGGTCTTGGTCATTTACCCATTGAGACATACAGTTGCACCAGACTTGCCGCTGAGCCTTTGTATCACACAAAGAGTTAAGGAGTCACAGTTGCCACTGTTTCATTCGTACATATTAATTTTAAGAGTTCATTTAAAGAATAAACACTCCTCATAAGTTTGCATAAACACCTGTTTGTGTAAGTGTCTAATTAATATACTTCAGTGTGTCTTTTTCTTTATTCAAGCTACGATGGTTTCTGCTGCAATAGCTCTGGCCTTCCTTCCACTCCTGCTGACAATTATTATCAGGTGCCGTCACTACTTTGTGCTGTTCTACCGAGCTGTGCTGGTCAGGATATGGAGGGACTGTGTCACTGGTCTGAGCCGCGAGGAGCGTGCCTACCAGTATGTTCTCACTCATGCAACCCCTGGAGACCCCGACAGCATCCTGGACTCCTTCGATGTCTGGTGTAGCAAGGTGGAGTTCATCAGCAACATTGGGCCTAAAAAAGGTGATGAGAAAAACTGACCTTGCACAACAATTTATGTGTGAATGAGGATGTTTTTACATGATGTGTTTGGTGTGCAGGGAAGATACTGGACCGGCTGCTGATGGAGCAGAGCCCTCTCACGGTGCTGGAGCTTGGTGCCCACTGCGGGTACAGCACTGTGCGGATTGCCAGGTCTCTGCCCCTGGGTGCCAGGCTCTATAGCGTTGAAATGGACCAGAGAAATGCTGCTATTGCTGAGAAGATCATCCGCCTGGCAGGGTTTGATGATGATACGGTAAGATAGCACAAACATGGAAACACTGTGCCCACTGCACTCTTTAGATAAAAGCACCAGAGACCTGCCTACAGGCCATCACTATCTGTTTTCTTTCTCATCAGTCTGGTGCATTTTAGTCCCATGTTTTGAATATGTTTCATACCTTTGAAACACTCGTGCTGTGTGTTATCCAGGTGGAGCTCATTGTGAATCCATCGGATGAGGTCATCCCTCGGCTTCGGTCAGACTATGGTCTGGAAAAGCTGGACTTTGTCTTTATGGACCACTGGAAGAAATGCTACCTCCCTGATCTGCAGGTGACTAGATTACATTTACACAAGCTATAAAAATGAATATTTACTCAAAGTGTTCCTTCAAAAATTACTATAAAGGTTCTTTAGCAATACACACAAGCTTGAATTGGTGCTCAAAATAAAATTAACCATAATTGTGAGCCTTCTTGTTGTTGCTTGGTCAACTACCTCAGCAACATGATACTGTCTCTGTATGTGCTGCAGATGCTGGAGGGTTCTGGTCTGCTAGGAAAAGGCTCTATGATTGTGGCCGACAATGTGCTGTTCCCTGGGGCACCAAAGTTCCTCAGACATATCCGCAAAAGTGGCCTGTATGAGTGGAGGGTCCATCGGGCCACACTGGAGTACAGCAAAGGCATCCGGGACGGGATGGCTGAGCTGGTGTACCAGGGAATAAAATAGATCAAGAATGGGTTGTCAGATGTTTTTGACAGTGGCAAAAATTGTGTTGATGAGAGCAAACCATGTTGAATAAATAAGAAGTGTTTAATGCTCCCAAAAAAGTTACATGAAAACTGTCTCAGTGATGCATTATATCTCTGAATGCTCTGCATGTAAATCTTCCAAAATACCTCAATGTCAGCACCATGTACAAATTTATGAACCCCAACACCAATCTTCAAAGAAAAACAATATCCACTCATTTCTTCCTGCTGGGGTTCTTCATCACTTGTGACCACCAATCATCACTCATAAAAGCAAAGATATCATGAAGAATTCTTAAAAAAAAAAAAAAAAAAAAAAAAAGCTTGTTTATTTAAAATTAACTGCCATCTTTGAAAAGATCCAAACCATTTCTTAGAGATTTACAATAAATACCGTTTATGTACAAGTTTAATACTGAAGAAAATGTTGGCTCAAGCAAAAAATGTAACCTCACATGTTCAAATCTCCAAAATCACATTCATATACTGTACCCCATTATCAGTGCTGGGTTTATCTCATTCCATGTCTTTTTTATTAATATGAAATTAAATTGCAGACAACAAAAAAAATGGTTTTATCAAAATGATTTGATTTAATAGAAAAAAGTTAAGGCTTCTGTTCATTTCAATACAAATAAAGCCTTTTTAAGCCACCATGTAAGATAAACATAAGAGTATCTGTCATGTACTCATATTTCACTTCAAAAGTAGCACCTGCCTTTACTCTTGACATAGTTAAAACATTTATGTCAATAAATAGTAATGCAGCATCTGAACATAAAACTATTTTATGCATGATACATGTGACTAAACATTAGCTGCATACACAACACTATGAAATAAAACCATTCTCTCTAGTGAAGTATCTGTTGAGTCTCCTTCATAGGTAACTAATTATTTTGCTGACTGAACTGCTGCTTGTGCTCAGTCAGCTGTTGGGAGGTTCACTGAGAAGTGGCACATGACTGGAGATATGACAAGGTCAAAGTTTAAAGGAGAGATCGCTGGACTGATGCCAACTGCTGCCACTGCGTTGGTGTGGATCATGTCTGAGTGTGTGCATGTGTGTGTTTGAGTGAGTGCCTTAGGTGAGAAAAACTCACAACAGTGTCCAATGATGTGCTGAGTCTCCACAGTCAACAGCAGCTTGAAATAAGAAATGTTGGACTGAAATCTGCCAACCTTTCTCAGAGGGGCATCGTGCTACAAGCTCTGATTCAACTACATTCCTTTCTTGTTTACACACATTTTAAAAAATCATATCTGTGTCACAGACTGAAGGGGCAGCAGTGGTGTCTCAAGAGGGGAGTAGAAATCCAGTGCCAGACAGCTTGATGGAGACTAAAATTGTCTTTTGTCTTAAATCATCCATTGGTCTTGGTCTTGGTCGGGTCCCTCCATGTCCACCTGACAGAAAGTAACAAAGCCAGATGAAAGACTATTACTTCTCAGTTAAGGGAGAGGAGAGGGAGCTAAAGAGGAAACAAGACTCATTTTAAAGCATGTAGAAGATTGACTTTTAAATGTTTTACATGCAAAACAATTGTTTTATAACAGTTAATCCCTCTGTGTGGCCTTCAATTCTTGGAGAAAACTTTTATTTTCTTCCATGCTTCCAGGGAGAACAGTGAATCCAATCACAGAAGGAAAGGTAATGAGGAATTGGAGTAAATGGGAGTCATATTGAACAACACCAATTGATAGAGAAACACTAATTTACAAACTCTCACATGACTTTTGCAGTATAATCCAAGTCATACAAAAATGAAAACACACACAAAAAAATGAAAGAAAATTAATTTCTTTGCTTCTTATAAGAGTCATGCAATGGGAAGATTATACTGTAATTGGCATCAGTCATTTACTGTAATACTGTGCTGACTATGGGGCCAGAACAAGACTTTCTAGAAATCATAATTAAAGCACCTCATTGATTTCTCCATCATCAGGTGACTCATTATAGTCGTTCATCTCATCCATGTCCTGCATGTCTTCTTCATCCTCCGAGTCTTCCTCACTGTCCTCTTCATCCTCGTCATCCTCCTCTTCCTCATCTTCATATCCCGCCTGGACCACAGAAAAGACAGATTACATACATGGAGGAAACCATGCGATTAGTTATTGTTTCATACAGTCGCATGGTGAAACACAAAGAGAAGCACTCTGGCTTCAAATGCATCTTTGGTTATCTTAAAAGGCAATACGTCACCTCAAAGATAGGTTTCCCAATGGGCATCAGGTTATTGTCTTTCTCGGCAATGCTCTGCAACTGAAGCAGAGCCAAAGGGCACTTTTTAAAGATTGCTTATCATTTAAAGGTTTTACAACTGCAGAAAGTCGGGAATACTTACAGTAAACAAAATAATATTGTGAGGGTAAAATGTGAGGATGAAGAGAGCAAGAGAAAGATACTGCACTTCAGCAGGGGTGTTTACCCAGGTTTGGTGCTGCTGCTCCTGCTGGTGCAGCTCGGTCTCATCCACACAGGGTCTGTCAAGGTTGAACCACAGGGATTCAGTTATCCGGGGGAAGAGCGAGGGGAACAGCGTGGACATGTCTGTCACAAGGGAGTCAACAACAAACAGTGTCAGTCAGAGAGTAGCCTTGTGTAGCCTGGTTTAGGGTGTAACTGAGTAAAAATTCAATGACCTTACACAGAAAAAGTGAATTGTCTCAAAACTAATATTATAACATTCCACTGCAATCGCATTCAATGCATTTTGGTGGTTTCTTAGAGTTGAGAAAGGTTTTCAGATATTGTGCATTAACTACAGTTAAGCACGTGACCGCGCCACTCTATATTTTTGTACTTTCAGTTCTCCATGCGGTTTTGGGTTTTGTGCTAACCTTAACCTGCTGAAGGTAAGCACGCACACCCTGAATAACGTATATTATAATAAACATGCCTACGAACATGTCTCTTCGTAAACTACTGATTGAATAAGTGTGTATATAAATGCTATACAATGATTTGTAGGAGTTTTAACCGAGATATAGAATAATTTTAGCGGCAACCACGTTGCATTGTGTTATGGAGAGCATTGTGCGGAGTTATATTATTTTAGATCTGCATATGCAGTCGCGATTGCTAAAGCTCACTGAACGTGTGTTTACTTTGAATGCAGGTACTTGGTTAATTATTACAATTTAAAATAAGAATTTGTTATGTTTAAAACTAGACGATTGACAAGTGCACTACACCAGCGCCGTCTGTTATATTACTCGACACGTACTGAGAGCTGGACCTTCTCTGCTGGAGATCTACATATGCAGTCGCGATTGCTGAAGCTCATTGAACGTGAGTTTATTGTGAAAACAGACGGAATTTAAACACTGCGTCTGGGTGTCATTCACCAACACCTACAGAGGACAGAGTCGTTACATATGCTACATTTATACACCAGCAAAAAGTGTTATAATTATATAATATGTATGTATATATATATGTATACATACATGTGTCTAAATGTACATAAGACAAAAACGCCAACGAGACAGGAGCGGTAGAGGGACATAGTATGTTAACGTACCACTTCGTAACGCACAAAATAGAGTCTTCCTGTTTTATGACATATAAACTCTACAATGTAATGTCACTACCACGAATCTTCTAGGTAAAAAATATGTTGTACTATATGCTATTCAAATCGCTATTAAAGGCGAATTTATATGTCGTATATGTACCTGCCAATCTCTCGCTCCAGCTTTCAAATATTTCAAAACAAATTTAACCGGAAGCTGGTGTTCACCCATCAATATTTCCGGTCACACAGTACTCCTTTACAAATGTTCCGCTCTGGTGGCAGTAAAAGAGTACTCAAAAGCAATACTGATATATAAGTTCTGAAAGTGTTCTTTTTGTCTCTCTAATGTAATGACAATGGGTACTTAGTATGTTAAAGGTATTTAATTCGTGCTACTGAAGATAAGATGACTTATAAAATAATTGAATTTAAGATAAGATTAATTTGTCGATCCTTAATCGGCGAAATATGTGTATAAATAAATATCAAATCAATCAATGTACATTGACGCATACCCTGTTCAAACAAAAAATAGCTGTGTTCACTCTACGTCTTTAATTATACCTGAGGACATAGCCTTCTCTAAATCAGCAGTTCAGACTTCTCATACACAAACACACACATTTCAAAGTAAACACGCACTTTGAGTGTGTAATGTGTAACACTTTTAGTTGACTCACAAGATTACCAGCACAGTTGCGGCAGAAACTTATCTTTATTTTCCCCTTTTTAACTCATCTTATTGCCACCCGAGGTCACACTGCCATTTCCCACAAAATGTGTGTGTATGTATGTGTGTGTGTGTGTGTGTGTGAGAGAGAGAGAGAGTGAGAGAGAGAGAGAGAGAGAGAGAGACGTAATGAGGGAGAGGCTGGGTAGACCTTGAGATAACTTGACC
>JAOWBC010001387.1:10132249-10143589 GCA_028566105.1 Hypoplectrus providencianus | reverse complement strand
GCTGTAAAACAACACAGGCCAAATGGAGGTCCTAGTTGTGTGAGGAGAGATAATGATACTGTGACTTTTATAACATTAAAACCAGCCTCAAGACTGTATATTTTCATCCAGGCAGAGAATATGGCCTTTGGTGATGGATTTATGTATTTTGACTATGAGATTAGCTTAACATGGAACTTGCATTTTTTTTTTATTCATTATAATTATTTATTAGATACTCAAAGTTGTTTCTCTTAGACAGAAATAGAAATACTTTGGTTTCTTCAATCTTTCCTGTCCATAACCCGCATACATAACCCTTGTGATACAGAGGCATGCAGCTCAGTGCACCTAACTAAAAGTAATAAAGTATAGTACAGCTGTTCTGCAATAAATCCTTTACAAAGCATGTAATTTCCTGTTTTTGTTGAAATTGTTTTAGAGAGGTGTCAAATGAACTTTATGGTCTTTTTTAGGGATGTTTGTTGATACTGTTGAATAGGGAAAGACTACATGGTAGACCAGTTGTTCAAAGCACCTTTTTTTTTATATTTCAATGTAGTTCATCAACATTTTCTAGAATTTCTTTGAGACACAGTTTTAAAGCTGTTCTTAATTACATGTATGGAGGGTTTTTTTGTCTCTAGCATCTTAGATAAAATAGTTCTATGCGTATATGTTGTTAGAGAGTCTAAACTTTGGATTAGTATTTTGCAGTGATGGATTTGATGAAAAGGTTTATCTTAATGTGGAATATGTGCTAAAAGTCTGTGTGCTTAAACATGAAACACATTTTCATCGATTCTATACGTTTCTGCAGTGACTGAGGGACTGGACAGTTGAGAGAAAAGAGCACTTAGTCCACACTTATTCTGTTGTAAGTTTGTGGTATGCACAGTTTGTGCTTGTGGTAATATCAGCTCAAATCAACCATGAGAGAACCATGGAATTAACTGTCAGGAACTTAATACTTACTAAAGTCAGAGCATTGTCTTTGTCCCAGGCTGTTGACTTTGGTCCCATTAAGGGACTAGCAGGATAAATGTGGTTGATAGTTTGTGGTTGGTTAGCACTCGAAACATCCTCCTGTGAAATGTTGCACCCTGAAGAGTTAAAGGAACACACTCACACAGGCTTGTTCACTAGAGGACATTGTTCGGATGCATTTCTTTACTGGCAGGACTGACTCACTATTCAGTTCTAATTGAAAGTGGGCTAAAATCAGCAGTGTCTGGTGGTGGGTATATGAGTCATGTCCCCTGTGTGTATGAGTGCATGTGTTTTTCAATGATAGCTATCAGGTCAACACCTTGATAGAAATCTGAGAGTTTGAGGAAAATGACTCGACATGGGCTCCCAAACACTAGTCCCATGGAAGCATGAAGTGAATGAAAAAGTACTGGAATTTTGAAATCAGACATGTACAGATGGAAGCATTTTTTAAACAGAGTAGGCCAACTACATATCATTAGACAGATGTCACTGTGGTAGGCTGAACCACAGTCAGAGTTTCATAATGAGGAAAGCTTATCTCATCAACGTTGAGCTGATATTTTGTTTCGTTTATCAGTTGTGTTATAGGGAATTATGCTAGTACTCCACTTTTTTAACAGGACATGTTAAGTTGTTCATATAAACAACCATATGTCATTGTGCCTTGTTACACAGCAGGAGTTTTGTGCCAGTGTGTCAATCACAAAATATTGCTGTATTGATTGTTTGTCCTACCCCCTGTGGTTATGGCACATTTTAAATGATGCATTGGTCTCCAGCCTTAAATGTCCTCTCACACAGTTATCCTGTTAGTAGACGGTCCTTTTTTGTTAAATGTTGTTGTTGTCGTTAAATAAAATGAGACAAATTTTAGGAATGTAAAGGAGGAGGAGGGAAGGATGACTTTATCTGTCCTTATTTTACAATGGTATAATTGTTAAAGTCATTCAGTATAGAGGTTTTAAATTGTCTACATTCCTAGTCCATCGGTATTTATTCAACATCACAATTCCAAGTAACCAAATCCCATTTTCGTTTAGCTCATGCTTGTGAGAAATAACTTTCAGTGTTTCCTAAGACTGCACAGTAGAGGAGTAGTATTTAAAAGAGACCGCTGAACATAAGTTTGTCATATAAACAAATTTCACATCATCATTAAGTTAAAGTAAAAAAAAAAAAATTAATGTAAAAAAAAACTGTTAAAGGTCAGTGTGTTTGTAATACACAGAGTCGGAATGATGTGAGGAAATCCTTTGGTATTATTGCATTTAACCATTGTTTTAGCAATTAACCAAAGTCCAAAAGTAGATACATTGCAGTTATTGCACTTTCCATTTGCATCATTATGATTTTTTTGACAGCCAATTGTCAAGGCAGTTGATTTAAATACATCTCGGCTAATTTCATAAAAACTATCTTTCTTACAACACCATATATTTCATGTTAACATAGAGCATAGATTTCTTGTGTTAAGTCAGGCTCAATCTACTTTGTTTGTTGTTGTTTCCATAGGAGATCTTAAAAAAAATAATAACAGCCAAGACAGTCATTTGTTTCAGATTTTATTAACAAGAACAGATATGCCTTTTTAACTTTTGTGACATACTGCAGGATGCCACCCTTTCACTTTAGAAGTTATATGTACTTAAAGAGAGTTGGAGATGAGACAGTCCTATGTTTTTGGTGTAATGTTGCAGAGTTATTGCTAAGTTGTCATAATTATTTTAATTGGTTTATGGGAGATCAAGTTTGTTATTCCCTTTATATTTCATTGTACTGTCTGAAAAAACACTGAATGCAAACTCAGTCCAAAAGGTTTAACCTGACGTCACTAGCACTGCTTAGTGCAAACAGAGAAAATGGAACATCCTGGCTATCTCTTTTTTTGTGTCAAACTGAAAGGGGATATGAGGCCTAAAACACCATTTCTGGCCCCCCTCCCCTGCTCCACCAACTTTGCACACACAATGCTATTAGGTGAGCACTTGTTTTACATAGTGTGACCAGATTCGACCAGTGGGCCCCCACCAAACGTTTACCTCCTACTTGTGTGTGTGTCTGTGTGTGTGTCTGTGTGAGTGTGTGTACGCGCACACTTGCCTAGGCAACAGAATGCCCCATTGTGAAGGCAGCACAGAGACCCTGTTATTGGCAGCTATTGGAGTGGGAGGGAGGGAGCGCGAAGAAGGATGGAGAGAGTGGAGAGATAAATGAATTGAAAGTGTAGACAGCTGAAGCTGGTTGGAAACTGCAGAAAATAGATAATAGCTCAGGAAAAGCAGTGGATAGGATAGGCAACACCTTCTATTTTCTGTTATTTAAAGTGAGTTAAATAATAGACATTGTTGATTTCAACAGTTTTAGGAACATATTTTTAATTTTTGTAAACGTGCTTGCATGCCGTCTTAGCCTACTCACACCACATTTAAAGATCAGTATCAATTTTAAATTTTATCTCTCCGCATTTAGCACAGAAATAGATTCAGGTTGTGTCGTGTTAAACAACAAGGAGAAACACACGATGGTCTGTTCATGTAAAGAAATAGTCTTTCCAACATCTTCTTCCAAAATATTTTATTAACATATTGCATCTTAGGTGGCAATCTTATTGTAAGTACATGTAAGGTTCAGCTGTTTTTTGTTTTTTTGTTTTTGTTTCAGAATTAAGACGGTTAGCAATATGAATCTGGTTATTTCTAATCTGGTTGCTGGATTGATATGGGTCATGGAAGTGGCTCCTAATGAAGGAACTCAATGCCAGGAACCTGTTTTTCTTATCGAGTGAAATGGTTTAGCCTAAAAGACCCAAAACAACAGAGCATAAAGTTCGAACTATTTAACAAGGTGTTACTACCAGAGAGAAACTTTTTTTTTTTTTTTAGCATTTCAGCATACCTGAGTGTACAGTAGCTACCAACAGTGTCCCATTTATACAGAAGATGAATATCTTTAAAGACTTTGCAGCCCTCGCATGCTTTAAAATACAAGATTTGGTGTGTAAAGTTTGTCTTGAAAGATGTTTTGTTTCTAATTTGATTAAGGCTTGATTTGCACCCCTTGTTCCTGGTTGAGCTAAACATAAAAGCAAGCTTTAACTGGATTCTCATTGTTTTTTGTAATGATTTTAATGAGTAAGTTCTGCATTGAATTGTAAAGACTATAGATGATCTGTCATGACTTTATCTTGATTATTGCAATAGCCTTTTCACCTAAATCAAAAAACAGCTACAGAGCAAAGAACTCAGCTGACATGCTTTGAACCAGAGCCAAGAGGCGTAACTGTGTGTTATTCAAGCAGAACTATTTTCATTATTTTCTCACCCTCTTTATTAGCATTTAACTTGTGCCTCTTTATGTTGTTCCTCAAAAAAACAACACATATGCACACACTGAACACACAAGACTGCTTCAGGGCTTTTTTGGACCAGAGTCCTGATGTAAAAAAAAAACAAATCTAGTCAAATCTTGTCTAGTCAAATCAATTTTGTGTTCTCATATGTAACTTTTGGATTATGCGTGTGTATGTTTAGTTGATGAGTAACTATACAATGACAGCTGAAGACCAATCAGGCTGTAAAACATCGTGTTTCTGAAGAGTTCCTCAAATCTAAAATAGGAACTGTGCAAGATCAGAGAGCAAGATTCACCCTGTCCCAGTGCTCTGCGGTCTCTACCCTGTTTGAGGAAACATTCGACAGGAAGTGTAATACCCTCATTTCAGCATACTCTCTTAATGGTGAATAGCATGTCTCAGACGTCTATGGTGACCTCGCTCAGCATTCACCCATTTGCTGCTCGCTACCAAAAGAATTCAGGTGTATGTAACATATACTTTATGATTTTACTATTTTGCATAAAATGTTGTTAGTCAGGCAGCTAATGCGTCTGTTTACACTTCATTTGAGTTGAAAGAACACAATGTTGGCTTTTGTTGTTGTTAGTACTTGTCATCTTTTGAATGTAAAGCTTGTCCAATAAGTTGCATTTAATTCAACACTGAATGTTTGAAGATTTATTAGCCTGTTTCGGGACTAATATAGACCATGTAGCTTCCTGTAATAAGTAAACGCAAAAAACGGATTATACGCATAATTAAGCGAAATGTTCATTAAATAATGATAGTAAAGTCATGCCCTAAATAATGTAAAGTCTTGACCAACTGCATATCCTTCAGTATTTTAAACAGTTTTTTTTAAATCTAATTACCTCTTCAAATAATTTATTAATGTAACAACTTAATTTGAAACGGATAAAAAAACAAGTCACCTGTTGCCAGTAACTACATTCCTGGAACTTTATTACATTTGGAGCTTTCTGATGTTCTTTAAAAATATTTCTGAATGAAATGACAAAGTTACTGAGCTATCTTGTTTGTACTAATACTATACATCAAAATATTTGAGTGTGCTTCTATCTGTTTTTTTGTATGATTTATTTCATGTAATATTAATAGGATGTCTTTATTGTGGAGTCCTGGTAGGTTAGATACTTTGTAATACTGTATAATTTGGTAAAATCAGGGGACTCGGTATTAATATGAATTGACAAAAAATTGCAGTCAATGTAAATGTTCTTGTAGTTGTTGACTTTGGTGCATTTAGCCTCAGGTGCCTCAGTACAAGTGATATTCAGTGTAGAAGCTCTAACATTAGTGGTGTGGTTGTGTAGAGGAAAGACGTTTGTGGCTCCATCTGGGGGATCAGCAGCTTCCCTTGTGGTCAAAGTATGAGGCAGAGAGATAAAATGTTGTGAATACAGAAGCCGTTAGATTAATAACAGCAGCAAAATAGCTTTGGGAGGTATTTTGTAAAGATTTCCAACTGTTAAAATGTATCATATCTTTGAGCAGTGACCTGAGCAGTTACAAAACACATTATACACTGTTTATTCTCTTGGTTCAATATGTGCATACACAATAAAGTGAGCAGAGATTGTGTTGAAAATGACAGTGCTTACTGAAATGTTGCTGCTAGGATATCTTACTGTCATGACATTAACATAACTTCCTCTTGCTGTAAGGTGGCAAACAACCACCCAACAGCAGTTCATCAAAGTCAGCTTTGACACAGCCGTTTACAGTCTACAAATATGGTCTGGATGCGTGCTTTTACCATCTTGATTATTAATCATTGTAGTTTGTCATCTATGAAGAAGCAAAAATATTTTTGAAATAATTGCACCACAATGCATTTCCCAATGCAGGAAGTATTTTTCATAATCTTGGCTATAATCAGACGAATGTGACGAACACTAATCCTTTTTTAGGAACTAAAACTCAGTTTAAATCAGAGGGAAAAGAGCTGATATGTGCTTTTTATAGTTGCTCCTCCTCAACTCCCCTAATAGTAATTTCCTTGAATTAATGCAGTGCTTTTTATTAAAGTGTTCTCATTTTTCTCTTCTCCAGGTTTTGTAAGCCATGATCTAAATTGTCTGCATTTTCTCTGTGGATGCTGCACTGACAAACATCAGCCATGTCTCAGGCTGAATCCCCTTTGACTGTGTGGGACTGGTTATGTGTTCTTCGTCTGGAGCAGTATTCAGAGGCATTTCGATGTGAGGGGCTGGCAACGTTACGACAATGTCGCCATCTCACTCAAGAACAACTCGAGCAAATGGGAATCACCCTGCCAGGTCACCAGAGACGCATCCTGGCTAGCCTAAACAAAACACATTTTAACAGTGACACAACCTCTGAAACACACACTCAGTTAGCACATTCTGAGAGAGATCAGAGATTGGATGAACCGGGACATGCCCACGTGTTGCGTAGAGAAAAACCTGTGCCTGTCCCAGTGGAGGAGAAACCTGTCCTTAAGGAAAGGGAAAAAAGAAATGGAGAGAGACCTACACCGAGGGAAAGAGAAAAACCTGTCCCCAGGGAGAGGCAAGTGCCCAGAATGAACGATGAAAGTGGAGAAGGAGGAGAAAAGAAGTCAGTTCCTGGACAAAGACAAACAGAAACTAGAGGAGGAAAAGAGGAAGAGAGGGATGGAGGTATAGATGGAGAGAAGGAAAGGCCTGTGCCTAAAGAGAGGACTAAGTTTCGCTCTAGTGCTCCAGTTGAGTGTGATGACAACCCATTTGTTTCTCCAGCTTCTGACGCCTCTCTACCCCCTGTCCCTCCACGAAGCACCCCCAACTGCCCTCCACAGCGCTTCACCTCTCCACTGAGCCCCTCACCTCCTCCTCGAACCCCCCCCTCCCCGAAACCGGACAGACATGCAGTTAAAGCCCCAGCTGTACAGAGCAGATCTGTGTCCCAGAGTTCCACCCCAACTGGCACCCCTGCCCATACCCCCACACACGCACCTCTCCACCCTCCCAGCTTCCCTTCCACTCAAACTCGGCCAGTGACATTAGTCATTCAGCCACCTTCTCATCACTTGGGAGGCGATCAAGGAAGAAAGGACTCACCAGTCTCCCCCACTGTTTCCAACAGTGATGACATAAATGCTCCACCTCTCCCCCCAAAAGTAGGAGCCTTACCTAAAGGCCCTCCACCGATCCCACAACGGTTCCCTGTACAGTCACCGAGAACTCAAAGGTAAGACTTTAAATTTTACTGGATGTTTATGCAGCTTCTCGATGTCTGTAGTTGGCTACTTTACTTTAGAAAGCTCATATTTAAGAAAAACCTCAAATTATAGATAGAACTTTTCAACTATGAAATGCATGTGAACAAAGGCGGAGTAAAGGGCTGTAACTGATCCTGTCCTTTTTTGTGGATATCATCGGAGAGTTAGTAGAGTGTTTTCCCTGTGCTTTGGTTCTTTTTATACAAATAAATATTCAAGTGCCCCAAAATGCATCACTACAAACCACATGAGAACATTCACCTCCTAGTCAGATGTTTCTGGGGCTGGGGCAGAATTGAATAAAGGTTCCACTGTTTGGGGCTTGGGCATATTCCAGTGAGAGAAACATTGCATTTTTCCAGTTAGATACTACTTCTACCTCCCAAGCTACAGTTTGCATGTTCTGCTGCATCCCAGAATGGGCTCCCAGGGCTCTCTAGCTCAGAGTTGCAAAGTTCACCTGGTAGTTGGTATGGATTGAGGTTGGATAATGTCTGTTGGAACTAAACTAAAAGGGTCTCTGTGTGGTTGTCCAGTCTGCACTGCAGTGGGATTAATGTGTTCACGCCAGCCAAAACCAACCAAGGGTAAAAACAAACAAGTCTAATTTAACCAGGCTTAAATGCCAAGCTCTAGAATGTACGGAAAACTACTTTTCTTTTCCCTTGACATTGCCTGTAATTGCCATTTATCACATTTTACATTTTTGGAAGAAAACACACATATCAGAATAACTTCAGAACCACTGTGGCTGTCGCTATCCCCTCTACCCTGTTTTAAATGGATATATCCCCTCTTCTCCTCCCCTTCTGTAATTGTGTATTGAAAGGTAAATTGGCTGCAGAACTATTCAAGAATAAAATCTCTGCAAATGCCTCTTACTGCAAATTCATAGAGGATTGTGCTGCCATCTGTTGGACAAGATGGAAAATGCATCTCCACTGTTGTTGACCACTGTTAGCAGTTTAGATATCAAATATGTTATTGGTGACTTTTAAACACTTCCTGAAATTAAAATTAGACACTTCCTGAAACTGAAAGGCTTGAGCATTGCCTGACAATGCTTAAGTGGACCTTAAGCTCAGTAGCTTGTCAAATACGGAAATATATATGTGAGCAAGACCTGTTGAGTGTACTTCTATGAGTGATCTGAGCCTGATCTGTGAGGCCAGGGTCTGACTTGTGGTTGCTTATACCACACCACATGTATATGCACATGTGCTTGTCTGTGTGTGTGCATGTGTTTCAAAAGGTTCTGTGGTGACCTTTTCTTAAATACTATTTTTTTGCACAGGTAGTATTGTTTTTGCTTTTATAGTTTTATGATTGCAAAATTGTGGATTACTAAATGTTCCTTTTCACTTAAACACATGACTGTAGCCATTCTACAAATGACACTATTGAAAGTTTAGCAGTCATTTATCACATCTCTGTTTGTGTACTTCCTGATCACAGCACATCATAAGCAGCTCTTTTTTTCTGTTTCTCAACACCAGTAAGGGAAAAGAAACCTAAGCTGTGCCAAAAGAGCAACATGAGCTTGCTCTCTGTCTGCGTTTTAAAGGGAAACTAGCCACACAGAGAGGGAGGAAGTTACAATGGAGAACAACATTGAGGGGTTAAAAACTCCCCTCCTCATTAGCCTCTCTGAGTGACAAAGGGAGAAAGAGAGAGTGAGACATGAGGAGAGGGGATACCAAAAGCGATTTTATACCAGGAACTACCTTCAGACTTTTTTTGCTCTCTACCAGCTCACATTCACACGCTCTCCCGTCGCCCTCTTGTTACTCTCTTGTTTCCTTGTCAGTGTGCTTCATTGCCTCCTCCCATCTTTTGGTTCACTAGTCATTTCCTCCTCCTTTTTTCCCCTCTCCTCCGATGTGTGTGTTTGTGTGTGTGTGTTTAAGATTGTTCATCGTCATGGAAGTGGACTTTTGAACATGTCGGGACAGGTAACATTTATACAAATTATTCCTTTGCTTGTTTCCTTACAGTCAGTACTTGTATTTAGCATGCACTCTCACCATCTAATCCCCCTCCTCACTCTCATCTGTGTCTGTGTTTTAAACAAGGAAGCCTTTCTTTTTTGCTGACTTCATGTTTTCTGCTGTGTAACACCAATTTTAGTGAACATAAAACTAGATGCTGTTGGTGGTGGAGGTTACTAGCTATACCCTGATCAGTGTGAGGTACAGTTGTTTTTATGTTCCTGTGTGAAATCAGATAACAACCTTTGTCCTAGGGCTCTACATGTTTCTGGGACTTACCCCGGTATTCACCTGTATTTCTTTGAAGAAAGCGTAACCAGTATGATAGGCATCACTGGCATATTTGTTGTCATGGAAATAAGGTGTTCTCGGTAAGGAAAGCTGCTGTTAGCCTAACTGTTAGCTCTCCCTTTTCACTACCAAATACTGTTCAAACAGGGATTATAAATAATGTATGTCAGCTTTTTTGTAGAGGATAGAATAGCTTGGTGAATTCTGACTTGCTACATTATTAGTAATCTTAAGATTACTATGCTTTATACACATTTTCTATCTAAAAATGCTTCTCAGCTATCAGCACAACGGGTCCATTAGCTATAGTGTCAAAATGTGCCTCAAAAAAGTTCACATGCACACAGTGTGGGAGAAGAAAGCAGCAGTCATTGTTTCTTTAGCCTTATGTCGACAAGTTAACAGAGAGCAGGTTAAATATAGCATTAAGCTAGCTGCCCCACTCACAGCACTCTTCCTCTGAGAGAAAGGAGGAACTGTGTCAACAGGTCAGTTTCCCGTCATTGTGTCTAATTTTCTGCTTTATTATTACACAGATGTTATGAATAGGATTTAGAGTTAAGTTTAACATAACGTACGACTTGCTGCTTCATTCATTTATTAGTTTCCTGGTTCTGGAACAGAAATCGAAGAAAAAGAGTAATTTGTTCACAGGGAGGCTGTGAACAAATTACTTAGACTGTGTATATGTTATATATGTAGGTATTTGACAGTTGATGTAGACATTATATTTTCATACATGAAGGGACACTTCAGATGAAACACAACAGTTTTGTTTAATTTTTGTGTCACTTTCAGGGGTGTAACTATGAACTTCTAAACTAAAGATTTGCGTGAAAAAATAAAGTGACATTTTTATTATGTTTGGTCTTGAGCTGTTGGCTGTAACATATGACTAATATGCCTTGTGTTGATACATGGGTAAAAGCTGGTCATTGACTGTAACAAGAAGGAGATTTACAAAAGAGGGAGGAATAAAGAGGAACTTTCACAACACTGGATGAATATAAACCAGGCTTGTGTGCTCACTCGAGACATTCCCGTCACCATGGGCCTGTGTCGTCATATATATATTAGCTGTTCGACAGTATGTTATTTAATTTATCTCACAATTTTTGAGTTTAGATGCCATTGTGACTAAAAAGTATAAAAAAACATGGCAATGTTTACACGACAGGCAAGAAAGCCAGTTGAATAACAAGCAGCAAATATACTACATTGTGTAGATTATTTTTTACAGTTAGTTAGGCTGCACTGTGTGCATAGGAATGTATTGGGAAAAGGCATAAATATTGTTGATATTTACAACCAAATTTACATTTGTACAATAGATAGATTAAGTAGGAACGAGTCGACTCTAGAGGAGAAGTTAAATTATCTCAAGATTTTGAACCCAGAATTGACTGGATGGATTATATTTGGCCTGGACACAATATGGGATCCTCCAGGAAAAGCTACAGTATGCATTGTGATGATTGATATTATGCATATATATGTATAGCTAATTTTAG
>JAOWBC010001387.1:10119331-10130132 GCA_028566105.1 Hypoplectrus providencianus | reverse complement strand
GCATTGAAAATGTTGATTATCTTGCTAGAAAAAGATACCGGGACAATAAAAACTCCAGCTTTCACTTTCTATACTTTCTTTCTGACTTTTTCTACACAGATAGTGGGTACGATTCTGTTAGTTGTGTTCAGTTCACTGTTCAGTGTGTATTTCAAAAACCATGTTTAATGTAGTTTGATCACATCAGCTCTGAGGTGGGATCTTGAAAGTGGAGGTAAATATTTTACTTACATAGAGATGAATGACCCAGTAGTATTTCATCATCATGACAGTTTGTTAAAAGTAAATTTTTAACTGCACAATGAATGCATTTGTTACTTCTGGTGCTACTAATGTTGTCCATGCTATCATAGAGCCCTGCAGTGTTTACAAGAGATGTGCTGCTTAGGGTCTCTCAATCAAAACAGTAACGAAAGATGTAATATGGTGATGTCGTGAAGTAGTGCGGGATAATGATATTGGCTTCACCACCATTACCGTCAGTGCTGTCAGGTTCTCCTGGATAAAGCTGCCTCTGTGTTTAAATGTTCACAAGTTTTTTTTTACCCCAGGCCGAATTGGGTTAGAGTTAGGGTTGATAATAATAATAATAAACATGTTAAAGTAGTTTCATGTCCAAAATCATTTGCAGAAAACTACAATATTGATGCTTGCACTAAGGAGGTATTATGGATTTATTGGGATAATATTTATATGTATACCACCAAATGTATAACATAGGTGTCTGCATTTTTGACAGTTTTATGCAACAAAAGTTACATATAATACCTGTACGGAAAAAAAACTTCAGTCTTTAGTCCACAATATTTTTCTCTCCCCAGAAAAATCAGTTTTAACTTGCTATTTTCTTAGTCTATCCCACATGCTTGAGGAAATATAACTCCTGACGCCTAATATTTGTTAATAAGTTGCTCAGCCTGAAAAGCTAGTTCTTTAGAGAGAGTCCTACCACACTGACAAACTGGTGGAATATTTCTGGTAAAACTCCCTGTTGTCCTTCAAAGACCATTTATATTCTGTGTGCATAGACAAAACCAACACAGCTAACACTATGATCCAAAAAACTTAAGTGACAACCAGTGCTGTAATTTCCCTACACTTACTCTATCAGTATTTTACTGCATTCCTCAGATTGACTTCCAGTAACCCTCACAAAAGAATCAAAATGTTGAGTTTACCTCTGGGTTGCAAGCAAGTTGACTTCAAAATGTTCTACATTCCTTCTGTGGATTTATTTTCTCTGTTTGTCTGTTCTCTCTGATACATTCATAGTATTGTTTGGAATTATTGTTTCACAACTGAAAATGGGAAAATATAATACACCATATATCCAAAATCCAACATATACTTTGTGTATAGAGGAAGTGAAGAGGTTAACTGTAAATGTACATTATGATTGCGTTTTTTTTTTTTTTTTTTTTTTTTTTTTTTTTTTTTCAAATCCAATAGAGGGTCAATACAGATTGTCACTATTCAGGTCTGTAAGAAATAGAACATTTACAACCAAAAGTTTTTAAAGCAATGTCATTGTCTTAAAGTTCACCAGCAAAGTTGCTTAAAACTGCAGGAAACTAAAGCAGTGCAGCTCCATTTGTTCTCATCTTTCACTTCCTTACTCAGGGTTGGATTCACTTAATGACAATTCTGATGACTATGAGGATCCAGACTTGTTTTACCCCAGTGTTCATCCAATGAATGCGCCAGACAGGGTAAGTGAGAATGTGTCCTTCCTGTACACTCTTCTTCAACTTTTCCTGCACAGTGTGAATAAAATCAGCTGTCTCCTCTTACAGGTTATGTCCCTACAAGTGCCCGGTGCAGTAAAAGGACGGTACAGTTCTTTGTGCAGTGATGATGAGCTGTTGGATGATGATGATGAGTGAGTCATGCATCAACACAGAAACAAACCATTCCATACACACACACAGCAATCACAGTTAGGCTGTACAATTGCAAAAAAAACGAGCAAAAAGGATCATCTCCACAGGCTTGCACAATACTATTGAGTCCAGGGTAGTGTCATCTTTCCTGATAATCTGTTTCTTGAAAAAATGATTCATTCTCTCTGCACAACAGCAGGACATTAAGTTAAGTTCCTGTAGATACTTTAAAAGTCTTAATAGTAATTGTGTTAATTAATTGGCATTATCATGTTATGAACCATTCTTTCAAAAGGTTAAATGTAAAACTTAAAATAGTATAATATTAGCTTTGTCAACATTTTCTGATTGCATTTGCATTTGTTGCATTGTAATGTTTCAAAACATTTTAAGATGTAATGTCAATAGAAAATCACAGTCATGTCTTAACAACCCAATCACAAAACTGATTAATTTTAAAAGGGTATAACAAAGAGCTATATACAGTCTGGAGCTTGAGTGTTTAAAGCTCAAGTTTATGACAAGACTATGTGGTTAATTTGTCAATTTCATCTAATTCCTCTATTCACATTACTGGTCGTACTGAAATTAGTTTTTACTCAATAGATGTTTCTCGATCATTTTGTAATCTCTTGTAATCCCTAATATTTCTATGATTGTTAACACTGTTGCAAGTCAGATAAAAAACTGAAACGTCTTCTTGAAACCCTGCAGACACCCTAAGGTAACCCTTAGTTTCCAGTGAAATACGATTTCTTCTTGTTGGTTTCCTGGTTGATAAAGTGGTAGATTATTTTCATTTCTGAAGATTTTACAATATTAACAGATGTGCATTATTATATGATTGCCTTTTGTAAATGCTGTTTACTAAGTGTGTGTATTTGTGTGCCTATTTCTGTGAATCAGAGCTTCGACCCAATGGGAGGACAGGGACATCAGCAATCTGCAAGGAAGTGTCTACCTGCCAGACAGTGGCAAACTGGCTCCAGTTACTACAGACGACAGCTCTCAGCTTGCTGCTGTCATCAAGATGGGCTGGCTGGACAAGAATCCACCTCAGGGGTAGGAATTGCAACAGACACACACACAAACTGGGATTATGCGTATAATGGAGTACCAATAATCTACATAGGTATCAGCTATGTGAATGTCATTAGCACTAACACAGTCACACTTTAAACAATACATACGTTCAAGGCATGGTTTCATTGTAAGGGCTGTTTTATTATCTGAACAAATGGCACTAAGCTTTGTCATGCCTTTCATTTTATTGTTCACAAAATTAATTTTACTGTTGTAAGGTTGGTTTAATATGCTTTGCATGCAGTAAGGCTCACTTTTAAAAATAAGTCTGTGGTAAAAAAAAAAAAAAAAGTCTCACTGAATTGCTCTGAAATACTGCTCTGTGTAACAATGCAAATCCTCTATCCTAGTTCCTCTTGTATTACAGTGAAAGTAGTTTGTATTTCCCACAATGAATATTTGTTTATGTGTGCGTTCTCATACACAGGGCCCTTTATTATCAGAGAAGATGGGTGAAGCTGGACGTTGACTACCTGAGATACTTTGATAATGACAAGGTAACGACAAACATGTACAGTCTCGCCATTACATGCTCATATGAGTCACTGTTACTACTCCTATTACTAATACTACTGAAGTATCCAGTCTGTTATGTCCTCACCAATTTGGCTGACAATTGTGAGGATGACAGCTGATCATACCGACACAGAACTAGCAATTGAAATATGCCTTTAGTGACACTTTAATCATAGTGAAACTTGGTGCCATGATCACTAATTTGTGTTATTTTAACAATACCTATACATGTGATGTTTTAGGTAGCACACGAGCCATGAGCACAAAAAATACTTTGGGGGGGGGGGGGGGTCAAGTAGTGAAATGCCAGAAAAATATGTATCTCTTTCTTCAGCCAGGGAGACCTTGTCAAGATGGGCAGCAAAATAAAACAACAGATACCAATCACACAGGATCAAAAAGGATTCTTTAAATAATTTATTGTTGTTCTATAAAACGAATTTTATACTGGTAAACTGATACATCAAGACTGCCTTTTTGCTTATGCAAACAACCATTAACACATACACATCAAAACCCATACATGATCTTCCTGCATGCTTCATGTGAGATATGGATCTGTTTAACATAGTAGTTTTTGCTGTGTGTGTGTTTGTGTGTGGTGTGTTGTAGGAGGTGTATTCCAAAGGTATCATCTCTACTGCCTTCATCACTAATGTGACTAGTGTGGGAGAGCTGAAGTTTGAGGTTGTCACAAGCAACCGGACATTTATCTTCAGGGCTGAAAGTGAAGGTCTGTCTGTGTGTCTACACACACAAAACATTGTCAGTTTTTGTTGCATATGTCCAATACATATATACACATATATGAATTTGTATTGGTTCACATATGTGTGTATGCTCACATTTATTCATACATATGTCCATCCAGTTGAGAGAAATGACTGGGTGACAGTACTGCAGGACTGCACCAGAGGGCGCCATCGACGCAGCACCATGAACCCTGGCTCACCTTTGACCCCAGAGTGTCGAGGATATCTGGAGCTCAGAGGGCTGCGTTCCAAACTTTATACTGTTGTTGCCTCAGATAAAGTCTTTCTCTATAAAAACATTGAGGTAAGCACTCTCAGTGCGGAGAAATCAAACAGATACAATTTTCCTGATTTATAAGAAATTTAAGTCAACCTACAATATTGTCTGAATGTAAGGCTTTTAAAATCTTTTCTTTTTTTCGTTTCCAGGACTATCGTATAGGACTAGGGATCACATCCATAGAGATGAATGTGGGAAATATAAAAGAGACAGATCGCCGTGGCTTTGATCTCACCACACCTTACCGCATATTCAGGTACTACATGTACACAAACATGTAAACAGACACTCTCTGCCATGTAAAGAGTTAACTATTTTGCATGAATTTGTAATTCGTGTGTAACTTTTCTGTGCATACACATTATGTCATGTATTTTACAAAGACTGACTCATTATAATGTTGTTTAAGGTTTATGTTTTCCAATGAGGATTTAATTGCAAAGGCAATCTTTCTTGTACATCAGATTTGGGTTTACTGGGATGCTGATGGGAAATCAGATCATGTTGTTTTACTGAGAACTCCCACCGTCCAGCTATACTCAAGAGTCCTCAGCAGGACATCTTTGGAGGATGTGAAAAGCCCTTTGTATGAGTGTCTGTGTGTGTGTGAAGAAGAGTGAGGGAAATGTGTGTACAAGTGTTTGTGCTGGTGTGGTGTGTGTGTGTGTGTGGTCTTTTGGCTGACAGTGCACAGCCTGCAGTGTAATGGCTCAGCTTGACAGGAAGGGGAAATCTGAAAAGGCTTGTGTATTTGTGTAAGAGTCGAACTGTGAGTCAGTTTGTGTCTTGGTCTAAGTGTGCATTTTTGTAAGTCTCCTCATTTGAAAAAAGTGTGTGTGCATGTATTTTGAGGATGGAGACCAATGTGTTGTTAGAGAAATGAGAAGAGGAAGGCTTCAGACATGCGAGTCTGCGTCAAGCCACAAATCTGTCTGTGTGTGATCATGTGTTTGTGTAGTTTCCAGCCTTTGACTCAAGTATATTTAGCAAAGCAAGAGCAGAGTAGATTCAGTGCTCAGTGGGCTCATGAGCTTGAGGACACACTCACTCACACACACAAAAGCTTCTTCATTTCTATCACTCGGCAGTTTATATCGACACCATCATGTCGGCATTAACACTCGGCCGTGTGATTGTGTCTGTCCGCAGTTTTATTGCAGAGTCAGAGCAGCTGCGAGAGCAATGGGTGGACGCCATGAGGGATGCAATAGGTGAGGCGCTATCAAATAGCGAAGTGGCAGAGCGAATCTGGGTGGAGCCTAGCAACAGTCTCTGTGCTGACTGTGGAGCTCCCAAGCCAGAATGGGCTGCTATCAACTTGTGTGTGGTGGTCTGCAAACGATGCGCAGGTTTGTTTCATGTGTGTTTGTTGTGTGTGTGCGTCTGTATTTGTACATTAGTCTTGTTTTTTCTGTTGAACAAAGTTTTGGCATTGTTTTCAGCCTGTTTTTGATTTTGTTCATAAATGTCTTCAAAAATGATACTGAGGTACTGTTTTGTTTTTTGTTTTTTCTACTCGGAGCTTGTTGTAAAAATTTGCACCAGGGTTGTTACACTAGAATTTTACAGTAGAATTGCATCATCTCTGAGTACTTAAATCTGTATGTGTGTGTGCACATTTTTTTAGGAGAGCACAGAGGAATGGGCCCTAGCATCTCAAAGGTTCGTAGTCTGAAGATGGACAGGAAAGTCTGGACAGAGGAGCTCATACAGGTACACACGCACACAAGATTTTTCATTACAGGAAAATAAATCATCCAGTCTTTACGAAGAAACATATTAACATGTGATTTGAACTGCTTATTTATGACCATTGCATTTAGCTGCTTACATAAAAAATAGAGCACTGGACTCATTTATACTGTATATTGATGTCAAATATTTAACATCAAATTTTTTGATGACACTGTGACAGCGGCATGGGTTAATCTCTGTGGTCATTTCTGTGGTATTGGATTAAAGTGTTTTTCATACTAAATGATGTAATGCAATGAAAAAAATAATTCATAAAATACATTTTTTTGTGAAATGAAGTAAATATAAAACAAATATAAAACCTGTGTTGCAGTTGTTCCTGTTGCTGGGCAATGAGCGGGTCAACAGTTTCTGGGCAGCTAATGTCCCACCAAGTGAAGCTTTGACACCCTCTAGCTGCAGCGACGAGAGAAGGCGCTTCATCACGAACAAATACCGTCAGGGCAAATACAGGAAGTACCACCCTCTGTACGGAAACCAGAAAGAGCTCAACAATGTAAGTTGAAATCCCTGTTTAGACTGTTTGCTTTTGCCTGGATTACCCGCATGTTTGGATTTAGATACACCCAATACTACCTGACTGAGATGGTTGGTTCAGCAATCCACGAAACTGCAGTGTGCATGTCTCACAGAGGGCCACAGGTTATAGTAGTGACTAGATTTTGTACGAGTATATACACATATAATACACTGTAAATCTGCATGCGGACTACTCAGAACCTAGTTAAGACTCTAGGAAAGAAATTACAGTATTTACCTGTTAGATAGATTGACTGACAGGCTGAGAAAAAACTAAACTTATGAAACTACTTTTCCGTCAAACCAGTTCCAAACCAGTTGCAATACCAAAGGAGAGCAATTATTCTTTTGTATCTTTAGGCAAATGTGAAAGCACCATAAACATTTAACATTTAAATGCTCCTAATCTTCAGGCACTGACAATAAATTAGCTGCCATTAACTCTTTCAGGGTTTGGTGTGTTTTTTCCCAGCTAACTGATTATGCAAGCTTCATTTGTCACTTCACCTCAAAGTGGGGCATTCAAGGGACTGACTTGAACTCCCTTTAGTTTGAGTGAAACGCAGATTCCTTGTTTGCAAATGCTGGCTGAATCCCTGATTAAGTACAACATGTAATGCACAGTCTGCCAAAGACATTCAGAGTCAAGCTAAATAAGAGTAATTAGAGTTATATTTCATATGTTTCAAACCAACAACTGCTAATTCTTGGCTTGCTTTCTGAGTCACCAGTGCTTGGGAAACATTTAAGCTCATACTGGTAAAACAGAATCAGCAGTAATTTCAGTGCCTGTAGACAACAGCACTCTCAGAATGGACTGCTAGTGTATCCACCCTTGTAAATGGAGATGTAACACAGCACACACCTGCTCTGCCAACGTGATAAAGTTGGTCAGTAAGAGTGAAAAGTAGGCCACATGGGAACAGTTTACAAATGGATAGAGAAGGGGGTTTTATATCGTGTCCTCACTGTGCTCCACTGTGTGCGGCAAAGGTCTTAGTGTTTCAGACCCTGCTGGGTCACTCATTAGCTGCTTAACCCACTTACCACAAACAATGTGGACTGCTCACAGACACACTCAGTGTGGGAGTGAGTCACTTTTAGCACCTGACTGTGACTTCTATTTTTCCTCCCTTGAGCGTTCAGGCTTGTCTGTGTGTGTGTTTGTGTGTGTTTGTGAGTCACTGTTTGGGATGTATAGAAGGAGATAAAGGAAGTTTTCTTAATGTCATACAACACACACACACACACACACACACACACCAATCAAACCATTATTGTACAGCTGCTGTTCCTCCCTTGTTCATCCAGGCCTCCATTTGATGGTTATCTCTTCTTCCTGTTTCTACTTTTTCTTTGAGGCTGACTGGACATGAGCAGTTTTCTATCTCTCTGCATGTAGAACTTATCCCAATTTCAAACATGCTGCACTACCTGTTCTATTGTTGTTAAATACTTAAAGTTCCTCAGCTCTGCATTGCTCTTTCCACTTGGGTGTGTCTTATGAAATAAAAGACTGCAATGTGTTTGTGTCAGCTATGCAGTTATAAAGGCACTGGAAATAAGGCAGTGTGTGAGTGTGAAACAGAGCAAGAAGCAGAATGTATGAAGTGTGTGAGTCCCTTCAAGTTTGTTTATCTACTCGTGGCTTTTTATCCTCCACTTCTCTGTTTCCTTTCTTCTTTGTTTTTCCTTTTTTTCTGAATGTGACATCATTACTCACTGCTTTAGCTGGAATGTGCTGTAACTCCGCCTCCCCTCTCTTCCCTGCTCATTGTTTGGCTGCGACTGCAGAAGAAAGTTGATCTCTTCACTCCTGGTTCTTTTTCTTATGTGTAAGTTTGGAGTACTACTTTAACTTTCTGCCAGACTTACACATTACAAATCGTTTTCTTTTTGGCCTTTACAACTTTGTGTGTCTGTTTTGACTGACATGTAAAGAGAGGACTGGTTGAAAGGAACTGAAAACTTACAGGTAAAGTTTTGAGTGCTTGTGAGCTGTAAGAGAGGGGCAGTGATTGTATTTTTTTGTTACTGCAAATATGTCTTTGAAGCTTTGTCAGTGAAAAATGTGAGTTTTAATGAGGTAGGTCTGTCAGTGACGATAGCATATGTGTGTCAATGGACTTTGGATCTGTGATAGAATGTGTGCAATCAAACAAACCAATATTTGTGGTGCATAGTTTGTCTTGAGACGACAAGGACTGTTACTACTTGTACTTGTTAGTGAGCACATTGGAGTTATTGTATGGTTTTCACAGGGAGTGGGCTGAGATATGTTTCACATGCATATGAATGTGTGTGTAGGAATGTTTCTGTGCCTTTTATGCGTTTTTGGTCAGCTCTCTCTGTCCATGCTTGTGTGTGGCCATGTGTTTCCAGAGTAGTTGACAGGCTCACCTCCGTCAATGGACATCATTGTCTCTCTCACTCTATCTCTTCCTGCTTTGTGTCCCCATTCTCTTTGCCTCTCTGTTCTGCACTAGGTAGGTCAACCATTGACGCTTTCATTTATTAATTAAGTACCATATCCTCATGTTAGAACAGTATTTTAGTGAAGAATCATTCAAAATGTTTTGGAGCATACAGTATTGGCTTTCGAGATGTCTGCCTTTTATTGAAACTAGATGGCTTGTGGTGGGCAACATGCCAAAAAAAACAAATGTTGAAAAATTAAATCACAATATTTCTTTTAAGAAATCATGACCCACTTACTCAAGATAACCCACTGACATAGACATACTAAGAAGAAAAAAAGTTTATTTTATAATTCCACTGTATTTTAGATATTATAGCTGCCACATATCTGTGGCTGATATCGTTAAACACTTGAAAAGGCACATCAAAACAATCTAAACTGATAAACAGAGCTTCAGTCAAAAGGAAAAAAAGATAAACTGTCTGTTTAAACTCAGGGCAGATATCAGAAGTAAGACTCGTACTATCATCAGTCTTTGCTGTCTTTGCCAAAACCATTCACTGGTATCATTCATCCCTAATGAGATTTCACATCACATTTTTGTTATGTTTCCACCTGGCTAACCACAAAGAATGACCCAAGTCTTTCTGAGCATGTGTTTTTTTGTGTTTATGTAGATGGCATTGGCTGGTGACAATCGGCATATTCTTGGTTCTTATTATAGCAAACAGACACAGCTGAGAAGCAGTAGTTAAAACTCTTTATGGGCTTGTTTTTGTGCTTTTATAGTTCTAAAAAAGTGGCTTCCATATAAGAAAAGCTCCATGTCTCTCACCCTTTTTTTTTCTGTTCGTTCCACGCTTTTGCCTATTCTATTGTGTCATCTTCGTTTTTTCCAAGTCAAGTCTCCTCATTTCCTCGTTCACACTGTAGGGTTTTAGGTCATAAATCCTTTACAGAGATGGATGGAATCTGCATTTTTCTTTATTTCTCAGTTTTTTTCTTTCCCTCCCTCTTTGTGTGTGTCTGTCTTTGTATTTTTCCTTTATGCCATATTAATTCTTCTCTTCCCTTCTTCATTTGTCTGGCTTTCACCTCTACCTTCTTCCGTCTCTCTGTATATAGTCCCCGGTGAGGTAATGACGGAACATATGTGGATCACTGCTAGCTCTCATCTGGATTTAATATATGGACACACATACATACAATTTTTTTTTTCTTTGGACATTCAGTATATGCTCAAATGGTCAAAGCGGCTGTATATGTTGGTCTATACATGGGAGGTCTGAGTACAATCAGTCTCTGATTAATGTTCCCTAATAAAGTGCTTTCATCTTCCTTTCATAATATTTTTCTTTTTTCTCGCCTCATCTCTTTCTTTTCCTCCAATTTTGTCCTGTATAACTGCAGAGGCCAGATGGAGCTCTGTGATTTCAGACACACCCAGATAAAATCTCTGGCTCTCTCTCTGTCTTTCTTTCTTTCAGTCTTTCTCACTCCCTCTGGGGAAATTGGGTAAGATTCTTGAATTCCCGTCTCCTCTCACTCTTTCTGTGTGTGTGTGTGTGTGTGTGTGTGTGTGTGTGTGTGTGTGTGT
>JAOWBC010001387.1:10078710-10098001 GCA_028566105.1 Hypoplectrus providencianus | reverse complement strand
TGTGTGTGTGTGTGTGTGTGTGTGTGTGTGTGTTAGAGAGAGATGGGATGGTTGACTGGTCTGACTTATGAAGTGAATCCAATGATTTTAGGTGTGACTTTTGAATTCTGATGTCACATTCACCACATGTCTTACTTCTCTCACTTTTAACAAGCCTTCCTCACACTTCTTTTACTGTGTGTAGACATACCACCATCACCACCTGCCTGCCTCGCCCTTCACTGCACAGTACTTCCTCCTTGTTATAACCCCTCTGTTGTTTATCTTTCAGCTTTTTAGAGATGTTCGATAATGGTTGCTGCAGGAAAGGTAAGACAATTAGGTGAATAATGAACAAATTCTAATCTACCATTTTCAAATTGATTCAGATTTGATTGACAACTAAGATGTTTTCCTGTGATTTGTGTGAGCTGCATAAGGTGCATAAAGTGTAATGACACAGTGAATTAATAAGTCACTGATTAGTGAAGCAGCAGAAAAATCCTTTATTACCCAAAAGGAGAAAATCATGACAGATGCACTCTATCAGTACTTGGGTATCTGGAGTACTTACCCGCCCACAAACTGATGAGAAGTGAAAACTGCATCCAAAACACTTGGATGAAGTCTGGCTATTCCATAAGGATACTGTATATTATTGATTCTGATTCTGAATGGCCATTGAAATTGACACGTTTGTATAAAAGATAAAGCACTACGCTGATTTGTAGGTTTATGTGTCCGCTGTGTGTCTGCTCTCTTGACTGAGTCCACATCTTAATTGGTTGCCATGGCTCAAAGACATTTGGAATCTGGATAAAAATATTAACCGTAACTTTTCAGGGGAAAGTTTGAAAACTCGTAGGGATGAAATCTGCATGTTAGTTTCAGCCTGCATTAATGTATTGAAATGAATACAAAGTTTATGAGGTGACATCACTGATTTTTCCTCTTCCTGTTCTGGAAAGGGCAGTCGACCAAAGATGACCTCTGAACACTCCGGTGACATCATCATTCTGCGACTGTAAAGGCCAAAATAGTGGACCATATTACTGTTGTGGATTGTGGCCTTACACTGCCGTCGGTTCCTTTGAATATGAACTGGACCAAAAAGTAAACAGACAAACAAGATCAAATAATAAATATAAGACACTGGGCTCCCTGCACAAATGAATTGACTTGACTTGATGTACAGGAGGCTGTGACTGCAATCACTCACTGATGTGTGATAAGTCTGCGCCTAATGTTCCACTGTTTCTACTGGTCAGTGCCATGTGACTCAATCACCGCATTGCATTATGGGACGAAAGCATGAAAGGCATGCTGAGAGAAACGTGAACTTTTTAAATATATTTCAGAAAAAAACATAGTCAGGTTATAGGAGGTACTAGTATTGAGTGCTTTTTTAATAAAAGATAGAAGTGTATTAATAAATTTTGGCTAAATCCGATTTCATTATTTTGTGATGTTTTTTAAACCCTCTCATACTTTCACTTGATGAGTTGTAGGGGTATTTCTGTTGTTCAAAAACTGAATAATTGCTATTGTAAGCAAAGCTGAGAAAAACGGGAGACCAGGGCCTGGGTCTGTCCAGAGTTTGTTCCAACTGAGAGGACAATCTGAGAAATGACCGCTGATGGGTCTGTGTACTCCTCAGGATGTTTGCCTGTGAGATGCAAAACCTCAGTCAGAGTTGCGTATATGTGCTGGTGTCATTTGTCTGCTTATGTGCACCAGAATATGTGAATATATGTACATGTGTTTGTGAGTAGGCAAGTGCCTTTTATCTGTAACATTTCCTAAGTAGAAGACATTTACAATGTAAAAATTCAGGTCATTTATAGTGAATTATAATGTATTTTACACTCATAAACACACACAAACATCATTAACCACCATGAATGCATTATAAATCATTATGGATGTCGTCTTTATGGAACATGTTACCATTTTATCTTGTATGTAATGTGTCCTTTTTGTGGAGTGAAGGAACAAGAGATCTGTGCTGAGGAATAACACACATTTTGTTAAGATTAAGAGGAGGAAGCGACAGTTGAGGGCAAAACGGCCTTTGCCAAACACCGTTGGAATATGTGATGACATAAGAGAAGCACTTGATTTACCGTTGTCCTATATTCTGATTCAAGCACCTTAACTAGGTCACATTTCAAACCATATTCACATATTGAAAACAACGTTTGTGTTCTGGCCTGATCTGTCGTCTCCTTGTCAGTCCCCTCAGTCCTCAGCACTGTCTCCTCTCTCTTTTACTGTTTCTCAGCCCTGTGATACTTACATATACAGTATGTGTACATACATGGACAGTTTTGTCATTAACCAGCAGTATTTATGAAGTTTTAGATTATGAATTAGCCACATTGAAATAAACATGCCTTTTGATGTTTGTTATGCACAGCATAGTCTTTGCAACAGTTTGTTATATAGTTTGTCCATAAAACAGGGTTCAACTGAAATATCTGTACGTACATAAACAATTAAAATGAATTACAATCCTAATTCATTCTTGCCACTTGGGTCCTAACTTGTATATATTTTGTCAAAAGGAGATTAACCTCTCAATATTTGCCTTATGAACTGCCAATTTTCATTTTTCACCTTGTAGTGCTGCACGTATGTATGTGTGTGTGTGTGCGTGTTCACCACATAGTTGTTCTTTTTTCCTTGGATTGCCTTTATTTATTAACAGCATTTATGCAGTCCTGAAGAAACGATTAGCTAAATGCTCTTTTTTTTAATTATCTTTCAAACGTAATTTGTATGAAAAATGAGGATATACGATTTGATTCCACAGAATCCACTCTGTCTATGAATTCATTATAATTAGTGGACACACACACATGTACTTTTCATACTTGTTTACATACATAATTGTTTTCAGCATTGAATCACACATTATAATTATTTAAACGTAGTCATTCCTATCAAATCAGTTTCAATTTCACTACAGGCATGAAATTGAACTTGACATGACATTCCTATCATGAAGTGTGAAAAACCTCCTCAGACACTACAGTCTAACTGTGTTTCACTGTCTTCTTTATGCCTTCTGGCAAACTTTTTTTTAAGTGTGTGACCTTTTCAAAAAGTCAGCTGTTCTAGACATCTTTACAATTATGTCATTTTCTCTCCATTTTTTTTTTCATGACCAGACCCTTCAGATACAGGTTTAATTTTCTCCACCAAGTTGGTTTTCACACCTGGGATACACACAGATGATACTGACATATGTGACTTCGGAAAACACTGCAGTTATGAACTTAATTCCCTGTTTCCTGATTTATTTTCTGAATTACATTGAATACATCTGTGGATGATTTTAGAGATATTAGCTATTCTGACCCACAATCCTCTGTGCAGCATATTCTGAATGTGCAAGAGGGTCAAAGATCAAGGTACATGCGTGTTAAGGAGAAATAAAATAAAATGCCCCACTAACGAGAAACAAATCATATTAAAATGAATGTTGGATGATAGTAAGAAACTTTATTAAATCACTTATTGCATATCAATTTTTTGCACACATTATTTGTGCTATGGTACAGGCCTAATTGTTTTGCTCCACATAGACTGACCTAGCTTGGTTACAAGAGTTACTTAAGCAATTTCATTCCAGACATCCCTCTATGTTGTTTCCACATTATTAGTGAAAGCTAATAAACACAGTTTAGTTGCAACTCAGGAAAACGGACACTTAAAGGAGCACATAAATGCAGCATCTTTACATTAAACCTGTCCAAACCATAGACTGTAAAAATAGCCATAACCTATAGTTAAACAATAAAGTAAAAATGTCCAACAGGTGGTGATGAATACTTTTGATAAGCATTGTATATTTTTCGCTCTGCCTCTTTTCTTATTCTGTTACTCTGGATTTTACTGATATCGCATCTCTGAACTCTAATAAACACATTCAGCTAGTTGGGTGTGCATGTTGTGTATTTCTTAACATGCATATAATTAAGTGCACAGTCGTCACACAGCTACTTTTACTTCTGAAAAATAAGTGTTTTTCCAAAAGGTTAATGCCCTGCAGCTCTGCTCTGCCCTCATGGTAATCCACTTGTTTTTCTTCAGTGCTTTTATGAAATTAATGTACAAATACACACAAACACACACATACACACACACACACACACACACACACTGTCAAACTCTAATCTGCCCTTCAGGGAAACTGTGAAAACAAGCTGGGCTACAAACACATACACGATATATTTGCATAGACTTTACTCACACACACATAAAAACAAACATATATATATAGGGGACGAAACTTTTGCCAGCCCTGCAGGCTTCATGACAATGTCATGCTACAGCCATGAAGTGGGAGCATATAGATGTGCTTCGAGGAAAAATGTCAGGAGTGTGTGTGTGGGTGGAGTACAGTAATCACAGGGAGGGCCCTGAGGAGGTCTCGTGTGCGTGTGTGTGTGTGTGTGTGTGTGTGTGTATGTGAGTCATGGTGGTCCACCAGCTCTCAATTCATTCCCCTAAACAGAGCTGACACATCAGGGTCACTCTGTACCTCGAGACACACACCGTAGAGCCCCGCTAGGGACTCACACACAGGAGACCTTCACTCTGCCGTTCACACACGCACAAACACACACAGGAGACCCAACGGGGGAAGAACAAACACACAGAAGGAGATTTAAACACACACACCAAATTGGCCTTTCCTAACATAGGTCATAGCAGCAGTTGCATAAAGCCGAGGGATGACGACAGATGAGAGCGGTTCAGAGCAGGGCCACAAACGGAAGACAGAGATAAAGTCCAAGCTGAGGAGATGAGCCTCGGGGGCGGACCTGCAGGGTGGCAGGTCGTGCCAACTGCCAGCACCTGCCAGCCCACCTGCCAGCTCCCAAAAATAAAATGCACATTTTCATTGAGCACAGTGTGCCACAAATCCAGAACCAGACAAACAATAGGAGGGACAATGGCAGCCCACCGGCCTCCCACAGAAATCTTCACATCCACCTGTGCGAGCCAATTTCCTTCATTTCCACTCCGAGCACAAGGCGACAAGAACAGCGTGAGTGAGTGACACTTAAATTGGCTTCCACTGCACGCTGCGCTGCATCAGCAGACACAGAGGCTTCTTTAATGTGGAGTTCAGTCTAAACCAGGTCAGCAACAGGAAAACAAACAAGTGTGGGTTTGAGTGCATAATGACAGACTGCAGTCAGTGTCTGCTCAAGGTTACAGTCCAGCTAATGTACATATCCTAACAATTTAACAAGTACAGTTACCAATTCTGTTGTTTTATGTCCTTCCAATGCATTATTACAGTGTTTATTTTCCCCAATGTCCACTATCTGTATACTTGCTCCAAATATGTTCTTCCAACTGGACAGGACAGCAGAAAAGATAGCATCAACACAATCTAATTTTATTCTAATTTTCCCTGCAAACTGTTATCCAGAGGGAAATTTGAAGGGTTTGGCCACACTACTGTGGAGTTAATTTAATGAGGGAGGAAATCTTTGTCTGATGGAATGGAGCCTGTGACCTTGGTACTTAACGTCATTGATTTATGTTTAAATGTTTTTGAAATAGTGTTCATTTGAATTGAAAATGTATCCTTTTTTTTGTCTCCAATGGCCAGCAGGGGCTGGTCTGATGAGAAAATCACACTTTTTTCACTTAGTAATACCTCAAGACTTATTTTAAAATGATTACTTAGAGTAGAATAAAGCCTCTTACGCTTTAGGGTGTGGCTTCCTTCCTACTCTTGTTGCATGCTGTGGATTCTAAGTGACAAGTCATATTTATCTGCCATACCTCGTGTCCTTCATTACACCTTCTACATGCACCTGCAGTGTTTGGCTGCAGGAGGCATCAGTCCAGATTTGGGTAATTACTCTGCCTCCTGCCAGAACCTGCTGCTGCCTACTGCAAAACTTTCTAATCCTCCTCTGATGAGCTTTACACAACTTCTGCAGATACAATCAATTGGACTTGTTTGTTCAGTTCAAATTCATTTAAAGTTTTTCACCCCAAACAAAAATCATTTCAGCTCTGTTACCAAGGAGACCGGCCAGCAGGCGCCACTCACATCCCAGGTGCTGATCCTGGCAGCACTTTGACTATAAAAAGCATGGCTGTCAGAGGTCAGACTGATTTTTATTGAATGTTTTACCTCAGATTAGCAGGCTGTGCACGTGGTATCAGGCTGAGGTTCACACGTTTCTGAAGCTGCATGCCTTTTCTCTTTCACTGCTGCACACGTTGACTGAAGCGCCTGTCAGAGAGGAAAGGAGATGTGATGAGACGTGTACAGGTGAGAGGACAGACACATCAACCCTCTGCAAAGCCTTTTGTTCTTCCCCATGCACCGGATCCTCGAATAACTTGTCATTTTGATTAAGATAATGAGACTTGAGAGATTAAACCGTCAAAATTTATTTTAGGGGCTCATCATGCAGAAAAAAATGTGAACTTTTAGTTCAATGAAAGGTAAAAGTCTCTAGAGGCTTTATAAAACAAAATGTAGTTAAGATGGTACAGTATTCTTGTTTTCTGTTTCTTCTGAATTGGTGCTCACATCAGTAAGATTAAGATGAACATCATTTTTTTTTACCTCACTTAAAGTGCTCTTTTACTTAAAAAACAAAAGTCAAGACAGGAGCCACTTCCACCTCACCGTCATCTTTCAGAGAACGTCTCAACAAGACGGAGGAAAGGGAATGGCAAGATGAGAGGGAAGTGAATTCATCCCAAGAGACTTTATAACATACTGATGCAGAAATTAGCCAAATGATGTTTACATACAGCCTTAATTAATTCATGCTGCAGATCATTAAACCAACTCCTTCAGGTCAGCAGCCAGATGAGAAATATTGAATTTATGAATTTAACATGTTTACTTATCAAACATTCAGGATGCTTCAGACTCATGTTTTATGTCAACAAAGAGAAACATAAATTGTAAAACTGATGTAGAGTACGAGTGCAGTAACGGACCATAACCAAACCTCAGACATAACATGTGGTGGCCAGTGTTGACTTCCTGGGTTGTTAAATGTATGTACTGTTATATGTATAAGTATACATGCATACAGCTTTTTGATATTTTAGGACCACTCACTGAATTATAATTATCAAAAATGTAACGATGCTTCGCGACAGTCCTCAATAGGATAATGTGACAATGGCAATACTTTATTTTAACCAGCAGGTGGCGCGAAGTATAACTGACCTCACCTGTTAGACGTACTACGTCACTGCGTACTCTACGGTCAGCAACAAGGTGGAAAAACATGGCGGCTGGCGCGATTCCGTTTGAGGTTTAAAGTGCACTACTATGCTTTGAGAGGAGAGCCGCTGAGCTGAGCTGAACTACATCAGGTGGACTCCAGAGCAGAAGTGAGGACATGGAAAAGGTAAGAAGAAAACATCCCAGACATAAAACTGTATGCCCAAACAAAAAGTAGAGAGACAGGCCAAGCCTTGGTTTGTGTATTTGAAGACAATAGGCCTTGTGCAAAAAACAAAACAAATTTTTTAATCTAAACTTGCATAATTAATATGGGTTTTAATTACTTCAAAGTAAAGAAATATACACTCCAATATCTCTTTTTGCCGGAGAGAAAATTTCCAATATGTAACCTCATTGTGTAGGAAACATGGGAAAATCTTCATGTGAACACAGTACCACATTATCCCAGATGATAATGTCCTAGTTGAACTAAACACATTGCAAATATCAGTATTTGGTGCCTGTTTCCAGTCATCAAATACAGACAGGTGCAAACTACTTCAATTTGAAAAAAAATTACTTTGAATCTCTTTTAGAGAAGACAATGGGAAGGCAGAGTCCTTAAAGTGGCAGTTGCCCCCACTTTAAAAATACTTACTTCCCTCTTAGCTGAAGTGCTGTTTAGCAGTGTAGATTGTTTTGATGTGAGGTGGTGAGTGCTGGAAATTTCTTCCATCTCTTGAATATAATGGAACTTGATGGTGCTCAGCTTGTGGTACTCAAATTTCCAAAAATACATTTGAGGAATAGACAGGGCCCCGCTTCCAATGTTGTATCAAGTTCTATTATATTCAAGAGAAGCAGGACATCACAACAAAAGTGTACACTGATAGTCGTGCTTAAAGTTATGGAAAGCTACGTTTCTGTGACAACCAAGTTGGCCTAAACCAAACAGACCTCCACACGGCCTGCTCTCTGACCAGACTGTTCTCCCTTTAAACGACCCAATAGGTTGTTTCTACAAACAGCTTAAAATTACACATATTTATGTTTTGCAATGTCCTCCGCTGCCCTCTAGTGGCCAGAACAATTAGGTATTCATAAATGTCATCAAGACAGAGTATAAATCACCAAAGTTGCTCTTTGGGTAGATGGGAAGGGTAGTGGATGGGTCAAACTAACCCTGGACCTTCCCCTGGCAGTATGATGCTTATGTCCATGTGAAAGCAGAAGCAAACCATGTGATTCAAAGTCACTAGACTTCCATCTGCCATGTTTTTATGTAAATATGTTGCTTCGTGAGGTCATTCCATCTTTGAAAGTACTTGACTTCCCGCACTTACTGGCCTTTATTTACTTTTTGAAATGTGTTTAATAATGTATCACCAGGAAGTTTTATGCCCTGAAGCTATGGGAATGGTTTTGTAGCCTAAATTTAATGACTCTGCAGCCTTTTGGGTGAAACGGAAGACGACCTATTCTGTGGTTTAGGTTGGAGATCTTGCTGCTGTAACCTTCAAGTGGAAATGTGAGGCACGTTGAGCTCCTTTGGGTCTGTAAAGTCTGGAAGGAACATGAAAATAACACACAGTTATAGGACCGGTAGTCGTAAGACCTGTAACATTATGTACCTGTTCTGGCACCAAGCAAGGCTCGATACCCTCAGTTGTTGTTGTGTGTAGCTCCCGGCTGTGTGTGAGTGTGTGCTGGTCCTTGTTATCCCCAAAGCCCCCGCTGCAGGCTGCAAATGAGAATGGAGTTGGAATGAACTTGAGTGATCCTAAATGTGTTCGATGGGGCTGCAGTGCCACGCGGAGCATCTCTCAGCTGGATGCAGTTCATCTGAACAGTTTCTTTTTATACATTTCATTAACACCTTGTCTTCAGTCACCTCCAGCTGACTAGAAAAGACACACTCAAACGCACAACGGTGTTTCTTTTCTCTGCCTTTCAAAACACACACACACACACACACAAGCTGACTTTTTTTCCTCGCACACACACTTCCTGAGTCCTCCAGCAGTTCTGCGAAAGCCGCCGTGCTTCACTGCGTCTGATTACTGCCCTCCAGCCCCTCCCCTCAAATTTATCACCCATTACTAGTCCTCGAAGTGGAAAAAAAAGGGAAGAGGCCCCTCTTCTTCATCCCCATGGTAACCGCTCTCCTCCTTTCCTTTTCCTGCACAATCAATCACACGACGACTGTCTGGCTGTCCTGCCCCAGCCGGGCTAAAGAGGAGAGACACAGGGCCCGAATATCACTCTCACAGGTTTGTTGTCTGCAGGTTATTTTTGGTCATTTTTCACCCACGCTGTCTCTGCATGAGCTCCATCTCCTCCTGTATTTGCTTTTTCAGCCTGTTCCTCGGTCTCTGACAAACTGACAAAACACATTTTCAGACAGCTACTTGCAAACATGGAAAAACAACAACACTGAAATGAAAAAATAATCACCACCATGTTGATAAAATGTCGATAGTATTGTCTCCTACTGATGCTACATGAATATTCTGCCAAACTTCTTCAAACTATTGACTGTTTTAGGGTGATATTAAAAATTTAGAGCCAAAGTTCTGGAAACTCGTACTTTCTCGTGCACAGTTAGATGGAAAGAAAGGACCATTTTCATGTACAGAAAATGTAAACCTACAGCCAGCAGCTTGTTATCTCAGCTTAGCATAAAGGCTGGTGTATACAGCTCACTAAATCACTATTAAAAATGGGTGATTATTTCCTGTTGCCAGGTGGTTTTGTCAACTTTGAGGCTTTTGGTGAGCTTCTGCCTTTTTCCAGTCTTTGTGCTAAGCTAAGCCGTCTCTGCGGGTATCAGAAGGGTATCACTCTTCAGTGTGTTCTTATCAAAGTGTGATGTAGTTATAAAGTGTTGCAGGGATGACATATTTGGGGGATTTTATTGCAGAGAATAAACTTTTATGGTCATTATACTGTAATGGTTTGTTCCTCAAGATAGCCATTAAAACCCAATCAAGATAACTTGCACAACTTAACAGCACTTTCATTAATTTTGAAGCAAATATACGATCATCATAAGTCAAAAGCAATAAATGATGGTAAAAACTGATGACAGCATTACAACTTTGAAGTCTTAATTCATGGCAAACAAAAATATAGGTTGTAATATGCTACATGTGCAGTGTCCGATTCGCTACTAGAATCCTAAAACTCTTCTACTGTAAGCTTGTGCTACAGTAGTACTCGGTTACATGCAGATTGGACTGAGTGATGGCTAACAGTATAAAATATAAATGCTTTTCTGTTTTCCATCCATATGCTCAGCTCATATCTGTCTTTCCCTCTACCTGCCTGTTCCGATCTTTTCCAACTCCTGCTCTTGTCGTCTTTCTTTGACTTTATCTTCCAGTCTGCCCATTTCTCACCGGCAGCAGACACAGAGAAATTGGAGAACATTTCGTGTCTGACACCCAGCTTATCTCACAGATAAAATCACCACGGAGGGACTCAGGAGGAGGTGGAGGTGGAGGTGGGGTGGTGTGGTGGAGAAGAGCAGGACGGGAGGGAGAGAGAGAATGGGAAGGTGTGGAGGTATAAGAAGGATAAGAGAGGGTACAGGAGGAAGAGGAGGAGACGGAGGATAGGGAAAGAAGACATGACGGATGAGGTTACGAACAGTTCAGAGCCAAAGAAAAGAGAAAAGGATGAAAGTAAAGAAGAAAGAGTGAAGGCAAAATAAAGATACTGAGAGAAAAAGAAGATGCCTAAGAGCCTGAAAGGAGACGACAGATTAATGAAAAACTGAACAACAAATTCTCTTTTGTTATTTCATATTTACCAGCGTTATTTTTCAGAAGATACTAATAAGGAAGCCCCTTGAGCTGAAATCGATGAAGGAGGAGAGGAGCAGAGGAAGAGGAAGGGAGTGGTGAGGGAGGGAGGGAGTGAGGGAGGGAGGGCCTGGGAGACGAGTGCTGATAGTAGATTAGTCACTCTAAGGATGCTGTGGGCTACTGCACCACTAGCCACTATGTGTGTGTGTATGTGTGTGTATGAAAAAGGGTAAACAGGATGTGCAAATGCTGACAGACTGAGGAATTTGCCCCTTAATCACTGTACAGTTTAATTAAACCTGATTGACTTGATAAACACACACACATGCACACACAGCGCTGCAGGGCGATGATGTCACTGTATTATATTGTAAAGGCAGCTGCTGCTGTGGTGGCGTCATCTGTATGCCAGCAGACACATTTTTCTTCTGACACAGTAGCATGTATTAAATGCATCTTTAAACATTTTGACAGCGATGTCCCCCCCCCCCCCCTCGATGTTATCTTCCTCATCTATCTGCTCCTTTTCTCCTCCCTCGGGGGGAGCAGATGACACAATACAGTGTTGTGCTCGCGTATTCCCCTGACGTCTTAATCCCCTCTTTGGCCGTCCACACTGCAGGACAGCCACTGTCATCACAAACTCATGTTGTGTTGCATCTCTCAGAGCTTTATTTAAAGTTTAGTCATGGGTTGACAGGTACTAAAAATGCCAAAAGAATGCTTTGAACAAAAATGGTGCAGCCACAATCCCACTAAATCCATATACAGGTTAATGTGGTTTGGGGCATTTTATATTTTGTAATATAAATCACACATACCAATCATCTCCAAAATGAGAAAACAGCCAGTTAATCACCTGATGGGGTTTTAATGCTTTATTTAGCTGAAGAAGTTGGAGAAAAATCTCAACTTCTAAAGGAATGCCTAATCCCTCAGTTTGTTTGAAAACTAAAGTCACCAAAATTACAAAGTGAGATACATGGTGCTCACTGGCGACTGATAATATGCTTCTTGACTGGGCAGTTGAAATATTATATTTTTACTTTGTTAATGTGATTCGTTTGGGGGCAGATACTGCGTTGGAAATCACAAGTGAGTCAAGGAAGTAGTCATTGCAGTTAAGCTGCAAGTCTGGATGGTCAGGTACCAAGTCCTAAACTTTTCAGTTTTGAGTCTTAAATATGTCATAATGCATTCTACATAAAATGTAAAGCCACATTACCAAAGTCATAATATGTTTAAATAAATTTTTTAAAAATACCATTAAAGCTTTTAAAAATGTGTCTTTATCTGTATTTGTTCAAACAACTTTGTGAAAGAGAGTGCAACTGAAAAAAGTTCTGGCTTTGGGGAATGCATTAAGTATTTATAAGAGACAAAAACATTTTCAAGTTGAGTCCTAGGACAACAAGTCCATCCCTCTGGTTAGGCAGGGAAAGTTTTTACTTTACTCATATTATGTGCAACATAACTGAAGAGGTAATGATGATGAAATGTGTGATTATATTATGATAAACACATACAGGGTTAATTCATTTTATAAGACAGTGTAGTGATGTTTTGGTAGCGCTCGGACAAACAAGACTCTTTCTTCTTTCTTTCATCACTTGTAGGTCACATGTAGTGAAAACTGGTCACAGTTAAATCCAGAGCATATTGGTCTTTCCACATTTTCAATTCTGTCCTTAAAATGACTCCGAGATCAGGAGCTGCTCCACAGCCCTGTCTGATTGCATATTTCATCAAATATATGTCCACGCACACCTGTGTGGATTGTGTTACTATGACCCGTGGGTACAAAGTAACAGTGTTTGAGCCACAGCAGCGAAAGTGAGACGTAAAGACAGACAATGCACATATGGGGGAGGCCTTCATGCATCATATGTCTGCAGTTAGGATCATCCCTCTGAGCACAAAGCAGCACGGGCTCTGTTCAGGGAACGAGAGAGAAAATAGAGAGACTGCAGATGATGTCGCCAAAGGGCCTTCTCCTGTGTGTGTGTGTGTGTGTGTGTGTGTGGGTTATGCTCTCTGAGTTATGTAAGCTGTTTGGGAGAAGGGCTAAACTCTGCACACAGTAAAGGGGGGTTGGTATCAGAAATACAATTTACAGGAGCTGGAAATAACACAGATTGTATCCTAACACACACACACACACACACACACACACACACACACACACACACACACATGAACTGGCTACAGTAATTCAACAGTCTGTTCCCATTACCATTCTCCAAACTTCTCCGCCAGTTTTCTTAATGTGCGCACAACTTTTGACTTTGTAGCGTAATCCTCTTTTCTCTCCTCATTTCTCCTTTCTGCAAAATCGCCAGCCTCATCTCTGCTTCTTCCAACTTCATTATTGGTTTCACAGTGCATGTCTCAGCTGTGTGCGTGCTCACACAGTTACAGTGCTCTACTGTGTGCTGCTGTGTGACGCGCTGTGCTGCCACTAAGCTGCAGAAACATATCCGCTTTTTTTTGACAAATGCCACCATCTGTGTGAGTCTGAGGCCTGCATGTCTGCACTGCGTGTTTAGGCATGTCGCACTTAAGGGATGATACCTGCGTTTATTATTTAATACAGATGATACATGGGATTAAGATGATGTGTAACACAGACGGAGCAAAATGACTGCCGGTTTGTCAGTGCTGTAATATTTATATAAATGTAAATAAAGCAAGATTTAGAGGTTTTGAGAAGAGAGTGTTTATTTTTTGGATATGGAGGATGTCATGTTTTTCTTATTTGTGTTTTTTCTTTTTTTTAATTATACATATTTAAATGAGTATTGTAGAAGATCTCTGATATTTTTAATGAACATCAACTGCTGCTCTGTCATGGTGACAATTAAGAACCTGTATCTTGAAAAAAAAAAACCTTTTAATCTGAGCGTGAAGTTAACCTTCAGTGCAAAAACACTAAACAGTCATGGCTCTGAGGTGTTGATTTCAGTACAGCAGACAGAACCAGAGCTCAATAAATAACTTAGTTTCATCAGACTGAGTCACACTGATTGTTCTGGACATGCTGGACTGACCACGGGTGAGCTGGATCTGGTTTTAAGGCCCAAACGTCACAAGGATCCAGCAGGGGACACCTAGAGGACTCCATCCAGGTTTACTTCATCTTTCATCTCCCTGCAAACTTAATCATGACATGGACCCTGTTCAAAACCTCTATCAGGGGAGCAGCTGCATCACTCTGCGGCCAAAAGGTGGTCGCTGCTTGTCACGGTGACAGCCAAAGAGCTGAAGGAGGTGCTGACAGAGGACAGAGAGTTTCCAGGCTCAGGCTGGCAGCAGAGGAGAACCAGCAGGCCAGAGATGCTGCAGCCGAGGCAGCTGCCAAGCACAAACCTTAGAATGCAGGATGAAGATGAAGACTTCTGGATAGCTACTTTACAGTGAGTAAAATATATTATAAACACTATAACCAGAGATTTAATTTTAGATGTAAATAACAAAAATCATCTTAAATAATCAAGGTATATTACACAATGGATTATGTACATTAAAAACCATTCAATTATGAAAAATACATTTACTGGAAATCTGAAGGGGTCAAATATGATCGCTCACTTAACACAAATCCAACTTATAAATGAAATCTGTGAGGTCAAACTGACATGGGCTGAAAAATGTTCATAATCAATTAAAAAAAATGAAGTAGAAGGACACTTGGTTAGTGACCGTGCCCAATTTTAAAATGATATGGAAAGTGGAAATTAATTAATGTATCTGTCTCATGATTTGGATCCACCCCAAACAGGTTCGTTCTTGTCCCATGAATCACACTGATCAAGTTTCATGAAACAACATGAATCAAGCAGCACCAAGCAAAAACGGACAAAAGCTGATTCTGAAGTTCTGCGTTAGGCAATTTGAATAGCAACACCAAAATCTTGATAAAACCTCCTCAGTTGTACAAAAAAGTTTTTAAGCGGACTCAAAAAAGAATTGATCCACTAAGCGAGATTTGCAAACCATCTTCAGGTTTTGACACAGCAAACATTTAACTCTCATGACTGATCAGCAGTTTAAAAAAAAAAAAAAAAACCTTTACTTGATCTCTAGATGCCTGAAACAAGGTCATTACTGTGACATGAAGGACAAAACAATTGATCAAGGTGTGTTTTGGTTTTGGTTTAGGCATGTGTAGCCTACAGTGCCCTCTTCACAAGAAACAACTATAGCCTAGCTTATTTTAGCCAAACAAATCGATTGAAACGCGGCTAATGTAAAGTTACTATTGGTCAACTTTCACTCAGGTCCAACAATGTCAATAACCACTTAACATATTTCAGAAGCATTGGCCATAATCACACTAGATGCACATGGGTTACAAGGAACATGAGTGTTGACACACAGATAAGCCAGCCAGTTAATTTAATCAATGAATGGACCCTGTGTTTGTGTTGCTGGGACAGCAAAGGTTTGAACTGGAAACTCATCAAATGTACCATCAATTTCATGGGGGTGAACATAATTAGTGCTTGATTCTTGTTTGTTTGATTTCGGGAATCTAATCACATTAGTTTGGCTTCATGACAGTCAGCAGAAGCAACAGCAAGTCAATGATTGAGTGTGTGTGGTAGTAAGGTTGCCAAACACTGCTGTCATACTCCATCAAAAACGTTTGGCAGAAAAGAGGATCAAACCTGCAAAGCCCCACAAACACTGACGTACATGCAGCCAACGTGTGTGAATGGAGTGTGTGTACATAACCGGCACTCTTTCTGAAGTGTATTAATGGAGAGATAAGCACAACTGTCTCATATGATTCCCCCTAATTCATGCTGCTAAGTCAGCCAGCAGCCATCTGGCTCCCCCTGACACACACACGCACTCACGCACATGCAGAGATATTAACACACACACACACACACACAACAAACTCAGTGGGAATGACAATCTGAGGGCATGCAGTCAGAGATGATATTATGACAGGCCAGAGTGACCATAACTCCCAGCTGATGGTGCGTTCAGACAGCTCATACTCTCTCTGTTACATACAAACACACAGCGCTGACAGAGGGATGAGAAAGGCCTGTTCTCTTTCTTTGTAGGTCTGGAGAATGGAGTCATTCATCAAGTCACATTCTTTTGTCTGTCTTCCAGGCATTTCTAAATCATCCAGGGCTCTTGAATGACTCTCAGGGGCTGAAGTCGACTAAACCTGCTCAGTCCATCGAGGACAATAAGAGATTTACAATTAAATTAAGTCAAACGCTGGGCTGCGTGTTCCTGGTGATAGCTGGACTTACCCCGCGGGGTTCAAAAGATTCCACCCATAATATGTTGAAGCTCACCACGCTTTGCTGTGCTGTTCCTCCGGCCAACCCCCAAAAATTCACAAGCTGTTCATGTGACACAGGCAAAGAGATCGACCCCTGTGCTGTAGAAATGATGTGAAACCGTTGCAGTGACAGGCTTGGCGCATGACTAACTGCGGTCAGCTGGCTTTGTGCTGACATTAAAACTCAAACAATGTAGGTTTTGTTGAATAAATGTTGGCGAATTTTCCACAACGTAGCCTTAGAAAAGTTTCCATTTCAAATAAAGTACTGTATGACATTGCATCGTTTTATGTTGCTCGAGGTCTCCTGCTCCAACACAAACCAGTCAGTCAACAGTTTACATTTTAGGGACTCTTTAATCCAGAGTGACTGATGATCTGGACCAGGTAGGAGCTCACTGTCTCACATTTGCAACAATCAGTGACCTTACTGCTTTATGTAACTCTTCCCATCCACAGATCTTATATGACAAGGATCATGTTTGAACCATGAAACTCATACCAATTTTATATTTAGTGAATTTTTGAGCTGGGATGAAAATGTTTTTGTAGTTTGTGTGCCAGTTTGTAGTGATATGACTATGCAAAGGGACTTCAAGACTTAACGGCAGATGCTATTAGCACCCAGCTGTCTGGAGCTAACAATGCAATTAGCACCCAGGTGTCCAAGTAATAAAGTATGAATTTTTAACAGAAAGTGACCTATCACACCCATAATTGTTAAATTCTACGTATCATAAGTCGCATTTGCAGAAACTTGGTGAATACATGAACCGCACAAACACTGGTCTCCCTGCTGCTTGGTTCCAGGGCTGTGATTTAGACACAACTTAATCAAGTCCAAGACCTGGTCCAGTAGCCTCTGAGTCAAGACTGAGTCCAAGATCCTTATCCGCAATAGTTTCTTTCCAGTGTCTATATGGGATTCAGGAGTGAGAATGGAAAATAATCAATATATAAACAAAATAAATGGACAGAGACTAATCCAACAAAGCTTTTGTGTGATTTCACCAGACATAATTTCATAGGAAATTACAGAACAATAGTTTTCTTGTAGAATCATCAGTAAAATAGGCGATTAGATTAAATATGGGGTATACCTTTGATTTAGTGAGAGCTGTTTAGAATAACCATGTCAGGCTGAATTTTTGCAGAAAGCAGCCACTCAGCAGATCCAGTCTGCAGTTTCAGTGACCTGCTTCGAGCTTTAAATTAGCCCAGTTTAGTTTAGTCTGAGGCCTGATTTGCTATGATGCTTCTTAAGCCCTTTCTAGTGCCCTGATAAGTTATGCATCAAAAGCGGCCTGGCTGTTGAAATTAATAAAATATGCACAGAGAAAACAGTTCACAGAAAGGAGTTGTATAATGTTGTGCCGAGCGTCACTTTTCTAAGTGTGTTTTTTTTCTCTGTGTCTGCTGATATAATGTAATCAACTCAATGTTCTCCAGTGTAGTTAGAGGGGGCAGAGTAAAGTCAACACAGTTAAAGATCATAGTGAAATATGCAGGAATGTCGTGTGCAGTACATATAGGAAACGTGCAGTTGTTATGTGACAGGCTGCAAGCGCATATATTCAAAGAACAGCCTTTCCTTGAAAACAGGATGTTGCGTCTCTATTCAACATGGAGGATGATGTAATTAGCGTTAACCGTAATGTAATGTGGAACCAGTGTAGCACGGCTATCTGGACTATTTTACAAAGGCACGTTCAAGTGGACCAACTGTGCTTTAGCCCCGAGCTAGCTGGCCTTGAACTGGAGCAAAGCAATCCAAATGTGAAGGATGAACACTTTGAGAAGGGGTTTAATTAGTTGTGGGAAATCTCAGCCCTGGGCTGAGGATAACACTGGGCTACAACTCACCACGTAAAACCGCGAAAGATCAAGTGAAGATGGCAGCGCCCATAGGGTTTCCAGTTAATGCAGTGTTTGGATTGCTGAGAGAAGAGGCTTATGAGTGCTAGAAATGGTAGGATGGAGCAACGGAAGAAGGAAGAAGAGAAGGGAAGGAAGTAGAGGAGGAAGGAGAGGGATTTTAGGGCTACGGGAAGGTATTAAAGAAAGCACAGCAGGGATGGAGGGAGGGAGGACCGAGGGGGAGAGGGAGGGGAGGCACAGACAGAGAAAGAAGGGGATTAAGATAAGGAGGGAGAGATAGGAGGAGTGAGAAATGTCTGAAAAACATGTCAGCTCAACAGGACCTCATTTTCTTTGCTAACAGTTATTTACAACAGTTTTAACACCTTAATGTTAAAGTGATAATCGTGAAGATAAATGTCTGTTAAGTCAATAACTGCTGGCCAGCCTGCTCAACATTTACGAGGAATTTTAAGCCATTCTACCTAACAGAACGACAGAACTGGATAAAGACATGAAATATTCAATTATTATAACTGTTTGTGTGACATTCAGTTAAGCTCATTGTGTTTAGTTATACTTGGTACTTTATGTGGATAAGATAAGATTTTATGGTAAATTAATGCAGAAAACCAGGTCATCTCAAAAGGTTTACTTCTCCATGCCACTGAACATTACATGTTAGTATGTAATTCATACTTGTCACTACTGCACTTATCCAGCTGATTCATATTCCTCTATGTATGTACATGCACTTTACTCCATATTTACACTTCTGGTTAGAGACTGCATTTTGTTGTCCTAGTATGTGAACTCTGTTCAATGACAGTAAAGCTGAATATAATCTAATCTGCTCGAACTGTTTCGGAGGCGAGGTGCAGGTGTGTTTTTGAGATCCAAATACACACCTGCTGTCACTACTTATTGCTGTCAGTGCTGTCTAGGAGGGAAAGGAAAATAGATGTTTGATATTTTAACCTTAAGATGATTTGTTAGTTTTTTAAAGGCAATTAAAAAAGGAAGTAAACCATCTAAGTAAAGTAAACCATCTATCTATCTATCTATCTATCTATCTATCTATCTATCTATCTATCTATCTATCTATCTATCTATCTATCTATC
>JAOWBC010001387.1:10067395-10078610 GCA_028566105.1 Hypoplectrus providencianus | reverse complement strand
TCTATCTATCTATCTATCTATCTATCTATCTATCTATCTATCTATCTATCTATCTATCTATCTATCTATCTATCGTTATTTAGTGGTGTTGGATTGAGGTCCAAAAACTTGGCATTTTTGTGCAGACGTGTTATAAATATGTATAGCAACTGCCCTTTTACTTGTTGAAACGTTGCTAATACAGTTGAATTTTGCCATGGGCTGATGTGGAAGAAGATGATGCATGCTTTCATCACCAACAGTCCCCCGGGTAGAGGCAGCCATTTATGTTTCAGGCAGTTTCAAATTAAATCACATAAGCTCTTGACTTGTTAACACAATACTTTTTTTTTTCATTTTGTTGTTGAATGCCATAATGAAAGCCAAATGTAATGTATAGATAACAATAATGTAGCCCAGTGTCTGCTGGGTTTTCTACTGTTTGCCAACATGTTCACCTTATCAAGTTGCAGGGTGTTAAAATGTGTGTTGTGTTTACAGGTTGTTGAGGCTGCCCCTCAGAAATCAGTTGATTCAGAACAGCACAAGGCTGCTGCGTGTTATTTGTTGCTTGTTACCAAGCTGACACCATGTAAACAGAGCAAGCGAGAGCTGAATTGAGAGAGAAGGTGCGGAGCTGTGCTGTTTGGAAAAGGTAATGCAGCTTGCTTAGTAGGATTGTTTTTCGTGCCAAAATCAAGCACTAACACTGTCAAGGAGATCAGGAGGGAGCGAGATGTCTGTTTGTGTTTGTTGAGAAAAGGAAGTGGACAGAGTCAAGCAAGGCAGAGTGATACCAGCAATAAACACCGAGAAAAAAAATGAAAACAGCTTTGCCAGTCTTGCCCAGTCTCGCCCACAGTGTGTGATTTGATCCCGCTCCAACTGGGACAGCAGATAAATCCTTCCATGTGAAGGACAGGTAAGGACAGGGGCCTGGATTTCACCAACAGCTTTCATGACTCTCTCATTTCTCCTGCCCCTGCCCTTATACCCCGATATGTACAACCATATTGTCCCTCCATATGTCTGCTGCAGGCTGTATAGCTCACAGCGATGTTGCAACCCTTTCAGTGTATCACAGCCTGTTGGAAGATGGCGTTATCGCTGATATTATGGCTCAACAGAGAGCTGTTTACCAATCAGGCCACGGGCTCAGTAAGGATCATAAATAATTAAGCTGGTGTTCAGTCGGCACTTTCAAATTCCAGGAAGTATTGACGATCGGTGGATGTGGCCGCCCATAAATGTCAGTAAACACTCCAGGTTAAGGACAGAAGGTCTAATCAGGTTCTGATGTAATCAACTCAAGGAGCCGATACGGGAGCAACACTCTGGGGAACTCAATCAACTGAAGCATGACACGGTTTCTTTCTCGCTGCACAGCTTTGTTGAGTCACAACAAGAGGATTTTAGTTTCACGGTCACTAAACTTTTATATTGATGTCAGGGGAGTTGTCTTGTCTTGCTCTTCTCTTATCTGATTCACAGACCTTGTTAAGACCTTGCTGTGGGACACTCAAGACGAGCACCAAGTCTAGTTGTGATATCGACCCCACTGAGCCATAAACTGAAGCACATCTCACACTCTGTCTGGCTTTTTATTACGGGATTAAAACATAGATTTCACTGCTCTGCATTTTAAGCATATTTGATTTAGGCTAAGGGGCGTGAAATGCCTCTAATTTCACTCTTATGCAACAACCAAATCAGCTTTGAATGAAGCGAAGACTGCTCAGGGTTTACATTAATGGATCGTTTCAGTTTCATTAACGGATTATGAGCATAGCTGTGGGCGGCTGCTTCGCTTGTCAGTCTCATCTTATTTACAGGAGCAGCTCTGCTCAGTGTGTTTGAGTAAGGACTGGAGCAACAGGAACTTCACCTCTCATAAAAATAAGCTTCACTGCACTTTACTGCAGAGCACTGGTCAGACACTGCTGTCACATTACATCTGCTGCCTCTTACTATCCCTGACAGTGCTGGAAAGCCTTTAATCATTTTTGTTTTTCTGAGTGCTGACAGTTGTGTTCATCTCCTCTGTTCACAGATGTGAGATGTTAGAAGGATAGATAAAAAAGAAATAGTTCCTTAAGATTTTACTATTTCTTTGGATTATTTCAGCCATTATTGTTTACTGAATTTGTTTTATTATTGAAAAACTGGAAAATTCAGCTTTATTTGCAATTTAAATGGTCACTTTACCCCCAACCAAATACATATATTCTCTTTGACCTTTAGAGCTTTTATTAATATGAGTTGTTTTGGAGGGAGTTGCACTGTGTTTTAGAGAAAACTCAAATAACACAAGCTTCTTGTAGGAATTGTACATGTAGAAAATTGCTTTTACACAAAACAGTTCACAACAAGGTATGTGGATTACGTAGTTGATTTTTAGGAAAAAAATCCTTTCTGTTGTGAGCAAATATCTTAATTGTTTGATAGACTGCCACAAAATGTTCCTTAGATGTGATTATTCAGCTGACCTTTACTCTAGTGCCATTATCAGGTCAGATTACTTTAAAGTATGACCAATACCTGCAGAAACTAATGGCATCCCGGTCAGCCAGAGAATACTCTCGCATAGCCAGATATATTCCTGGCGGTCGCCCATATTATTACTCTGCTACATCAGATAAAATGCACTGGCTGGTTGTATTTCTTTAAACCAAATACATTAGCTTCGCCACGTTAATGCTCAATACAGCTCAGGTACTCCTGCAAAATAGCTTGAGGGACAGAAGGAGGATGAGGAAAAGATGAGAGACACAACCCATAATATGTTTATAGCAACAGTTTGCTGTACATACATTGAGTCAGACTTAACAATATGATAGTTAAGAACTTCAGCATTTTCATCATGAGCATATTAGCATTATTATGTTAGCGCCTAGCTCCACTCATTTGCCTTCTTCATGCATATATATGACAATGTTTAATTCTTTATTTTCATGTATATTTGTCTGATTTAAGAGCTCTTGGATTTTACCTTTTGTTGTTAAAAAATCAAACAGCTGCAAGCATTAATTCATTGATGCGAGACGAGTGCCTGTTTTTTAAAAATACTGGTAAAAGTTCTTCCTCCAGCTGGTGTTGAGGGTGCACTGAAGACATTTCTTTGACCCGAGTCCCAGTGGAGGATCTGTTCGTGCCCACAGTGACAGATCTGAATCTGGGGGCCGCAGACACACACAAGTCCTCCTGGACAAGCGCACACACAAAAACACGTTGAAGCACAGCTGAGCACCATAGATCTCTATGCCAACACACCAGATGTGACAAGTGTGCACACAACCATGCACACACACATACACAAGCACTCAAACATGACATCGCAATAATAAGGTTCACAGTCTTTTTCATGCTGCTGCAGCTCTCCTCTCCTCCTCACTTATTCCTCCCTTCCCACTCTCCCTGTCACACCCTTCTGTTCTCTCTCTTCTTCCCACCCATGTGTCTTTGTCTCGCTCGGTCTTGCTCTCCCTTGTAATTGACAGCTCCTGCTGGGTGACCTAAGATGCCTCTATTAAAATTGCAGCACTTTTCAGACTTATTGCATTGTCCCTCTGTATTTCCTAAATTAGTGTTTCATAAAATTAGGTGCCACATGCCTGCGGCTGGTGGTTCCCTGCATGACAACTGAGAGAAAAAGTAGAAAAGCAATATGCTGTGTCCTAAATTGCCCTCTTCTTTTTACTCAAGTTTGAATGTGATGTGTGAACTCAATCTAGGTATATATAGGATAGGATAGGATAGGATAGGATAGGATAGGATAAGCACTTGGAGAGGGCAGACCTCTGCTAAGTCCATGACCTGTCTCGCAATGTTAAAGGGATAGTTTGGATTTTCTGAAGTGAGGCTGTATAAGGTACTTACCTACAGCCAGTGTAATTCCTGCTGTAGATGATGGTCCCTGCATTTTCAGTTTTAAGATCCAGATGCACCCTCCAGGCAGTAAACAGGCTAGACAGGGTTCATGTTGTAAATATATATAACCATGAAGATCAGATAAGATATTCCTTTATTGATCCCCATGGGGGAAAATTCAGGTGTTGCAGTAGCACATGTGCAGAGTAAACAGAGAATAAAAACTGAAAATAAAAATAGATTCAAATGGAAAAATCTGAAAGAAATAGTATTAAATAAAAATAAAATTGGTTGTCTAAAAAAAACAAACAATGAACACGTCCCCTGTATGACACTGTGTCCACGTCCACTGTATGCCAAAACTAGTGAAAAAGTAAAGCCCAGCTTCAAAATGGTATACCCATGTATATTAACACTATATTAAGAATGTGTCCACCAATTTATGTTGCTATTCACAGCCGTCTCATTGTTTCACACTACTTTTTCTCAAACATAGAACTTCTATATTTCTGACATTTATGGGTAGGCCTGTCTGCAGCAACCTGCCTGTGAATGAATCAGCTGTTTGAACCCTGAGATCAGTTGATTTAATGATTTGTGCCTGGTGTGCTCCTGCTTGGTAGGAACGAAAGCCTGCAGCCACTGCGGCCCTTAATGGAATAGTTTGCCCACCCCTGGTGTAGACCATCATGATACACTGTGTGAGTGTACCTCATACAGTCCTGCTTCAAAAATTCTGAAACAACCTTTTAACAGAACTGCAAAAATAATGTGTGTATCTGTGTCCCTGATCTGCCAAGTGGCACCCTCTTGGGCTATAAAATAAGGTCAACGCAGCAGTGCCAAAACCTGCAGTTCCTTGAATGGCCACTTGAGGCTGGCGACAAAACTGAGTCATTCCTCATAAAGACCCCATGTCAAAATGACCAACTTGCCTGAAACAAAAATGTTATTGGCCTGCTGTTTTCCCCTTCATGACAATTGTCTGAGGGGTGATTTTTTCTTAAAAAACTCACCTTTTAAAATTCTGTTAAGGCTTAAAGTAATACATAATGAGGGCTAGCTTCAGCATTTAGCGCCCATTATGCCTTAGTAACACCCATACTGCATCTCTTTTACCATTTTTGGATTGGGTGTAAATTTGGAGGAGTCAAACACTGCCAAGACATCAACTGCCATAGCCGCCACACTGAATATGCTTTTGAAACTTTCAGAAATCAATGTGTGAGGTCACAGAGACTGCTTCAGAGTGCTGTGTCTACAGGATGTCCTACAAAGTTAATTCGGATTCTTCCTCCTACTGATGCTGCACCCATCCATTCAAGTTTCATGGAAATCAGGCTTTCTGGAATTCAGCTCACAAACAAACAAACTAAACCGAAACCACAGCCTCCTTGGAGGAGGTAACAATGATAAGAAACATAGATGCTAGGATAAATTTACACAGGCAGGACTGATCTGATTTTTGGACTCTTTCTTTCCTGGTCTTTCAGCGTTACAGTGAGATAGTCTGGTTTAAATCAGATTTTATCTGTCTGGACAGCTCAATGGAGATAATCCACATGCCCCAAATTTTAAATACACACATTGTCTGTTGGGGCTTGTAAATACCGAAGAGGACATTGTGGTTGTTTCTTCATTTATTAAGTTTAAAAATATATCAAAATAAAGGCACAATTGATTAAATGAAGGACCGATAATATATCATAGTGATAAACCACATGTGCATAACAACATGCATCCATAATTCAACTTTGGCTAATACAAGTCTATTTACTGTACCAGTTGTATGTTTTAATAGATAGGTTTCCAACATGGATGACGGGACAAATAAACAATAAACCCATAAACTGACATTTGTTTCAATAATTATTTCATTCATATCAGCACACCATAACTACCCACTCCTAAAAGTAAAAATAAGCTACATTGACAACAGAGTTGTCACCCAACCATTAGCTTTCTACATGTCATTATTTATTAACTAGACAAATGCTTGTAGTCCTGTAGTGTATTAATTATGAGCTACTGACCAGAGAATATTCAAATTTAATGCACTGTATTTCACGTGTTTCTGAGGGACACTTTTAAGGCTGGAACTTTAGAGAGATAGAAATCACTCCCTTCTCCCTACCTGCTATATAGTGAGCAGCGTATAGTGGGCTATATAGTGCACTCAACTCAGGACGGTTTCTGACACTGTTAGCCGCTGAGCCAGTTGCACAAAATGACATTCTTCATAGCAGACTTAACACAAATTACATATTGATAAAACAAATATAAAACATCTTATTTTTTTTAAATGTATTATTATTTAATTTAAAATACAATTTGTTCCATGCATCTTTTCATGCTGGTCCACTACCTTTCTGTCAAACCGCACTGCATGATGGTCAATATTGTTTATCTGGTGACCACTGGCTGCTCCATACTTTTCATGATGCATTATGGGAGATATGTAGCATAATTTATAGTGTATAGCAATGCTCACTCAGAATTTGGACACCACTACAAAATGGTGTATTCACAATATAGTGCACTATATAGTGAATAAGGAGTGTAGATCAGACTTTATACACACCAGGCACTTTTGACATATCAGCACAGGTGTAATTAAAATCATTGATAATTTCTGCATATAATTGAGGAGTACCAGTTCAATGGTTGGTCCCTAATGTATCCTAATGAAATAGCCAAATTATAATTTATTATAAAAGTTGAAGACTTTATTGGTCCATATTGAAGCCAACTTTGTAAATAATAGCAGATGCAATTCATATTAGTAATACTAATTGGAGCAAGCAATCCTACCCACCTCCCACTCATAACCTTCTGACCTTAAGTCTATATAAGGATACAAATTCAACACAGCAACATTTCTGTATAAGAATAAAAAGGCCAGCACAAAAATAAAGATAAATCAATGGATACAAAGAGAAAAAAAAGGAAGGGGAGGTGTTGTAAATAAATAACAGTGAATATTATTGTATAATTACCTATTCCAGGGGTGTGTTCAAAAGTTATTAAAATAATCTATCAAACTATGCCATGTACTAAAGAGCTCCTGGCAGTGTAGCCCCGCTGCCAAAACAAAAAGCACAAAAAATATAATATTATTTTACAGTGCTGCATGGATTCATCTAATTACATAGAGGTCCTGCACATTGACACAGGTGTTTGCAGTTATGGCTGATTAGACCTCAGGTTCAAAAGTTGGTGGAAGATATTTCCTGAGGTCACCAAACGTTTTAACTTAAATTAATGACAGAGATAATGATGCTGAACAGACACAACTGATTAGTGTTTGGAGAATGATAGAGCTGTCACTCAGTCATGCTCACACGCATACACATGGCCTGGAGTGGAGGTCTAATCAGGCAAAAGTAATGGAGAACACCTGCGTAGGTGAACTGTGGCCTGAGGCTACAGGCTTCTGCCTTTTAGACACATAATACTGATTTTCTATTTGTCTTCCATGAATATGTTGTTAAAAATCCTTAGAATGCATAATACCTGACATCTGACCTCACTTGGGTGTATTTTAAGGCCTTCGACGTCAACAGACGTGAAAGGCTCCTGTTTCACTGCTGAAGGGGTGAATCTCTGCTGCTTCCTTGTCTGAACTATGAAGGCCATATAAGGCAGAAGACTAGCGTTGGACCTTGAGACCTGTGTCCCATGATAGACACACAGGAGTAGAGTGCGACATGTGGTTTCATAGTGAAACCCTGCCAACATAGGCCGATAGCATGTCCTTTGTTTGGGACAGGAAACAAACGCATCTCTCAGATCTACAGCAGATATATAGAGCGCGAAGAAGGAGTGAGCATGGTGGGAGTTGTGTGTGAAAAATGCGCAGCTGAGGTGTGAAAATACACCGTGAAAGTAGAATTTTCACAACACGACTTGGATTTTTTCACGGATGAGTTGGTACTTATGGGAGAGCAGGCATTACCCGAGGAAGATGTTCGGTCAGCAGCGCACGCGGAGGAGTGACGTGCTCCGGTTTGACAGACGCGTGCTGGACTGTTGACTAGTCCATGTGGCGGTAAAGTACCGTCTCTCTCTCTCTCTCTCTCTCTCTCTCTCTCTCTCTCTCTCTCTGCCGTTATATCCTAGCTCACCACAGCTCGAGTATCAGTTACCGGGTCCCGACCAATCCCCGCGCGCTGTCAGAGCTCGAGAGGGAGACAAGCAGCGGAGAGCACACCGAAGCGAGGCAGACACAGGGGGGAGAGAAAGCGCGAGGAACACACACCCAACCATCTTTCTGTCCATCCATCGTCTCTCCTCCGTTACCCCCCCTCCCTGCAAACTGCCAGCTCCCGCTCCTCCTCCTCCTCCTTCCCTCCCCCCCTCGAGGTCCTCCTGACTGCAGCTGTTTGGGTTAACCGGGGAAGGCGCGAGGCAGGATGCGCGATGGGACAAGCGTGCGGACACGCGCTCCTCTGCCGTAGCCAGCCGCCGTCCTCCGAGATGTAAGTGTATCTGATAATGTGTGTTGGGGATAGTGTGTGTCGTGTGTTTCGTGCCAATTCTACATAAAACGCGCAAACTAAGCGAGGCACATAGCACCGAGCGTGGAGCCACACACAGACTGGTGCTGAAGTAGTGTGTGAGTGACCTGCTGGGTGTCATTATCCCCCCTGGTAGCGGCGGGGACACCCCAGGTGAACTGTGCAGGTGGCTGTCAGGACAACCTCTGTAGTTCTCCTCCATCACACTGAAATACCACCGAAATATTCTCACAGTGAGTCCTGTCTGCTCTGCTGAGAGTTTGTTGACCTTATGGCGCCATCGTATCTTCCAAGATATAACACAGAGTACTCTGGGACACTGTAAAAAAAAAAAAAAAAAAAAAAAATCGTTAAAAACCGGTAAAAACTCTTGCAGCAAAACTTGCCATACACTTTCCACATTACTCAAACAACAGTTAATGACCCGTGTGTTAATTTTAATACATATGATCTTTAACAATACGGCTTTTACACAATAATTATTAAATGTATTTTTAATTAACATTCAAGACCATTTTGCATCCCTTCTCTCTCTTTCCCACCAGTAATTGAGAAATGCTCTAAAACAAAAATCCATGTATTTTAATATGTATTTTTATACGGAATTCCCACTTAATGTAAAAAAAAATAAAAAATGATGGACTACCTCGTAACCTACTCTTCCTCTTATGTCTCTTGTGGGGCGGATACATTTGTTGCAACTACTCTTGTAATGACATTTTCTCAATGTGTCAGTTGGACCTGAAACACTATTTGGCCTAATCTGATGTAGCCCCAGAATCCAGTAAAACAGCGATTCTCAAAGTGTTATGATGGAGTGTTCTTTATACAATGACACTTTCCTAGAAATAAAAAATTGCAATATGTTACAGTTCATTGAATAGTATCATCAGATTTTTGCCAACACACAGCCTTTGTAAACACCTTGTATACACTTTATATAATGGTGATATTCTATTACTAATGGCTTAATTAATGTTAACTAATGGTTTATGGATCATTAATAAGCCATTGTTGAGAATTTTTTTAGACGTTTCTTAATTGCATCTATTAATCTGCTCTATAACCTAAGGAAAAAACACCAGCCATGGAAATTCTTCCCACCCATCTCAGCCTCTCTTTAAGCATGCCTTAATAAAAGGCTTGGAGATTTTTAAGTTTGAAGCCTTACCTGCCCTTTATATGCTGCTGTCTGCTTTGAAACCACAAAAGTGCCTCATCACAGAGCTTAAAACCCGGCTGTTTTCCAGCATTAATGTTCGTTCGTGACCCTGGGGCTGTTTTCCTTGTTCATGAAAAGTTGACATTTTAGAGATAAGTGGTTTTCACTAAACAGCAAATATGTGCCTTGGATCAAAGGAGGTTAACACGATCATTAATGCAATAAAGCAGCCCGGCGTTGCATGCTGTCTTTGGGAGCTTGTGGTGTTTACTATTGGCTGAGAACACCGTGTAGGGATGTTCATTAAATTCTGGTAATTGTCAGGACCATTAGTTGTGGTGTTGTTGTACAGTCCATGTGTGCTTATCGTGACTTCCATGAGCACTACCTGTCTGGTGAACTTTTAAATTCCAGGGCCACATTGTTGTTCAGTCAAATGTTAGCTAATATGGAAGCCCTCCTGAAATTGAAACAGCTTTCGACTATGTGGGATTAAAGTTTGCCATGTAAACACACGACACCAGCTCTCAAATTAAGTGACGCATCTGCTGCTGCGGAGACGAGTGATTGTGATCAAACCTTGTTGCTGATCAAACAGCATGCACTTACTGCATATACGCTTCCCTCAGGACCTGTCCCGATGCCTTTACGGTGTGTTTTTAATGCTTGAAGTTCCCTCCCCCTCTCTCATAGCTGAACGGCATCATTTGCAGTTAATAACATTGTGTCGCCATTATCCGCTGATTGCTCAAAATATTAGAGACATCTCCCTCATATCAAGTTTCAACCCCTTTTTGTCTCATAGTTGCAAAATCCTCATCTAATGTGCTCCTTCTTCATTACTGTTGCAAATCCAATGAGGGGAATCATTGAGGGATAATGGGTTTTATTCACCTCACCAGTGCTTGTCAGAAAAAGACTAAGCTTCTTACATTGGACATTTGTTGGTCAGTCTAGGAGAAAATAACCAGAGTTGTGGAGGGATAATGAATCTGCCAGGTGGACGTCAGTGGTCTCTGACATACAATTAGTTTCAGTAGCTGGCCTCACCTGCTCCCCTCAAGCTGGAGTCGCTTTGTCTCAGAGACACAGTGATCAGTTCGGGTCATGGAGTGTGATGCTGCCATGAAATACACAAGCGCAGATGTAAAGCGTGAACCTGTTGGGAGGTGTCCCCTGTTGTGAGCCAGCATTGTGAACTAAATAAATCCAAGCTAGTTCAACATCCAAAGCCTTTTGTGTTGCTGTTATTGTGATGGTTTTCTTGGGTCGTGGATCACAGCTTCCAGAGCTGGTAGTCACTACAAATACTGACCATGTTCTACAGTTTCAGGAATCACAACCGTGTATTCTGTCTCAGCTGAAACCTCCATTCACCTCGGTTTGTAATGTTTGATGCTCTGCCTTTGTGTTGCTGTGAACAGCCCTTTGAGGATAACACGTTCATATTTAGTGCACTCTATCATCTTGCATCATTGTAGCAGCCAACAGCCATGGCTTCTTTAATCTCTATTTGAATGTTTATTAGTGTGCATGGGCACAGTCTTTAGTCTGAAAAATATTGCAATTTACTGGATTGACGCCAGGAAGTCAGATCCCCAGCCTCCTTTGAAGCACACGCACACACACACGCACACACACACACACACACACACACACACACACACACACACACACACACACACACACA
>JAOWBC010001387.1:9957619-9968768 GCA_028566105.1 Hypoplectrus providencianus | reverse complement strand
ACACACACACACACAAACACAGACACACTCATAAACACAGATGAGATGTATTTGATTGTCAGACTGAGGCAGAAATGTGACATCCAAAAAGGATATGCTGGGTACAGTCGGTTACAGAGGATGTTCTGCTTCTGCTTAATCCAATAATAACAAACAGCCAATTCGCACATTTTTGCGAATAACACTTCACTTCTAATGCACAAAGCAGAGCGAATCTGTCGAAAGTACATACTCTGCTTCCTCACTTTTCCTCACTTCAAAATAGAACTGGAACTTCAGTAAAACTTCCATAATAACTGTTGTGTGATACAACTTTAGGTATTTTATTGATTAATGTCAGTTTGGTATTAAATCCTGATTGAAGATCCCTCAGCTGTATTCCTCTCGTAATATAAAAAATTCATGACTAATTAAGTAACAGTCAAAGTAAAATTTACTTAATGCATGCGTATCACATTTAAAAAACGTGATATCCATGTACATTTTATAAAATGATACATCAGTTTGCTGTTTAAACCTTTCAACATCTGATGTGGTCTAGGTGTGACCTTCTTGGTTTTCTGTGTTATTTTTGACATGGATTTGACTTTTCAATCATATAATTTGTTTGATTAGCCAACACAGATATTCCTGTCGCATGGTGCCACAATTTCCTGAGTCTATGATTTCATTACACTTTAGCTTTTAAGGTCACGTTTTAATTCAATGAAAGTGTTTTCTAAGCACCAGTGGTGACATTTGAAAAGTCTTGGTCTTTAAACATCAATATCGGTTGGCTTTATGGTCTGACATTGCTCATTTACATTTCCAAATACCTCTTTAAAAACATAAAGATAAACTTAACTTTTTGGTAGTTAAACTCCACTGACCCGGGCTAACCGGGCTAGGTTAACTAGCATGCTACAGATAATTTCCCAGAACAATCTCAGTAAATCTCAGTAAATGTCCTGTACCAAACAGCTCAGGATGAATGCATTTACTATCACAGCCAATGACATTTTATAAGACATTTATTTCAACCTGTTTAGGGTAGTTTGGATAGAGTTCAAATAACATGCATTCTTGACCAAGGAGCAAAGCCAGGGTTTTTTTTATCTGTATAATGTCACATTCAAAACACATGTTGGTGATATTTACCAAAAGCTGTAATCATCATGTGCATTGCAGCAAGATGTTCAGCTGTCTGAATAGGTGGAAAAAGGCAGCTTGGATTCATTTAAACTGCAAAAGTTTGTCTCTGGGTTAAAGGTGAAAGCTTCCTGGAGAGCAGAGAAAGTTGAAAAGGATATAAGCGCATGTTAATAGCTGAAAGTGATGTAATTATGACAATAACATAAGTACTGGAAGTGACATAGTTCCATAAAAACTCGATGCAAAGAACTGAACTGATGTTGAATCACATTGTTTACTTTTGATTTCACATGGGTCCTGCTGGTGTAAGTCCAGGGTTTGTGAGCTCACCTTCCCCGTGAGCACTTTTATGCTTTATACTTGCCCCGCAATCACTTGTACGTAGCCCATTAATTTTGAATTAATTTTGCTTTACCTGCTCCTAACAAATCAAAGAAAAAAAAAAACACATTTCTGAAGAATATTAACTTGTATATTGCTTCTCTGTTTACCACCCGAGAGTCCGCTCTTCACTGCCTGCTGTTCAGGGCGGCTGCTGTGTGTCTGATATTTTAAGTGACTCCCATCTGCCTGCGCACTGTTTAGCTGTACCTCGTACTGTTGCTTTTCAAGGCAACTCAAACTGCTGTTACACTCACTGGAAGAGCGTCAGTTAAACGCTGTGATAAAATCAAGCTGAAATGCCTGTAGGAAGAAAAAACCTTTTTTCTTTCCCTCAACAAAATAATCATACCAGTGAAGAGCAAGGTCAGACTGGGTGGGGGTTGTTGCTGGTAGAAAAATAGCACATGTTACAGTTTGTCATCGCTCGGTAACCGTAGAAACGGCCAATAGGGATGTAAAAATTGCCGTCACCTTGGGAACAGTGTGAATTGCAGAGTGAGATAGAAGAAATGTATGGACCGGGTGGTGGAATGATGAATCCCATTATGACAGGTTATACTTAGCATAATAAGGTGTAAGGTGTGTGTGTGAATGTCAGTCAAACAAAGAGAAATCAAGGCGCAGGGAGGAATCAATCAGCACGCTCTTTTCTTCCTTTCACCGGAGCGTTCTGATGGATACAGCTATTATGTAAATGATTGTTCCTGCCTTGGCTCTGCAGATCCTAATTCTGCTTTCTGTGGAGCTGCCACCTTCGCACGGAGATCTAAAAGCGAGTGGGGGTTATGTGGGTGTAAAAGATTAGTAGCAGCTCCTCTATGAGTGGAGTGAATTACGCTGACCTCTGAGTCACACTAACCCTCGGATCAGAGCAGCCAGCGCTACACTCAGCTCGGTTTTTCACTGCAGTTGGGCAGATTTTCTAGACAAATTCAACCCCAGAATCTGGTTGGAACATTTTGATCCCGTCCTTCCTCTAATCCCCCTCTGAATTTCTGTCTGAAATTCACCCAGAATGCCTCTTCCAGTTTGGAGGAATGTCCCAAAACAGAGCAGATTTAGGAAGACCCCCTCCTGTTCCAGTACAAAAGACGGCTCCATAATTCTGGAGGCCCTGAACTGAGTCTGGCTCATCCCATCATACAGCTTTTCTACTGAAACAGAAACAAAAACTCAGCACAACATCTTCAAACAACTAGTGAAAACAAAAGCTTTATTTAATTTTCCACCTGAGCCAAAACAATAAGAAACATTCAAGCCAACAGGCCTGTGTTGATAATGCAAAGAGGTGAGTTGGTGGAAAAACATTAACATAAAACTCAGATATGTGTGTATTATCAGGAGCCAGTTATCCTTACAAAATGTTAATGGTGTCATCTCAATTAATTTGTGATGGAATTTAATTTTTAAATTCTTGTCTTTATTCCTATATTTTTTTAAGTTGTGTATTTGTTTGTATTGGATTGTTGTCATCTACTCAGTTAGTTTTTCTGGCCATTTTGTGTGTTTATGCTGTCCTTTTAAATGATGTAAGCTTCTTTTCTGTTTGGTAAGTTTCTACAAAGCTCCTTGACCTTTCCTCTCACATTTCTTTTATTCATCATTTGGATTATTGGAGTCTTTTGTGTGTGCAGTTGAAATAATAAAATTTAAGGCTAGCTGACTAATAGATTCATTTTTTTTTTCTCTCAATTTCAATAAAGTTATCAAGGATGAAAATTATTTATCAACATAATTGTGATGGTAACAGTAGTAACATTATTCATTGTTCAGGATACACAGTAATTGGCCGTGCTTTATAAACATATATTCTAATGTCATTCATGCAGTTTCTAAGATTTTGTTAATAATAAAGTTGCAGCTTGTCCTCTAACTCTGTTGATATTGTGTTATTACTGTAAATGCACCTGATTTCCTTGAACATGCACATCAAACTTCCCCCCATACAAACCATTTCTCTCTTTTCTACAAAGAAAGAGAGTGCTTTCTAATTTGGAGATAAGATGGAAGCTGGAGCTTGTCTTTGCTTTCATCTGAAAGCCTGATTACATGCACATCCTCCCACTGAAGGCTTGACCTTCAACCTAATGAACACATAATTTCCAACAATGATCTCAAATAGTTTAGATCAAAATACATTCAGTGCCTCTATTCAAGTCAAACTCTAAAGGGAAGAAATCTTTTCGACTTTGCGGCTTGATAAGAACCTTGAGAACTGCAAAGAGCTTTTTAAACTTTACTGGGAAATATTGCGCTCTCCTCGTCGAAACCTTACAGTCAGCTGTGAACGTTTGGATAAAGAGTAGCGAGAACGCAGCCCACGAGCGTGTGCTGTAAGCCTCTCGGTGCCTCTCAGGTTATCGGCAACAGATGGGGAGAAAAGTGTACGATGCACAAACACAACACAGGGACAGGAGGGTTTAGAAACAATACAAGTATTTATGTGAGTGTGCTTGTGCATCTGTGAAGCACATTAACTATCTGTTTGCATATTTGCATATATTTTCTTTTTCTTTCTGAAAAGTTCTTGTATCGCTTTCACAAATGAGAACAGCAGACCTCGTCTTTCATTCTTCTTCTCTCATCCCCTGATCCGCTCTTTCCTTTTCCCCCCATCCCTCTCGGGTCAGGTCCGGTTAGATTCCAAGCAAGCTCCAAAATAATCACCGTAATTTATATGGGGGTGCTTAGAGACGAGGCCTGTCTGAGAGCCGTCTGAAATATTTGAATCACTGGAGGTGGGTTCATTTTATCTTGCATCCTTGATGGTAAATAATCCCCCCAGTTTAGTTCACTTAATGTCACTAGTTGTCAGTTGCTTTAATGTTCACATCCAACACAAACTAAAATAAACTTAACAAACTTTACATAATAAACCTTTATCCACAATAAAGTAATGCCCTTTCCTGGAGAGAAAAGGAGCTGATTTATTTTAGCACTTTTGCCCTTAGAGATCTGCTGTTGTTTTAAGGATGGCCAACAAATGCCAAAATTAAACAGGTAGAGGGCTCGGTTATTAAAAAGTGGGATATATTATTATATTAGCTCCCATATTTCTATTTCTGCTTTCAGACTGAGAAGAGAAAGAATAGATTGCTTTCCTTATGAAGGCTACATAATTGTTACATTATATCTTTTATCTTTTATTACTGACTGTCTCTAAGATTAAGACATTGTCTCTGATTATTTTTGCTGCTATGAAAAATATAAATTCTGCCCTCAATTCTTTCCTTTTAAAAATAACACAAGCATCACAGAGAGTAACCTTAAAAAATATTAACAATACCATCCCTGCGCAGGAAAAAATCCTGAAACTCTGCAAACAGACAAACAAAAGGAAATGACTTAAATACACATTGACTTCGGTGGCAAATGTCAGCAGAATTAGGTTACACAATGCCAGCGAACATAGCATAAATGTTAATTATGTATTTGGCATTTGACTAATGAGAGGAGGAGGGAGGGGCAGAGCTGCTTCAGATGTGCTCAAACACACATTAGTGCCTGCAAAGAAACACACACACACACACACACACATACACACATGCACACACGCACACAGACAGATGTAGCATCAAAGCACACAGAGTGAGTGGTAAGTGACAGCTCGATCAGAAAGTTATGTCTCTTCCTTTTGACTGATCTGGCAGGAAACAGACGCACAGCCTCTGTATCCCGGCAACAGTCCTCTCCCTGGCACTGAGCGATGGACAGGATGCAAGGGTGTGTTTCTCTGTGTGTGTGTGTGTGTGTGTGTGTGTGTGTGTGTGTGTGTGTGTGGGTGTGTGTGAGTGTAAAAAATGAATGGAATAATCAAAATTCTAATATCAGTTTAAACTCATAAAATATGTCAGATCCCAGCAGTTAGTCCAGCTTCATGAACTCCTGCTGTGTTGCCAAAGGTACAAACTTTATTTTTCAATTTTTATAAAATCATTAAAACTGAATTTGTGGTAAAGTCCCTATCAAAAAAAAAATGGAGAGATCTACTTGCTCTTGCTGTAAATGTTTTTTTCTTAACACATCACTGTCGGAAAACTACTGAGGAATTTATTACAGCCGAATTCCATTTTCGTGTTTCAGTTTCATGTTTTTGCTATTTTGCATGCTGGCTCACTGTCACACTGTCTAAATCCAAAATGTCAACCCTCCAGCCTTGCAGACTGGGCCCTTGAAGTTGCAGCAAACAGTTTCTCAGTTTATAATAATCTATTCAGAGACCCCTGAGCAAACCAAACGACTTGCACCATAGAGTGGTGTCCCATTTTTATGTGAAGATTTAAACCATATCTGTGTTCTGAGGGGCCACCAAGTCCACAGGATAATGACTCACAGGGACACCTGAACAGAAACAAAGCCTTCGTTAATGTTTTTCTTACTGTGAAAAGTCAAAATGTCAGTGTTGTCAAAAAGTTTGAGTTTGAATATATTTCAGCGTTAAGTCTCAGCACAGTGATGTTGCCATATGGTGTGGGAAGTTTTAAAAATGTAAATTAATTCAAGGGGGAAGTTGGGAGTTCAGCTATATAGGAATATATGACAGGACTTAATTCCTGCAAACATTTCTGCCCTTTCTCTTTCAAAATTCTCTTTTTTTTATTGTAGTGTAAGCCTCACACCAGTGAACTCATTACAACTCGTCTTCACCAAACAATTACTGAAATGTATCCATTCAGGTCAGTTTTCAGCGTCAGCAGTTTGAATTCAAAGAGTTGCTGCTGCTGGCTGAGAAAGGACCCGGTTCTGTGACTGTTCTGCTCGGATTGATTCATTTTTTGAATTGATTCGTTTTTACTGGTTCAGCTGAGTTTTCAACGAGACCACATTTACATGAAGAACATTATTCTGGTCCTGCGCCAGATGTGATTTGAAAACATGAAAAATTGAATGACACGGAGTGTTTAAGGGTGTTATTATTACAAGAGCCAGTGATGATGTTGTGACAAACTGCATTTTGGCAAGGGGAAGATTCCCATGGAAGTATATAAATAAAATCCTGCAGCACTGGATGGCCACACTCTGCAGAGGAGAGGCATGTCAATGCCAGGTGTGAAGTCTGTGTGTTTGTGTAGGAATGTGTGAACATATCTGTGTGTTAGAATATATGTGAGAGAGAAAATCTGAGTGCGGTTAGCCGTATGTAAAAGATGAGATCTAGTGTGGGTGTAAGAAAGAAAGCATACCTGTGTGTGTGCGTGTATGCGTGTGTGTGTGAGTGTGAGTGTGCGTGTGTGTGTGAGTGTCTTAATCTTGCCCGTCAAAATGATTTTACAGCCCTCGCTCATCTCCTCCACTCTTTCCAAACAGAGGAAGAGAAGATTAGTCACACCTCCTCCACTCTTGTTCTCAGTCTCTCCCTTTATCCTCTCATCCACAAGTGTGTAGCTGTGTGTGTGTGTGTGTGTGTGTGTGTGTGCGTGCGTGTGCGTACACGGGTGTGTTTGTGTTTGTGTGTGGGCTCAGCGGTTTTACGTAAAGCTCCATAGAAAAGGCAAGAGTCAAGCAGAGAGTCCTTGGCAGCAGAATGCAATTGCTGCTCAATGGACCATTTTCTGCAGAGCTGACCCTGCCATATTGAGTTTTCTGTAGAGGTGTATACACACACACACACACACACACACACACTCACACAGGCACACACAGATACAACAGGCTTTAGATGATGAAGGCTGCAGTGAGGCATTCAGAAACACACAACAACTGATAGGCACACAAAGACAAAACGAACTGCACAGGTACCTGAGTGCATGTATGTACTTTACAAATTAAAAAACACACAAACATATCGAACACACACTCTCACTCTACACACTCTTTTTCTCTTTCTCACACACACACAGACACAGACAAATACACGGATGACAGAAAGCTGTGGTTTCAGATTTGTGCGCCCATGTTTGGCTTGATAATGATAATTACCACCTAATCACGTATTCACACACACAGCGTAATTACCTACACAGCTGTTTATACTCAGTGTTCATGTGTGTGACTGTGTGTTTGTACTGCATGTTAGTGTGCCTCTGGGTCAAAGGGAAGTGGGTGGTGTTCCCTCTGATGTGGAAGTGTGTGTGATGACACGATGACCTATCATCAGTACCACTCTGTCAACTTTGACCTTTAGTCAAAACAAGGGCTTTAGGTGGAGCACTTTCACTTTGCTATGTTGCGTTTGTCATATTTTATAACCTGGTGTCTCTTCTCAAGGCTCGTCTTTGAACATATTAAAGAGCCGTACTTAAACTACTCACACTTTTTGGACCAATGCAAAAGCTGATTTTAGAGGAGAACATTTTTTAGTAATTACTTATTTGGTCGCCCAGTATATGGTATTTTTTTTGAGCTGAAATGAAAGTTGCCCTTTTCTTGTGGATTTTGCACCGATTTTCCATTACTCTGTAAAGGTACCCAGGAGGCTGCTTTCTCAGTCAATAAATATATGATAATTGATTAATAAAGAAGAAATAGGAATAAAATAAATGGCTAAATAAACAACACTCTGCTCTGTTTCAGTCAATTTCTGAACATTTATTATAACAAGAAAAAACTAAAATAATAGTTAGCACCAAACCCTAATCATGCCAAGCATCATTTTATGCATCTTTTTTTTTTTTTTTCAGAGGGATATAAAATTCTATTTAACACTGATAAAACCTGATAAAGAGACTCAGATCCAAAGCTTCTATCAAACCAAGGAGATGCTAGATCATAACACTGAGGGTTTCTGTGTGTTGTAACAATTACAATTAAATAAAAATGATATAGAGTTATAATAACAATTTCTCTTTTCCCTTCTTCTCTCTCCCATTCATGCCTCCACCCTTTGCCCGATGTTCTTGGATTTTCTTCTGTAAGGTAAGAGACTAACTCAGACACCCATTCACAGCACTGACTGGCATCTATGACATAGATAGATAGATAAACAGGAAGATTAATGGAGTGATGAGGGAAGAATGGATCAATAAAGAGGCCAGAATGAACCAGAAAGATTAATTGACGCTCTGAAAGAGGGGTAGACATATCAACTGGGCAGATTAATAGATCCCAGATTAATAGATTATCACACAGTCAGAAACAGACAGATGAACAGAGCGAGAGAGAGACATGAGAAAAGAGGCGGACAGAAGGAAAATTATATCTACAAGTCTGCTGACAGACATTTTGGCTGTGATGGCTTCCTGTGTTACCATGGCAGCACTGTCACATACCAGCTGGACTGGAGGACACACACAAGGACACACATACACACACACATACATGCATGTGTATTTTTCCTCTGCGCTCTTCAACCAAATGACTTACCTTACTTAATAACATAAATTACAAACACACTGTAGAGAGGACAATTATGTAAATGTAGTCACTATCGTCTGTCTGAGTTTCACACTTCACTGTTGACGGAATCCATTCCTGACTAACATTGATTCCTGCAACACAATTTAAGTTATCGGTGATTATGTGTTTCTGGCATTCCTGGCATTTGTGGCTCAGCATGCAACAAAAAAAACTAAACGTACATTCGATCACTGGTCAGGGTATTTGTGGATTTGTGTGAGTATGCACGACTGTATTAAGTAATTAAGAATGCCTATACCAGCATAGTGACTAACACTGAGATGTCACACATGTTGTCAGCCTTTCTGTATAAGGTCAGACTCTGACTGTACCAGAATAGCTGGCTGTGATCTGATGTATTTAAGCTTAAGATAACCACTGCAACTCATACTTCTTCAGCATGTGAGAAAGAATTCTAATGCATTTGAAGTTGGCTCAGTAAAGACTCAAACTGAACTACATGCTCTATCTCCTCTCCTCAAACACAACCAGAAAACGCATCACAAAAGGCTCACAAGTAGAGTGAAGCCCTTTAGTGACACATAGTGGCCGCTGTTGGACGCTATGACGTTAAAAAAATATTGAATTTTGCATCAGTATTTTACGCTTAACTTGTGATTCAATTAATAGAGTATTGCAGAGATAGTTGATTGGTTGATTGGTTTCAGCTTAATGTTGTGGTGGATTAAAGTTATCAAAAATAAATATTAGCTTTGGCTAACGTTAGCTACTTAGTAGGCATCTTAACACTCTAACAAGAAAGTAGCTGAACTTAGTGCACTTTTATGTGATTGAAACTACAGTCATACCTGCTGTAGTGTCAGTTTGGGGTAGCTGCTTTAAACATGTTCAGGTTTTTCTTTCTACATACAAAATGGGTCCATTTTTTTTTTTAAAGCTGTTAGTTCAAACTAATGGCTTCATGCTCTCCTCTCCATCCTTTTCTCACTATATGATACGTTGGTGTCACAGGGTTAACAAGGATCACATCTTTCCTATCTTAACAATTTTATAATTCTCCTCCACTTGTTGCAAGTGTAGATTGCGGTTAAAGACATTTAGAATAACATAAAGTTCACACTGCAGGTCATCTCACCTCTCCTTGTGCACATATAGCAGCCTCACCGCCTGCAGCCTTCACACTTTTAATTAATCTCCCAGTCCCCCACCTCTCTCTGCTTATCACTTTTTCTTCTGTTTCACTTTATAAAGTGTGTAAGGAGTTATCCTGCCAACAGTTTATCAGATGTCTTTTGTTTTTTTTCTTTCTGGTTTGCCGAGGGAAGTTTTTGTAGCAACGCTGTGAATTAATACAGAAAAAAATGAGTTAATGGATCTGTTGAGGGGCTGTTTCCAGATCTGTAATACATGCAAATACAATGTTTCATTGATGTTGCTGTCAGTGCATAGCACATAGCAATGCTGGAATGGAAGCCTGGACTACTGTGTGTTAGGGTCAGAAAGATTACGTGGACAGGGCTGCACACAGTGCACTGCAATGCACACATGCAGGGTATGTACATACCACCCTTGTTTGTTTGTTTGTTTGTTTCTTTCTTTCCTGTTACCTCATCCTGTTGCCTCTGACCCTCTCCACAGTTCTCTCCACATGAATTAATCCCAAATTTCTCAGTCACTCCCCTCATGCACCCAATCATTGTCCTCTTATTGTTTTTCTCTCCCAATGTCTGCCATCCATCAATCACCTCGCCCCCATGTCTTTTAACCTCGTCTCTTGTTTCATGTCCACGAATCTCTCCACCTGCCTCTCCTTTATCTTTTCCTCTCCCACCTCACCGCGTCCTTTTCCTGCTCTGTCTTTTCCTTTTTTCCTTCCAATCTTTCTGCTCTCAATGCCCTGTGCCACACTATTGACTTCAATCAGTCTTATTGGTGAAATGATTTCAGTTGAGGTTGTAGGGTTAGAGCTCAGGTGTGACAGTGTCCTGTCCTGCTTTGATGGTATGTGCATATCTTTGCACAAACTGCATGTGTGTTAGCAGCATGCGTTGTCTTTGAAGACATTGATTAAGCAGATTGCTTTTTTCATGTCTTTCCTTTTTGTTGTTCATGTGTCTGTGCCTGTGTGTGCACACCAGCACGCATGTGTGTATTGTGTGTGTACAAATGTATAATCGCCTGTGTGGTTGCTCTTCAAACACATTAACCTCAGCATCAACTCTGACAGTATATGCAGTTCAAACACCAGGGTAACAAGCTCGCTCTCTCTCTCTCTCTCTCTCTCTCTCTCTCTCTCTCTCTCTCTCTCTCTCTCTCTCTCTCTCTCTCTCTCACACAC
>JAOWBC010001387.1:9886429-9900729 GCA_028566105.1 Hypoplectrus providencianus | reverse complement strand
TGTGTGTGTGTGTGTGTGTGTGTGTGTGTGTGTGTGTGTGTGTGTGTGTGTGTGTGTGTGTGTGTGTGTGTGCAGGAAAAAGCCATGGGGAACAGGCCCAGTGAGATGATGGACAGAGAGAAAGCGTACATCCCAGAACTACAGATAAGCTTCATGGAACATATCGCCATGCCCATTTACAAGTGCGTACCAAGAGCTCAAACATCAAGTCCTCCCTACCCCAACGCCTTTAATCACTTAGGACTGACCCTGGTCCACACATTGCAGAGCTAACCCTAACCCTAACACGAGGAGAGAGCCACTGTCTATGCTCACCACAGACATATGGAAACTATATTGAGTTTCTAACCACTTAAAGCATTTATTATTTTTCAACTCATTGTTTTGGTTTCATGCATTGTTTTATGTACGATGCATTGTGAAGTGTCCTTAGGTTTCTGGAAAGCTTGATAGCTTAAATTTAAGTTATTATTACTATCATTATTATTAATTAAACACTGCTGTCTTCTGCAAAAAAAGGCTCTGATTAACCCACCGTTTGCTACTTGACCAGCAATCAAACAGCAGGTAAAACAGGTAGCTAATATAGTTGTGCAGTTTAGCAGCCAGACACTTCACTCAGGAGCTTAAAAGAGAGTAAAAGTCTCCAGGTAAATTGATGCTTATGTATTTGTATAAAACCTGTTGAAAATAACAAATGAAAGACAACATAAGTAAAGAAATAAAGACAAAAAAATATAACATAACTTACTTTCACCTTTTTATTTGGGACTGTGAAAATTTGGGCAAATTCCCAGGCTGTCAAACAGCACATGGAAGCCTCATTTCATTAAGTGTCACAACATTTTGTAATTCCACCACTGCGCTCTGTCCCTCCAGGCTCTTATCTGAACTGTTTCCTGGGGCCACTGAGCTGTACGAGAGAGTGGCGGCAAATCGGGAGCAGTGGACCAAAGTGTCCCACAAGTTCACCATCCGCGGGTTGCCTAGCAACAACAGCCTAGACTTCCTGGACCAGGAATACGAGCTGCTGCAGGCCCAGGGGGCTTTCGGGAGCGACGACCACTGCCTCAATGGTTGCCTTGATGATGCAGAAGGAGGGAGGGGTCAGTGACAACAGCGGGCTGCTGGCGGTTTCTTGACGTTTTCTGTGGGCTGATAAGAGGCTGAGGATACCTTTTTAGCGGCCTGAGAGGGAGGGGTCTCTCTGCTGTCAATCACTTAGATGCTTAGCAGGCCATGCAGAATGGACAGGACAAAGTTTCAAACTAATTCAATCAGACAAATGATTTGAAACGAGCGGATCCACCTGAGACGGTTCAGTGATTAGATGCCACATGTTGCTTGTGTCTCCAGTTCAGGAAAGCAGAAGGCGGTGACTTTTATCTTTTTCAGCAGCTATACTGGAAAAATAAGTTTTTAACCACAAGTCACAAGTTCATTCATACAGTACTGATCCTGATTACGATTGTAAAAACACACACTGACACACATATGTACATGCGCATACTGTTTTAACACACAGCAGAGAGAGAAAAAAATAACAGTTCTTATGGGAAAAGACTACTTCAACATGTAACAGTGAGATAAAGTGCTATACTTTCTGTAAAATGTTTCATAATAGCTTATATTGATTTCAACGGCTCCGCTTTGTTCACACACAAGCAGCTGCCACAGTCCCTCACCTGATGCTTATGAATGCATGCTGTATGGACACCTCATGTATTATTCCTTTTCTCTTTGTCAGTGTTCATTTCACCATGGCTTAGGAATTAATGCAGTCCAGTTTTATACCATCCAAACAGATTTTTATATTCAGCTCTTCAAAATATATGAAACTGATTACCGTGACGCTGTACAAGGGAGATTTGCAAGCTACACGGCATTACAACCCCTCATGGTTTAGTCTCCCTAACTTTTGGGGAGGTTTAAGGGACAAATTGACAATCACTGATTAATGACAGAGTCACAGATCCCTGACCATGCCACTCCACCCCATGCATAACACATTAAAACACACCCTGTGCATATTAACTGCATCTAGTATGCATTTACAACTTAAACAAAGGCCTAAAATACACCCTCTGTTTATTTTTCTGCCATTCTCCCCATTCCCTTGCACTGTTCTCACTCCGTTTTTAGTTAACCAATCTCCTCATTAGCCACCTATCTAGAGAGCAACCGAAGCCCTTTAAAAGATCCACCTCATCTGTTAGTGTACATGTGCCAGAGTAGAGCGTGTTACACAGAGTGTGTCATCGAGTGTGTCATATGGATCTGCCTTATTGCGCATCTTTGCTGCCTTTCTTAGAGCTTTTAATATATGAAAATTGAAATAAAGAGTCTGTTTAGTATGTATGTTGTATATTTGTTATAGACATAGTTTGAGTACCAATATGGTGGATGAATGATCACAATTCTCAAAAGATGTATATTTGTGAAATACCTGTGTGAAGACCTCAGATGTCACTTCTTACTGTTTTAAGTTCGTATATATATATATATATATATATATATATATATATACATCAGTGGATATTTGGCAGACACAACAGCTGCAGCTTTTTTTTCAGTTCATAAAGAAGGAACTAGAGATGTAGCCATCACAGAAATGACTCTGTCCTGAAAGCATCAACAGATCTCTATTGCTGCATCCCAAAGGAAGTGAAATTTAGTTCTCAGATTGTGCCTCGTTAAAAATAAAAATGAAATTAGGGGGCCATGGGGTATTTTGTTACAATATGCCATATTCAGTTTAAAATGTTTTTAAAACAGAAAATGCTGCAGATTTCAAACATTAACACGAAGAAAAACTTCTGTAATGGACTCCACTCCTGTATGTAGGCTGTGCGTGGAGGGGTGAGAGTGAGTGAGCAAATGAGTGTATGGACGAGTGGGTGTATAGATGATAGAGAGATAAAGAGAAAAGAGAGAAAGGACTGGAGGTAGATGAGATCAAGAGAGAGAATGTTTAGCAGAACTAGTCTTTACAAAGTTAATCATGATGCAGACGCAAACCTCAAGTGATCTTGCAAGGGTGTCCTCAGTCGATAATGCTAATGAAGGTAGATAAAAGCAAAAATATTCATCAATCAGAGGATTTAAATATATATTTTTTTCTTGAAAGGGTCACATGAGGGTGCATTAGGGAGGAAGGTTAATTGGTTACAAAGTGGTTTGATGTATGTGTTATACCTACAATGGGATATGCATCAGCACAACTGGATGGGATCGTTTGATCTGCCTTGGTCTGCTTGGACGGAATATTTTTTTAATTTCTTAAAGGGCGTACAGATGTGTTTGTAGACTATCTCTCTCTCTCTTTCTCAAGCTCTTTCTCTCACATGTGGTTCCCCACTTTTAAACCACTCTTTCATAAGTACCTGCCTTTTTCATGTGCAATATGACGTGTCTGCCTCTGTGACGTTGCATAGATTCCTATGTAAATACCTATGCCTCTTGTTAAATTATTATAAGGTCTGAGTTTCCAAAGGCATTTAAGTGTTAGATCATGTATTCGTTGAAAAAAAAAAGTTCAAATGCCTGTGAAAAATTTAATTCTAAAATGCTTTTGAGAGTCCAGACATCAGACAGTTTTCTATACTGAGTGTGTATCTGTCCTTGTATGTTTGTTTCAGAGTCAGGACTAAATGTGCCAAGCAAACATTGTCTACTTCCTGGCCAAGCTGCAAAAAAACAAGAAACCTTCAGTTATTTTTGTTCTCTAATGTTGGAGGGAAATCGAGGGCTGTATTTGCATTAATCTTTTTCTGATGCGTCACAAAATGGTGTGAATTTGCAGCTCATCCAGGAAGTATGAACTCAATCTATTTCCCATCATCACAGAACAGCAGGAGTCCAACCTGTGATTTAATGTCATTGTAATGATCACCTGTGACATAATTGTTGAAAGTGGCAAAATACAATTGCTGTAAATATCAAAGTTTTAAAAGAAAATACTACTTGATTGTCCGCCATTATAAAAATGGGAAGTATTTTAATTCTGTAATGTATTTAAAGTGGTTGCATCCTGTTCACTTCTTTTTTTCATGCCATTTTTGAACAACCCCAAAACTTAGACTTTGAGACAGTGGAGATGAAAAAAACATGTGTATTTAGGTCATGCACATGATATTCTTTGATTAGTAAGAACCCAAATAAATCTGAACTGTATACATGATGCTTATACTGAGGACTAAATCTGGTCATATGTTAATTATTTGTTTTGTTGAGTTCTGAGTGCTGGTGGTCTTGTTCTTCTTCAGATGTAATGAAAAAGGACATTTTTGACAAGAAGACAAATGGATGAAATTTTGAGATTTTTTTTCTTTCTTGGAATAAATCTGGTGAAAGGCTTCTTGGTTGCTGTCTCCCTGAATATGCACAAACCATACCACGCACAGTAGCTTCATCACACTCATACTGCAATATTACCTCACCATGAATGTGTTGCACTCAGGTGGCATTAGGGCTCTGCAACACTGATTTAGTCATCACAGTGGCATCTCTGTTGATCCTGTCAGCCCCACATACTGATACTGTATAAGCACAACCAGATTAACACACTGGGGCCCTGAGGGCAAACATCTACGACAGTCCACAACTCACTCCTCCCCCCAGCAAACAGCAAAATCCTCTCCACATTCTGCATGTAGTCGAAATAAAAAAGATCAAAACTTGTTCGTTCTGTAAAGCTTTTCTTGGGATGAGGCTTCAGTATCACCCACAGTATGTCTCTGCCCACAGAAATTGGTTTTGAACAATGCATCAACTAAGAATCTGCACAGGTCTCTTCAAAGGTTGATGTTAAACATAGAAAGGTTAGTGATGGTTAGTGAAATTAGTGATTTCTAAAATACAGTACCATCACAAATTCTTAATCTGCCACTGACAGCAGCCAAAAACTGAGGCAATCATAAACACAGACACACCAAATTAAGCTGGAACAAAAGGAAAAATCATGAGAAGACACCGGATAAATCACAGCTAAAAGTACAATATTTAAATTTGAAACTTGTGTAGTGGAGTAAAAGAAACAGCTACTGTAGTATTTTAGTGATGTGTTTTCCATTGAAAAGTCAAGCACAAGAAACATCTATGAACTAAGGGAACGATTTGACCCAAAAGATGTGATGCACAAGGCATCCATATGATAATGTTAAAAATTGTACATTTATTTAGGCGTACATATGTAATTGTGTTGTGCAAAGTCTGTTACAGTTCAGACAAGAAAGAAATATATAAGGAGCACTTTCTTAAAAATAAAATCAATAAATGCAAGCTGCTGATATGAAATTCCAGGTTTAAGTTAAACGTTATAATAGGAACTAAAACTGTCGACTAAATCAGCAGTTAGTTTGAACCATGAGTCTAGGAAAACTCAGGCTCTAAGTAGTTGTACATTAACCAAATATATTTGTTTCTTTAATCCATTAGTATATTTTGAATCACAGTATATTGTTTCAACACTGAATTTGTTTGTTTGTTTCTTTTAATCAAGGGCAGCAAATTATCTCAATGTACATAAAATGACATTTTTTCTATTTTTTTTTTACTTATTATATAGTCATTTGTTGGCAACTTAACATAAAAAGGGAGTCCTCCAGAGAAAATAGCCCCTGAGCATCTGCTTATCTGCTGATTGGGCGCAGAATAATCACAGTTAATAATCAACTATTGAACTAAATCTAACAATAATACTGGCTGCGGCACTGTCTATAGTGTAAGTTTGGCGATGTGGCGGTGATGTATACCACCTTTGCAGGTGTAAGTAAAGTTAAGAGAATGTTCCAAATTATGATTCTCTCGCGTGACTTGGAGTGCGTGAGCTCTGCGCAATGAGAACTGCAGGTAGTCCGCCATTGCTGTATGAAGAACTATCGGATTTGGCGTTTGGCTGTCAACAATAAACTTGCGGTGCCGGGACGCGGAGCAACGAGGTCGAGTGAAAGCTCGTCGGCTGCTCCATAAACCAGTAGTCACACCCGTCCCTCCGTGGAGAATACTTTCATGTGAATACAGAGCCCACGGACGAGGCAACCATGTCCAATCTCAGCAAAGGCGGCACCAAGAAGGACACCAAAATGAGGATACGGGCCTTTCCTGTAAGTGCACGCCGCAGAAGGTGCTCTGCCTGCCCGACAGGCGGTGACTCGATCACCGTGGTCTGGGCTGCTGGCTAAATGCTAACATGCTAATCAGCTGAGCAGCAGATATGACTTGCCTTTCCGTAAACAAAGTGAAGGCTTTAAATGGTCCAGTAAACTACGCTTTTGGTTGTGTATTCAGTGGCTATCCTGTTATATAACCAGCCCAGGGGAAGTTTTATAGTTCACATTAATTGTCTTAAACGTCTAGCTGCCTTATAACTCCCCAAACATTAGCTAGCATCTACTGGATCTGTCGCTGTAGTCGATGCTAACGTTAGCCTTGACTCTTGACACTTGTTGTTTTGGCTGATTTTGGCTTTCTTTACCAAATACATGGCGTCCTTGTGCCCAAACCTTACATTTCCCTGACATTTGTGCACTCAAATTCTACCAAATTCTCAACTGTTTGCAGAAACAAGCACCAGCGCAAATGGAGATGTACATGGGATGCTAAAGATCCAAGCCAGTTAACACAACGTTGGTCCTGGTGTTCGTCAAAGGCTGTATCAGATCTGAGCCTCTGTATCTGTCGCTGTTTAAGTTTTAAAATATTTTAGGAGTTAGGATTCCTCTTCTCGTTCACCTGGCACTCCCTTTGTCTGCAAGTCACTGATAGACCTCATTTATGAACTGACCTCATTCTGCTAAATTGAAATTTCAGTATGTCTGTGGCTGGCAGAGTGAGAGTGTGCATTAACCAGATACCTGTTTCTGTTGCTCCTCTATGAGTAATTGAGAAATAACAAGTTGTGTGCAAGTAACAGTGTCCACATTACCAGCTAGAGTTAATTCATAGGACCCTGAGGACTAATGTGAGCCTGTTGAATGTGGCCCAGTCCTGATTGACATGCTAGTTGAGCTGCATCTTGACATGCATGTGTTGGGGCTTGTCTCCTGAGAAGGAGCACACACTGTTCCTCCTCACTAACTATCACACAATTTATTTCGACTGCAATTGGGGCTTCTATAAGAACTTACTATATTTATTTGTGCACCACAGCCCAGTAATGTGCAGGCGTATTTGTTATTCACCTGCTGTCAGTGGCGGCTGCTGGTAAATTAAAATTCCTTCTTCTGTATTTTTTTTTTCATCCTCAATTCCTACTAGTAGCAGCTTTCCTAATAAATAAAGGCTGAGCAGCTCCATGCCACATTAAGAAATAACCATTAACACGATGGATGTTTATTTTTTATTTAAGTCTAACTGATTGACCTATATAATGAAAGACCCTTCTCATAATGTATGGATTATGCCATGCATATTTTTAATGTTACATCTAAAAGCTAAGGATGGCTTGATGCCACTTTTTCATGTCTGTTACCTGAGCCTTTGAGTATCTGCCAATGCCAGTCTGATAACCTCTTTTCCCCTCTCTTAATAATACACCTGTATGAATGACTTTACTCAACCTTTTTATATGCACTTGCCTGGTTAGGGTTAGGTTCAGACCAAAATATTTCTTGATATTTATTAATTGTTAGGCCAAGCTGCATGAATGAGGCTTTATTTGAGAGGTAGAAATTTAAACCGTAACTTAATGTGATAGTTCAGACTACTGGCATGTATATTATTCTGGTAGTCGATTCAGGGATTTCGGCCAGTATCAGCCCAATACTGATGCTGAGTTTCAGTTCATTGCATTCCTATAAATAGCCATAACTACACAGAGGGCATGTCTATCTGCATTGAGTGTCTTTTAGTTGGGGCACGAATAATAATTAAATGTGAGTCATCTTATTCAACTCATTACTTTTTCAGATGACGATGGATGAGAAGTATGTCAACAATATCTGGGACCTACTGAAAAATGCCATCCAGGAGATTCAGAGGAAGAACAACAGTGGCCTGAGCTTCGAGGAACTGTACAGGAACGCCTACACAATGGTGCTCCACAAACATGGAGAGAAGCTGTACACGGGCCTGCGGGAGGTCGTCACTGAACACCTTATAAACAAAGTAAGACTAACACTGACTGTAGGATTTTGAGAAACATAAGGCATGATTTTAGTTTAAATTTTGGGATTATATAGTTACTCCTTGTAAATACATTTGTGATTCCTTAAGTCTCTTAAATGGTTGTATCGTCAGCAAGCATGTTTCTTTTCTCTGTCAAATAATTAATTATAACACAGAGAGAGATGCTCACCTCTGAAGCTTGGTTAATTTTTCAGAACAGCTGGAGTCAAGTGATGACACACTGCATGCAGAATGAATTAAAACAAGGTTTAGGCTTTTATCTTTTGCTGTGGTTAAAGTATATTTTACTACTATTATAGTTGAATGTATAATAAAAAAAATAATAGGTATGTACAAGATCATCTTGTGTGGAGCTTAATTTAAGATGGAGACCCTCTTTTCAGTTACTAAATAATCAGTGGCTTGATATTAAGATTCATGTTACTGCTCGGCCTGTGTCGACTTTTTGTTAAACAAAGGGAGAATCAGAAAACTTTAGCTGTTTCAATTCATGGGCAACCATAGGAGGGTGGATGCGTAATAAATTCTGTTGAGAGCTGGAGAATACAATTTCACAGGCTTTTGACACTTGTCTTGTGTAATGGGAGATTTGTAAAGTCTTTTAAGGATCACTCAGACATTGTTTTGACAGATTCCCTATTTCTGTGAGTGGCTAGGCAATGGCCAGGTTCGTTGATAGGGTCCTTGAGTTTTCAGCGGCACAGGGCTGCTGCGCGTCTATCTGCTTGCCTCTATTAAAACTGGTTTTACTTGTGCAACAGTATGACTTTTCAATGGCGCCTTGACAGAGCACAATCTACAACCACAGTCTGCATATAGCTGATTTATCCGGGAAATCCATTGTAAGTGAAATGGTAAACATGTAAATTGTTAGTGAATTGGGTTATTTTGAGCATCTGGTTCAAAAAGCAAAACTTTTGCAATCAAAAGCTGATTCTGTAACAATGAGATTAATTTGTTTTGAAACCCCTGATTATAAGTTGTAGAACCCATCAGTGAATGTTTTCCCTAAGCTACCACTTGTTTTTTGTTGCATATAATTACTAACAAATTAAATTTGGCCATGATTCCAAGAGAGAATGCCTCTTTGACGTTTACAGTGAGCAGATACCCAATGAGCAATATTTCATCTGCCTGCTGTTGAATAGCAGCCAGATGGTTTTACGGCTTAATTAAGTGTTTATTCTTACCTTGGCAGGTTTAGTAAATGAGCAGTCAGTAAATGTCAACAAGCAGGCAGATCAAAGACAAGGGAGCTGACACTTGTGTGGGTTTTTATTATCTAATAAGGATCCCAATATCACCATGCAGCCTAGATGTCTTTCTTGAAAAAGTATCTCAGAGATTTTAAGTAGACTGAAGTCTTGAAAACAACTCACAGAAAGATGATGTTCTTTTTGCAAGGAAACCGTTAGATCTGCAGTAGTCGTTTTTTCTGGATAATCTTTGGCCTGCAAATGATTGGCATTACAAATTATTGACAGATGGATTTGGAGGTGAGAAATGTCTTTGAACAATAACGCTGTTTGAGTTGACACTATCAGCTCAATTTGCTGCTCAGCACTGACCAGGTGGCAAGAACAGCATGCAGATATTGAAGCCAACATAAAAGAGGTGACAGATATGATTCTAATCATTTCAGCTAGACTAAAGTGGTGCCTAAAATCCTGCGAGCCTTCATGCCATTCATGGCCAAACTTTTACTCTGGTCCATCAATGCCTTCCAAATATCGTATCATACTTTATATAAGAATCAGCAAGTCAATTTCCAGGAACTTGGCTCCATTATAACAATAAACATTGTAAGAGAATTAAAAAAGATAAAAAGCAAGTATAGCAAAAGTCAAGAAACAATTAAACAATTAAAGATCTGTGCAGGAAGTGGACAGCATGAAGTATAAAGAATATGTATAGTGTACAGAGATAATAATCCAAAACATTCATTAATGTATCCTCTTTAGGCAACTGTGGATCCTGTACCTTTAATGTAGGCTCATACAACACTGATTAACCAATATGTATATTCCTGTAATATAGGTATTGTTTAATGTAATGGACCAGCAGGATTAGAAATAATCTGAACAGACATAGCTTCAGTTTATGGGCACCTGGCAGCAACAGTAACCTTATGATTACTTTAGAAAGTAAATCATGAGCGTGCATAATTGGTTTTTCATTTGAAGTTGTATACAGATTTATGGGGTTTGCTTGCGTCTTGCACATTTGATGTGGCCCTGAATAAGATGTTCGTAAGTCTGTGAGGGTTGATGTTGTGTGTTAGGAAGAGCAGAGGTGATAATTCATCATCTCAGTCTAGCAGGAGGAAAAGAGGAGGTCGGTGTGCCCTTAAGAATCTTACTCTACTCTACAGAGACGTTAACAATGCTGAGTCACACTGCAGTGTGACTATTATCAAGCTGTTGTATGCCTGACTAGTAGAGAAAATGTATTAAAGAAACAGCAAAGTGGGGTCACAATAAAATACTGCATGAACCAGAAATAGAAAGAGTAAGTGTCAGCTGAATGCACAATCATTTTACTCTTTATCATGGAGTTTTCAAGTTTTTCTGTCCTTGGTCAGGCATTGTCCTGTCACTTATACTGCAGGTCTTATTGTTGTATGCACACCTCACACATGTGTGTTTGTCTCCCTCAAAGGTACGAGAAGATGTCCTAAACTCCTTAAACAATAACTTCCTGCAAACCCTAAATCAGGCCTGGAATGACCATCAAACAGCTATGGTGATGATCAGAGACATCCTGATGTATATGGTGAGTAGCGGATGATTCTCAGGACAGGATTGAACACATTTACAAAGTTCAATAACGGCACACTTCAGTGAGGAAAATTCACTTGTAGAATTGAATACTTTACTTTACTTTATTTTATTCAGTTAATTTTATTGTACTTCCCCAGCTACAGTGACACAGATAAGAGTTAGCCACTTTTCTCCTTAATGAATCAAACATCAGCCTAAAGCAATGTTTTTTTGTGAAGCTGCTACAGTCCGCCAACAGTGAAGTGTGGTTTTGTATGACTGGTGTAACTTTGCTTGAGGTCTCATATGATTAACTTTCTAAACACTCCTGAGTGCAAGATGAGTCATCAAATATTTTAACAGAAAAAAAGCTTAAAACTGGGGAAATGTCTATTTTATTTCTCTGGGTTAATAATACTTTGAACTGTCATGATTACTAAAGTAACACTTTTGTGATAATAACTAATAATGGCTTCTGAGTCCATATGTGGGGTCAACCAATCAAATGTATCAAATTTAAACCTGCGACTGTGACATGATCAACCTGTGAACAAACAAACCGAGAGGTCTGCCTTACTTTCAGAGAACAGGTCTTTATAAAGAAAATTCTGTCACTGACAAGAGTTGTAAATATACTATGGTCGTATTTGCCTATGTATATTTTAAGTTTTTTCAGTTGTTCTTGTTGAATTATCACTGAAGGAGAACATCAGGTCTGCATAGAAGTTCAGCAATTTTTTCATTGCTATGTCAATATATCATTGGGATATATAGACAATAAAGGCCATGTGCTGAGCTGAGACTAAATTTGAACTGTAGCATTCATTGGAGCTCGTATCAGGTTGAATTTAAATTTAATGGCACTTGAGATTTAATTCACCTGTAAGGATGACACAGACACATTTAACCACATAAAAACACTAGTTGTCTTGTTTGTCTCACAGGATCGGGTGTATGTACAGCAGAACAACGTTGAAAATGTCTACAACCTGGGACTTATCATCTTTAGGGATCAAGTGGTTCGTTATGGCTGCATCAGAGACCACCTCCGACAGACCCTGCTGGACATGATTGCTCGCGAGAGGAAAGGGGAGGTGGTGGACAGGTAGCCACACACTCGCAGATAGGACTGACTAGATGGCACTAATTCATTGTCAATTGTTTTTGTTGGAAAGTTCATTTTAATTTTAGTTGCACATAAAGTGGAGTGAAAATGAAATCCACAACCTTCATATTTATTCAGATGTTTAAAAAAAAAAAAGTTAAATCATCACAGATCATACATCTGTGACAACAAAAACTGACTGGGATGTTTGGTGAAACAGCCTCCAGCATTAAACAAAACACAATTTCTTTTATTCAAATGTGCTGTTGTGTTATGAATAAAAAATCAAAAGTTAGTTTGCAGCTGTGGTTAGTGTGAAATGAGCATCTAGAATTGTTTTCCTTTGTTTTTTTGCTGTCTTTTTCATTAGTCATTGTGCCTTCAACAGTTGCTCTGCTTCTCCTCTTCACCAGGGGGGCCATTAGAAATGCCTGCCAAATGTTAATGATCCTCGGCCTTGAAGGGAGATCTGTTTACGAAGAAGACTTTGAGGCGCCTTTCTTAGAAATGTCTGCAGAATTTTTCCAGGTTTGTTGGAGAGCATGATTCCCCCGACTGTTTGTTGTTTTTCTTATATTTGGGTCCCAATTATCCTGGCGACTTCCTCCCTCTCTGCTGTCCCTATAAATAAAATGCAATGTAAAAACAGATGATCCATCTTTGTAACAACACAACTTATATATACTGTGGGAAGAAATGAGGGCTATGGAACTAAAATTGGAATCATATGGGATGGAGGAGAAATAATTTTGTCCTTTACAGCTTGTACGTGTTTATTGTTTTCACTTAGATGGAGAGCCAAAAGTTCCTTGCAGAAAACAGTGCCAGTGTGTACATAAAGAAGGTGGAAGCCAGAATCAATGAGGAGATTGAGCGGGTGATGCACTGCCTGGATAAATCTACAGAAGAGCCGATTGTCAAGGTGGTGGAACGTGAGCTCATCTCTAAACACATGAAGACAATTGTCGAGATGGAGAACTCTGGCCTTGTCCACATGCTCAAAAACGGCAAGACAGACGGTAAGAGTGCTGCAGTCCCAGATTTCTTGTTGTTGTTTTGTTGTTTAAACACAACAGTTACAGATGTTGCTTTGTTCGTTGTTGTATGCAGACGTAAAGTGTGTCTTTATTCAAAGCTAGAAATCCTCTATTGTTCCCTTACTTTTAAAGTAGGAAGCGGTAAGTCATTTTATTTATACTATACAATCAAAGCTAATATGAACAGATTGCAAAAAATAACAAAGTGACAATTTGTGCTGATTGCTGTGAGTATAATTTAAATCTAGTTTATTTTTCTCAATTACATTTATAGTGAACATTCAGATGACATGATTAAGGTTTTGAGAATCTGGATGCTTTGTTTGGGTACCTTGAAATTGCTTTGAATTGAGTTTTACTAAATATAAATCTGTTCTAACCCTGTTTTATATTTATTAAATTTCACAGTTAAATTACACTCAAAAAGAGAAAGAGAGAGAGAGAGAAGCCCTGTTGCGCTCTATTATTATTTTTTTGTTGTCACATGTAAGAGATGTACATTTTGCTGAATCAGTAATGTACTCACTATGTTCCCTTGCTCGTGTCACAAACGATGAGGGAGGAGGAATGTAATTTAGATGATTAGATTTTGATGAAAGTGCTGTGGCTTCAGTGATGCCTTCAGAAATATTTTCACATCAGTGCACTCAGGTATTTCCATTTAAACTGCACAAATAAGCCTCCCTCTCAGCAGATCACACTTACTCAAGCCTTTTCAATTGGTAGAAATAGACTCCTGATGTGTGTGTCTGTGTGTGTATTCGTGCATATCCATTGCAGATTTGGCGTGCATGTACAAGCTGTTCAGCAGGGTTCCCAGTGGGCTGAAGACCATGTGCGAGTGCATGAGCTCATACCTGAGGGAGCAAGGAAAGGCCCTCGTGTCAGAGGAGGGAGAGGGAAAGAACCCTGTAGACTACATCCAGGTAAGACGACCAGGCTTCAGGAGACATTAGTGTGCGGGATGTTACTGCTCAGTCTTGTGAATCTATAGGAACATTAATTCGCCGCCGCAAGAGCAGGAGACAGTTCTCATGGTACACACACTCTGTTGAAGCACACTATAACCCTCTTACTGCATATGTTTAAGTGAATAAGGGAGATGTAACCTTGTTAGAGATCACAGAGTAATTTCTTCTGGCTCTGCAGGCTTTCACAAACCATTGCGTGCCAAGCCTCGGCCGTAATGTACTTATGCTGTGACCCCCTACATTTGTGGCCACAAGCCATGTTGATCTCTGCCCTCAACCATACAGTGTTATTGCCCTGAGT
>JAOWBC010001387.1:9822140-9853830 GCA_028566105.1 Hypoplectrus providencianus | reverse complement strand
ACACACACACACACACACACACACACACACACACACACACACCTATCGCAGCGCTTATCTTGGACAGGGGTGTTGGAATTTCTGCTCTGTAAATATCAGCAGGAACGACCATCAGTCCACAACAAGTCAAGGTCTGTTTTAAGTTTCCAGGAAGCTCAGAGACAGCCATGTTCACACAAAACAAAATCACATCACAGCACAGCTGAGAGTGAATAAACAGGCATAAACAGTCTGGCTCATCTGCATGTTGCGGCAGTCTGGGTTTAGCTGCCAGTGTCAGCTGTCAAGGACAAACAGCTCAAAGAGTGAAGCATTACATTTAAGTCATGAACAACTCAGCCCACAGGTTGCTAACTGAAGACTGGTAAACTGCAGCGGTGGGTGGAACATGAATTCCTGAAATATTAATACTACTGTAAGAGCCTAAAGCTATGCTAGGAGCTGTGCATGGGTGTTTTACGTATAGTTTTGCTAAATGCTAGCATCAGCATGCCTTTATGTTGTTTACAATGGCATTGCTGACACGCTGCAGGTACATTGTTTATCAAGTTCACAGTCTCCGTTCAGGGTGTTAGCATGCTAACATTGGCTGATTAGCTCTTAATACAAAGTACGACTGAGTCTGAATAACTCTCCCTAAAATCTAAAATAACATCTCTCGGACCACGTGAGATTCTTGTCGTTACAAATGAATACCCCACAGGCAACTCTATGGAAATAATGTGCAACAATGGGACATTAGAGGAAATATATCATGGACATAATTATGTTTGAGTACAAGGCCATGGTTACACAGCCTGGCAGCCATTCTCAGAGTAAAGTCACTATATTAGACTGCTAAGCTACATCAGTGGATATATGAAGTCAGATCTGGAATAGATGTGACCCGAGGGTGTAAAAGTATCTGCCACTTAACTCTCTGTGTAACAATACTGCCACCTGCCATATGAGTCATGTCTGGGACTAAAATAATGATGAGAGTTGGTTTTTTTTTCATCAAGAACAGGCTGTAATCCATCCAAGCAGTCAGTCACTCAGCGAGATATTCGCTCATTTAGCCGGTAAGATTTCTGGCCATTGAGATCGTCAGCAAGTCTCGCAAACAAAGTAATCCAGCCTGTCAGTTATGGATGTGTTTACCAGAGGGAACATGTCAGGTACTAACATGAAGAGGCAGCAGCAAACATCAGCCGCCACTGCATTCCCCGAACATTAGCCAACCTCGTCAGTGACAGAAGGAATGCAGAGGCTTCTCACATCACGAGGCTGGAGGGAACAAGTACAGGGAGGGAGGAGAAAACTCCAAGATCTGCAAGCGACACCAGGCTGCTACTGCTGCTGCTGCTGTGCATTCACTGATGACTGAATGACAGCACCAAGGAGAGACAGTTAGACCAAAACAAACACAGAGCCTACTAAAGACACAAACTTATAGTGTTACATTTAGTGTCACAACTGCACATGTATACAGACTCTGTAGGTAACTGGACAACAGATTCAGGTTTCCATCGTAATTCAGTCTAGTATTGACCAATCACGTTTGGTGAGCCTTGGCTGAATGCAAGTAAACAATCGGTGTAAAAATGTAAATAAGGTGGCAAGTATTGGAAAAATTAAATTGGAAAGCACTGTCTGGCAATTTGATTTTTTATTATAACTTTTATACTCTAAATGCACATTATTCAAATTTCTGTTCATAATGATTCGCAAAAATGTGATCTGGACCATAATGGGTGGGTCCCAAAAGTGATATGTCTACAACTGGGTGAAAATAGATTTAGCTACATAGACCGTAATTATGCATATCTGCATATCAGCTGCTGCAACTCTGACCAAATTTCATCTAAATCTATTGAATATGTTTTTAGATGTATAGCTAGTGCCTCCAAATTCACATATATAGCCTCATCCATCCCTAATGAACCCCATGCTTGAGATTGTAAATTCCTAATAGGTTTTTTTCACCTATTACTAAATTCCTAATAGGTGAAAAAAATATTTTAATATAGTTTCTAGATTTGGCCCGAGCTTCACTTAAACTACCCTGGATAGAAGGGGAGGACCTCAATTACCTCATGGGGTCAGCAGGAAATGTGGCAGAGCCCAGCTGCACTGTAAACCACCGTTAAATACTTTAAATCCTGCAGTCCTTAGCTGGTTCAAATTGCAGTGATCTGCTCCACAATGAATGCCTTTATTACTGTGTTTATAGCAGAAAATTAGGGTAATCTCCAACAAGAGCCTCAATAATTCTTTAAAGGAATGCAGGGGAAGAATCAAACTGCACAAAGTGACGGCTAACAGCTCTGAACTGCAGGATTTGTGGGGACAAAGCCTGGAAATATAGAAAAATGAAAGAGGAACTAGGACTGGTGCTGCAGGAAAGACTGCTGTTGTTTGGAGAAGCAGTGACATCTGCCAAATTATTTTACAAACCAGACAACCATCCTGTGGGTTAAGAGGCCTTTTAAAACAAAGATTTGCAAACTGTGTCAACCCATAGAGGAGCATGTATCTGTGAAACTAAAGATACAAAAGTTGTTTTCCAGGTTTTCATCCAGTAAAGATGACGCTCAAGATAAGGAGGGGTAATTGCAGCTAAAAGCAGAAACCATTCAGGCGGACACGTGCAACATCAGACACTCGTCCAGCTTTAATAACACCCCTTAGCTCTATTTAGTGCTCTAGTTTACGGAGGTGGACCCTCCCAGGTACCTGTTTTCTTTATGACCACTCCACAACAGGACACACAAAACTGTCCAATGTGTTGCTGACAGTTTTTAGAAAATTCCAAGTGATGTTACACTCACAATTTCAATATAAAATCACATCTTTTATAACTGTATATAAAAAAAAAAACAGTCCTACAATGAATGCCAGTGGATGAATGTAACAATGCACTGCATTTAATGTGTTTTCCATATCACACCAACATCAGCCGCCTCCAAGTACAGCTGGTTCCTGTTTGGGAACAAACAGGCTGACCAAAGAGCAACACAGTAATGGCCCTTTGGACAATCTCAACTTTTGATTAAACTGCAAGGGTTGTTTGAGAATTTAGAAGCTAATTTTTGAATATAGTTTTGCTTTTGATACTTAATTTATTCAATGCTGCATGTAGAAAAGAGTTTCTTCTTTTAGAAGATTAGTATAATGTATAATTTTGGGGTAGCAATAAAATATTAAAGCTAATTTATTCCCACTGGGAATTAACTACCCCGAGTATTCCTGTAATTTAGGTCTACCAGCCTTCTGGTGTTTAGTCTGTTGTTTGTCTGGTGGGTCTCACTGCAGAAACACATATGAAATATATAAACAAAAAACATGATGTCACACAGTACCTTGCGCGTTAGAGCGCCTCCTGCGGCGCTGTGGTTGCCTGAAAGCAGCGCTCTTTCCTGTGAAGATGGCATTTACTCTCTGAGCCCAGATCTGCTGGCTGCCCTCATCCGACACCCCACAGCGGGGCTCCGCCATCTGCCTCAGGGTGGCGCTGTCCAGCTCACCCGTGACAGGAAGCCGGGACAACGACTGGAACTCTCTGTTGAAAGTGGAAAATGTTTGTATGATGCTCTACCTGAACAGGCTTTTGGCTTTTCAGTCACACTTCAACTGGGATTTGAAACTACTGACACTTTTTACACAGTCAGAGACTCCTGACTGAACAAAAGTTCCTATAGATTTTCCAAAGTAAAATCCAAACACTTGTCAAGCGGTTTCAAGGTGCAGTTTCAAGCTTTCCCAGCACCTTACAGCTGTGGTAAATTGCATATTTATATAGAGTACAGTGTTTTTTCATTTACACTTTTATCACAATAAAATTTGATATTACTGTGCAATAAACAACCAAAATTATGTTTTGGGGCATCATTCTACAGTAGGGTGAAAAATAAAACTTTATACTTCAAAATGATTTACAGCACAGAACTTTTCAAGCCTTTCAAACCTTGGAACAATTTTATAAGTGTTTTGAAGGATTTTCAACAGTCATAAGCACCCTGTTTACAACACATCCTCCTGCTGTGTTTCTAAGTCGAGCAAACATTTACAGTACATATGCGTTTGTACTGTCAAAGCTGAGCTGGTGGATCTTGGATCCAGGTATTCTAGTTTAGAAAAGTTTAACTCTCTGCTGGTAACGCCGCTCCTAGAGATGAACATGTTGACACAGTTTACTCCCGCAACGCTCAGTACGAGCTTTCAGCACAAGCAAAGCAGTTCCATCAAGTTTGATCATAGTACAGTCAGTCTACGGGCCAGAGGGCGAGGTTCCTGAAATTCCTGCATGGTTCAGAGAAGGTTCAGGAGAGGTTTCGCAGTGCAGAGGTGAGGGTGTGTTTTACTGCCCTGCACCGACGTCCAGCCCCCGAGGCAGAGTGCAGTAGCTCAGTGTTTACTGATCTGTACTGATCACATTCACTGTATACACTGTTCACATGCATTCTTTGTGTGTGTTGTTAATGTTTATGATGCCTGTTTGTTGCATGGTAACAATAATATGTTTTGTATTAATCTACCTGACAAGAAAAAGCTTTAGTGAAGAGCAGCTTCATCACCTACCGGATAGCTAAACGCATCTCAGCTGCATCGTGGATGTGGTTGTCCCGATGGAGGTAGCCATATTTTTCCAGAAAAACCTGCAATAGATACAAAAACTTGTTAATACCTCTTCAAGATGTTCCATGTACACAGAAAAATCCCCATCCCGCCATTATTTTGCATCCCCTGGTAAACTGTGATGATCTCAGTAGCACCTTGCGTAAATCCCCATCTCATAAAATCATGAAATCATAAGAGTGTAAAGATAATTTTAGCTCATGTAGATTTCCAAGGCAGATGTATAGATCTGGACCACCCATAAGAGAGAGAAACCCCTGGGGTGCCCCTGAAATGCATAGTTATTATTTCTTAACAACATGCAAACATGTGCCCATAAATGCACCAACTGGGTCCATGACAACAGATGTTGTTGCTTCAGTTTGAGATTAGCCATGCTGATAGTTTAATATTACAGCCTCTCATGTGAATGAAGCAAGTTCGTGTTCAGACAACAGCAGGCGCAGCTATGATTACAGATGTGGTGAAGGTGGGATGGAAATTAAAATTGAGGAGATGACAGATGTGCTTCGGCAAGCAGGAATGTGCAACAAAAATGTCCCTTTGTCCCATTAGAGACACTGAAACACGCCAGAAGGCTTTTTGAGAAAGAACAAGAGTTAAGTTGTGGAAACACATGTAACAGCCTGATGCTGGATGCTGCTGCAGCGTACGGATGGCCAACAGAGACGAAAGCAGTGGAGTCCAGACCACAGCAAGGCAATTAAACTGTTAAATCCCAAAACACCCTCAGACACAAATAGCTGTGTTGGGCTTGGTCTCTTTGTGTGTCACTATATGCAGCTACAATTTATAGCTGACATGTTCACATTGACTGGTTCTGTGGACAATAAACCAAACATGCAGACAGTATTTAACTTCTCTTGACAAAAGCCTTGAGGAATAAGGATTTTTAAATGCTGAAATTAACTATAGTTCCCTTTGTAATCCCAGGGACCCTTACTGAAAACATAGATACATACTTTGAAATCAATTAATTTCCCTTAATTTCTCTTCTGCTCATATTAAAATTTGACTGGGGACCAGTCTGTTTGGCACAAGAGGTTGAAGTATTATTTCTAGTGGTGTCAGAATTTATCAGTAATTGTGGTAATTAAAAAAAAATACTGACATGTCAATACACAGTATTTATAACATGGAAATAATCTAGTGCGTCTTAAGTGACTTACATTCTCTCATTTCTATTTTTATTTGCAGAAAAGGGGGGAATGCACAATAACAAAAATTAAAGAATAACTGGGCAAATTATTGCAATAGTATAATAGATGTCGCGATGATGTCATTTCCCCATGACAAAATTGTCAGAATTGCCTTTATTTGTCAGAAGTAACCGGTTTTTTAAATAAGGATTACGTTTGGTTTAATTAAACCACAGAGCGGCATGCAACTCCCAAACGGTGCCCACATGCGTTTATTTGGGATTTAAGGCGGAAAAAATAAGGCAGTTAACACCAAATGCAGATCTGCCGCTGTGATATCAAACAAGTTTTCATGAATATGGTTCATGAAAACAGTTTGTGCACCAAAATAAGTCACTGGATGTAATGACAGCATCTTCAAAATCCTTAAAGACATTTTGATTGAGTTTCCTTTATATTCGATATAAATACACTGTTACTACCACTTACAGATTTTGAAATAAAGCAAAGCGACCCTTTGTATTTCCGCTTGCAGTAAGCTTAGTTTTATATTTTCACTTCTTATCCAGATCTATCTAAAAAGTACGACTGCGCGTAAATAAAGGGGTACCCCAGGGTCCGGGACCAGCGGGGATCCTCCGGCAGTCCGAGCGGTGATGAGGGCTGTCACAGTCAGGATCCAGGCTGCCCTCATGTCCCGTCCAGCTCCACACCGGTCCGGCGGTCGGCGGCTCATCGCGGGACAGCCACACTACCAGCACACCGCTGCTCGCGGGGCGCATTTCTGTTCGTCTCTAAGTGTTTTTTCCATCGTCGATTTTCGTTGCTGTCAATAAGTGGGAGCAAGCCGCTGCTCGCCTAACATCTCCATCCCTGCGAGCAGCGAAGGAGCCTCTTCAACCACCGGGGAGGGTCAGAGAGGGAGGGCCGGCACCGCCCCTCCACGAAAACCACTGCTGGAAATACCTGAGCGAATTTCCTGGGTACTGGTACGGTAATATACACACTGTATGCCCATATAGGTAATGTCAAGTTAATATAATCACGATATATCAAGTTTTCGGGTAATTTCATAGTGTATGGACATTTTTATATTGTTTTCACAATGTACTGCATCATTACTCGATTTAAATGTGCACTTTTTAAATGTCTTTAATATCACAAATGAAATTGAATTAACTGAAACAAAGCCCAGAGAAAAGATCACAGTTTTTAATATCATTTTGGAAAAAAAAAAAAAAAAAAGAACCCAAGTAAAACATTTAATCTGTTCATACAAAACAATGGTAAGAAGTCTACCTCACAAAAACATCTGCGACTAGATTCTGAGAGGAAATTAAAAAGATGTACAAAGAAATAATAAAAAAAAAAAGGTGAGAAAAAAAACAAACAAAAAAAAATCATGCCAACAGCGCCAATCAGCCCTAAAGTCCCTTTACAGTAGCTCAACAAGTCTGTCCCTCGCTCAGATGAGCAGTAATAGTTGGGAAACCCTTTCTACGAAATAAGAGGGGCACAAATCAGAATGTCTGATGTGGGACCCTTTACTCCATTTTTCCCAAACTAAACCCTCCCTCCGTGGCGAACTCCAGGGCTGGAATGGTTTCTATCTGCAACACTTAGTATGGCCGGTCTCTTCTGTCGTCTCTACGGTCACCTCTGTAGGGAGAAGACAAACATGTTTGTCACCATTTGTGATTAGTTTTTTTTAAGAGACCAATGTCCACTTTGTCATTGAATTAACCGCAATATCTGACTGACAAAGAGGAGGGTGGAATACGTTGTCAGTTTGTCCTTGTTCACGAACCCTTTGCCTTTTGAATCTTTATAAGGAAACCTCATTTACTTTCAATAAAAGGAGAACGTCCTTAATTTAACAGCCCTCAGTTAACGGAGCTTTTCACCTTCAGTGAGCAGCAATTAATCAAAATCTGCAAACATCCAACACCGCCAAAGGGCAGAAAAAGTGAATGGTGTAGCATGAATATTCAGACTGTGCTCAACATAGCTTCTTATCAAGCCGGCAAGATAAAAAGCATCTGTGCCAGGACGAGAAAATACCAAACTTGGTATTTGCATGTAGTATTCACACTTGGAAAGTGACAAAAAGAGTATATCAAAATTAGCTACAATATTTGTTTTTCAACCAGAGATGTGGCAGTTTAAATTGTACAGTTTCTTTTCATTTGGGTTGAAATATAAAGAGGTACTTCTGTTGGGAACATTTTTTAAATAAAATAATGAAAGTGGATTATAATCTTTTTATAATCTTCAAATTTCTTGTGTTAAAAAATAAAGTAAGTCTGCAGCTGTTTAAATATTTAATTGTCTTTTCCCCTAATTTTGAAGTATCTCCATTAGTTTTAGCTTCAAGGAAGATAAAAATGGTATACAAGAAAAAAAATGCAAAGCATTCTTTACAAATCAACCTGAGGAACCCTGACACACAGCCAAAAAATGAATATATAAATAATTGGTATAGACCATTCCTCTACAGAGCCTGAAAATATAAGTAAAATCCTTTCGGAAATTGATTTTTTTCTCCTTGAAAGGGGCAATAAGGTTTTAATTGCAGGCAGCTAAAGAATAAGACCTTTGAGAATTGTGCCATTATCTGCTATTAAGTTGTGTTAAACTGGAAGGGAAAGAAAAAAAAAAAAAAAAAAGTATAATTTACAACTTTTAGGCAGGCTGCGCCTCACTCTGGTCATATAATCAAACTGCAACAGCAAAGACCAGAAATTTCTGCAGGCATCCTCTCGCAGTTTACAAGTACAATGTGCCCATACATTATAATAGCATTGGGCATTAGCCCAAATAATGCAATTTTGAGACAACTGACAAAAAGTTAACATACAGGGTATCTTTTCCAAATCTGGCTTCATACGAGATGACTATTACCCTCAGTCTAAGTGACCCTACAACACTATCAGTTCATGAAGTCAGTCCAAGGGTTCCCCAGCGCAGAAATCTTCCTTAGATAAAACTCAACATGATATCAGGATTGCCGCCCTGCTGTCCAATATTATTATGGTAAATCCCAAATCCTAAACAGTTGACCAATTTACAAGATGTAAAAACAAATGTGTACCAACCTTCCTCCCATTTTGTAACCTCCTCCATATCCTCCGCCGCCGCCACCACCACCTCCGTAGCCTCCGCGGTCTCCCCCACGGAAACCTCCTCCACGGCCTCTGAAGCCACCACCTCTGTCACCGCCATAGCCACCTCTGCCGCCACGGTCTGGAAACATTCACAAAAATGTTAGGATAACAACATAAAGGTACATTTCATTTTAATTATGCATGTTTTCAGACATATATAGTGTCAAAGAAGCTCAGCACTTGCCTCCAAATCCTCCAGCATCTCCTGGTTTGGGAGCACCACACTTGTTACACTCTTGTCGCCGTGCAAAATTCATGTTACCACAAGAGCTGAAAAAAAAGAAAAGAAAAAAAAAAAAATCAAATTAACTTTTATGCATAAAAATTTAACTGCACAAATTAAGCCTTCTCACTACTTTTTAAAAGTCATTCAAACCTGTTGGGACAGGGCCAGTCTCCTCCCTTAATATCAAAGTTGGGTCCTCCTCCTCCACCACGACCTCTGAAACCTGACAGTGACAGACAATTAGTCCACTGTAAGCACAATTTAGAAACAAGATATGAGAGTGCTATTTGAGTCCTGGGACAGCCGGATCAATACCCACCTCCTCGTCCTCCTCTTCCTCCTCCTCCCCTCTGTGTGAACTCAGCTCTGCGAGTGGCAAATGATACTTTAATGGTTTTGCCATTGAAGTCCTTACCTGAAACAAAAAAGACAAAATATCAGTTATAGGGATCATGAATGATAAGAGTATGATAGAGAAGGGAAAGGGGGAAAAGATACCAGCACTCACCATCAAACCAGTCAATGGCAGCTTTAGCAGAAGGCGGGTCGTCAAATGACACTGTAGCTTCTCCCTTTGGCCGGCCGGTGGCCTTATCAGAGTAGATGTTGATCATTGGTTGGCCGGTCTTCTTGTTCACCTGAAAGCACAACATGAACAGGATTCTCAATGCTTAAATTGGCATTCATTGCTTCTAAGCCTTTATCTTCCCTTAACTGAATCTTACAGTGACGGGTTCAAAGGACAATGAGAAAGATGCATCAAATAACTCTTAAGTCTTATGAAAATATGCCTTCAAGCATGATTAAGCAGTGAATGAAACAAAATCATTTAAGCACCAAAGTGACCTGTGACCCTAGTTTTGGAGGTGTCATGCAATGCTGGGACTGGTAGGACCCTAAAAGGAAATCAGTGGGTAGCAAGCAAATGACTGCACTGTGTGTACAATAAACAGCAGCAAGTGCAATCAAAACAATAATAGCAGAAGAACAACACACCATGTCATTTCTCACTGCTGATGTCCTACATACTCAAGAAAAGTTATTCTGCATTTATTCCGAACAGGATTAGATTATGGTCAGACTAGAGTGAGTGTGAAAGGGATAACAGTCTTCGTGGCAACTAAAGTGTTAGTCACATTCGTCAGTCTGGGTCTTCATTCCTTAGATACCTTGATTATACCAATTTGCTTGAAGAAGTCGCCAACTTCCTGAACTGTGGCATCTTCTCCCAGTCCCGAAACAAAAATGGTGTTGTTGTCTGAGTTGTCCTGATCACCAGCTGTTGAAGACATCAATGGAAGACATCCATTTTAATATTGGAGTAACTTTATAGAGGCATCTGTGGTGCCACACAGGCAGAAGTAGAACGTTTTATAAAAAAAGGTGCATGAAGTCAATTCTTACACATCACAATAAGTTAGTTATCAGATATAAAGAATAGTAATATTTTATCAGGGGCAGCATGTCTTTCAACAGCTTTAAAGATAAGTGTAGTGAAAAGCTCATTCATATCCAATTAACGTTAAATTATTTATTTATACAAATTTCAATTATAAAGTCATTAGAACTGGCATGTGCCATCAAGGCATGTGAAACCAGAATGTCGATGTCCTCTTATAGCCACTGCTTACAATAACATTGACCGAGCAGATTTTGGATTAAAGCCATTTGCTCAGTACTAAAAGTTAATTATCCAAAGTTTTAACAGTCTCACCTGGTTCATCCCGTGAGTCGTAGTCTCGAGAGCCTGGAAAACAGAGAAGGTGGAAGAGAACAATTAGGCAATAAGTCTTAAAAGCTGATGCATTGTTTCAATCAGTCATTTACTTCATCCCCTACCAATGCATAATGATAAAGAAAATTAAACAATGTCCATGTTTACAGCTCTCTGATGGGTGTTTTCATACCGTTGCATCACATACCAACACCGTGCAACAAGACCAGAATTGTTCTGGGTCTTTTGAGCTTACACCAGAAATGAAAACATCCAAAAAGTCTCCAGTTTTTAGAAAGATTTCCTTCTTCGTCCTGGGAGCACCTCTGTCATTTACTATCAGCCCTTGTCTTCATGCAACAATACCAATATTTTACAGCTCAGGCTCCATCTTCTTTACCATATCTGAAGTCATTTAAGAGAAACCCTGCTAAGAATAATAGGTGGAGTCCCTTGGGCTCTGGACATGAAAATGGTGGCATTCACTGAGTTTTTTTTTCTTTTTTAATTCATTTTAAATCCCCTCTTTTCTTTTGGCTAACTCAAGTTCTTTTCTCCCCCACCGACACAGTTCTGATGCTCGTCACTTACCACCGTAATTTTTGTAGCCACCACGGTCACCACCTCTGCAGAGGAAAAATTGGAGATATGATGGCTTTTCCTTTGTCGCAACTGAGAGCTCAAAGCTCCCCTACATCCCCATCAGTATGCACTCCTGCCAGGGTGTGCGACTATGGTGGAAATGTCTCACACGAGGAATGCGTTAGTCTTTGACATTATGAATCAATGAACAGACGACTAGGCAGCTCTGACTGAACAATCAGGTAGACGAGTGAAGGCAATCATCACATCTGGGTCACCATTTACAATGAATTTGTTTCTTTTTCTTACATGTTCAGATTGGATACCAAGAGCCGGAAAACCAGCTGAATTTTTCTTTAACAAAAGAAGCCAAATTGGTATGAAGGGGTGTAGAAACTGATAAGCATCTTCCACTGAATATATGAGATCCTTTAACTGAGGTCCAAGTTTTAGTTCAATCACTCTGAACACCTGTAGTATAAAATGTAGATCCATGTTAACACAACACACATGTTCGCCATTGTCAAATATACAACACTTGAATGAAACCTGTTGAATGTGAAGCAGCTGAAGATGTGGCTCCAGGTCTAAGTGCATCATTTCAGTGGAGTTTCCATTGTTCAAAAAACTATCATGTGGTCCTCAGAGCTCAGGACTCAAACCAGAGATACTGGCAAATGCTTAAAAAAAAGAAAAGAAAAAAAAAGAAATGGGTGGCAGTAGAAGATTTCACTGTGGCAAAAACTGAAAGACACTCACTCTTAATCCAGTTAAAATGAAAATATCTATCAGAAAATCTTGTTCAATTAAAAGGGATTTTAGTCAGCTTTATACCACCACCTTGTGGCCCAACATATTTCTGATTGTTCCAAAGTCAGTCTTATTAAACACTACAAATACATTTTTTTGGCCCTCGCCAGGCACATGGGTAGATGGCCATCTTAGGATCGCTCTTAAACTGAGAAGTGCTACTTCTGCAGGTCCTAAAGAGGAGAGGACCCATTTACAATACTTGAAATCATTGTAGGCATCTGAGCATTGAACACTGTTTTCATGCATTTTAGCACTTAGTTATTTGCTGAAACATTGTAGTTCAAACAGTAATGGCTATATACATTTCTCAGTGATTTAAAACTAATACTGCCTCTAAAAATGAAACTGAATCTTTCCCTGGTTTATAATGTCAACTTCTCTGTTGGAAAAAGCTGCCTAAACATCTCAGACCACTTACTTGTACAGACAGACCTGTGATACCCTAGGGTTGCAAAATTTTGGAAATATTTATGATGGCAACTTTCCATGGGAATTAACAGTCATTTCTGAAAATTGAATTATAATAGAAATGTAGGGGTTACCTGCTCTGGATGTACATCATATGCTCATAGAAACTAACTTTCTCTCATCATAAAAAGACAAACCATTCATTTGTCAAAAACATTGTTAATTGTGCTGTGGGGTAAGTAATCTAGTTAGAAGGGCAACTAATGAGGAACAGTACAATGCTGGGTGCTTTCATATTTGGGTTTAAAAGTGAACATCTTATACCAATTTTTGAAGACGATGAATGAAAATGACTTAATTAAAGCTCCTCAAAAAGCTTTCCTGAACAAGCTACATCTCACATCATAAAAGCTAGTAATAACTAGCAGATGCTGAATTATAGATCATTAAAAATATTAGGTTTACTCCAGTACAACCAACCCTTACCCTCAGTATCTGAGCAAGCATGGGCACGCAAAGGGTTGATTGAGTCATATCTAATTGGATTTGTGGAATTTATTTGGAAATGTGACAGAGAGGTGCGCTGCTGAATTGTGTGCAGCATCAGGTTCTATCATGTGCTTCCCCCGCAAGTAAATTGTTTAAAAAAATAATTAAAAAAAAAAAAAAAAACTACCCTCTTACCCTCTTAACTGAAACTGTGTAGAACTTCTAAGCTTAACTTCCCTTGGAAACTTCATAGGTCCTGCAACCCTAGTGGTAACATTTAAGCTCTTATTTGGGCCAACACCATCAATCTCCAGTCCTGTAGTTTAAATCCAAGAAACCAAGTTAAAGAGTGGATCCTTGTTGGGTCAAACAACCACTTATGAATGCCTCCTTGTCTGAACAGCAATGATGAGTTTACACGATAATGCCTCATGTAAAACTTCAGGTGAATCAGGTTTGGGGAAAAAAAACAAACAAACATACAAAAAAAACAAACAAAAAAAACCAAAAAACAACCACAGTTCTGGGATCTGGAGCACAAAGCAGATGAGATATATGTGGGTGGTTTGTAGGTTATGAGTGGTGATGTGTTGAGTAAAAACAAGTCATGTCTCAGATTTCACAGTGTACAGAGGTACCTTAGGGGCAGTGGCACTGTGCAACTTACCCCATACCAGGGGGTCCGCCTCTTCCACCACGGTCATATCCACCACTGCGGTCGTATCCACCACTGCGGTCATAGCTGCTACTGCGGTCATAGCCGCCACGATCATAGCCACCACGGCCTCGGCCTCTGTAGCCCCCTCCTCCCTCTGAACGGTCACCTTGGTCACGTCCATATCTCCCACCCTGTCCACCTCCTTCGGCTGCTGCACAGAAAGATTCAATCAGTAACTAACCAGCCCTACCTCTACTGAGATTTGGAAGTGTTCACAGAATACAGATGTCTTTATGTTAACTGAAAATTTAGTTATTTGTACCATCACTCCATCTTCCATAACCGCCACCACCACCGCCGCCGCCGCCGCCACCACTTCCTCCGTGCTGTCCATAACTGTCTCCTCCTTGTCCTTGACCCTGGCTACCATAGGAAGCTTGTTGCCCATAAGATGACGCAGACGACGTCTTGTCACCATACCTTGAAATGATTATAGCAAAAATAACCTAAAAGTTAGCAGAACAAGGATGCCAAATATTTCAATCATAGTGCTTTCATCTTTCAGGCAGGTAGGCCAGGCAGTTGTCAAAAAACAAAAAACTAATAAATACGCAAGGTTTTTGTGCCTTTTTACAAGATGCTTCAATTCTTTTGTTTAAAGAATATTTTACACCTTAGTGTGATCATTCCAAAACAAAGGATGTCAATGAGAAGGTCCATGAATCATGTGATATGAGAATCTTACCCAGATGACTCCTGTCCGTAATTGTCATAGCTCTGTTGCTGAGACTGTCCATAACCATCTGTCAAAAACAACATTGACAAATTGAGTTATTCATTCTTAGCAAGTATTAAATTAATTAAGAATTATCCTGTTGATAATTTTATCTTAATGACTATCAGATCACTCTGAATAAAGAGTCATTTCATTAAATGAGGCGAGAAATTAACCTATTGAAAGAGAAATCAATGCAGGGTAACATTCCTTGCTGTTTTGTAAATAAGCTTCTCTTTATTCGAAGTATACAATACCTTGTGTTGCTGCAGGTTGCTGCCCATAGCCACCATAACTCTGCCCCCCATAAGAGCCACTGCCATTTCCTTGTCCATAGCCCTGTCAGCAAGCAAAGTTGGCAAGGTTTTAAAAAGAGATCAAAACATGGTTTAAAGTTGTAAACGTATAGCTAGCAGGCTTATATTAACATTACGAAGGGTCTTACCTGTCCACCCTGCTGACCACCATATGACCCATAGCTATAAAAACAGGAAAACTTATTAGCTTTCAGTATTAGATGTCAAAGATATTTGCATACGTCTCACTTATACAGGCTTTTATTAACATATATCCACCTGAGGCGTGTTTGTGTGTATTGTCACATTACCTTTGTGAGCCACCGTAGCCTGAATCTGAAAGACGAATAAAACATTGGTTTAACGTTGCAACACAAACTTGCCCACAATAAGAATACGAAATATATAAAAGTGACTAAGCAGATGATGCACTGCTAGCTTGGAGACATAAGTAGGCTGCGTATGTAGGGCAGCAGGCCTGTCACCACGCCAACCCAGTGAAAAAAATGGCGGTCAATTTTAGTGTAGGCTTGGACTAAGTCTTGCAACATGACATAAAACCATGTGTATATAAACTCTGCCCAGCCTCGACTTATTTTAAAACAGGCTATTTAAATGCAATTATTGCGAACTACTAAAACTACATTTTGTCCAAGTAGAGCTTCGCACCCAGGAGGAAACAATAGCATCGGTATAAACAAAGACGCATTGAGCGTACAGCTTGAGCTAACATCTAGCTAGTCGCAATAAGGCCCTGCTGCGGTATTTACATATATAACGTAGCTACGACACGACTTTGACAAGAGAGTTCAATAAAGTGTAATCACGAGGTAACTTTCTACTAAAAAACGCCTCAGTCGGGGGAACAAACTTTGTACTGCTAATGAAAGATGAGCCATGATCCAGGATATAGACGTAGCCCTTCTTCTGGCCTCGAGGTTGTCAGCTAGTTTAGCTCCTGACCCAGTTCCCAATATGTTTACACAAAAACACCGAATGCAAAAAACTTAAAGACATGTTGACTTACCAGTGGCCATTCTGCGCCTTTGTATATATAGTTAAAATACAATGAAACTTGTTTTCAATGATTAGCTAATAAAAACCCTGGTTAACATACACGCAGCGGCACAGAACTGAGCTGAGCCCTCTGCGACACTTCCCTTATGCGGCTTCTTCTTCTTCCTGTTGGAGTGGACTGCTCGTATCCACAGCTTGGCTAGAACAGCGCCACCCACTGTTTAACAGCGTTAATGGCATGAATCTAAGCTAATTTAATACAGTATTCCCTTTTCTCTGGCACATGACGTATCCTTATCAGTGCTAACTCATATCACACACTGGATTTGAAGAATAAACTTCCAGCTGGCCGTTAGCATTTATTGTAATTGACACATTTTATTTGTTAAGGCAGAAACAAAGTCCACATGTCAGGAGGGACTTTGAACTCAAAATGTGTTGGTTACATCTAATACATGAGTCATTATCAGTGTGCATAATTGACCTGAATTACGGACGACTAAATTACCATAATTCTTTTGCTTGTTCTTACATCTGGACACTTTTCTTGAGATACCCACCTCTCATTTCCATAGGTAGCACAATCTAATTGTTTTTTTTTTCCCACTCAAAAAGTGATTTAAAATAAAGTATATAAGGCACAAAACATATGTAAGAAGAGTCAGTGCTCCATTTTCTGTCTGCATGGCATTCTGTCTGATGGATATCTCTCTGCTCAATGGCATAGATCTATTAAGGGACCTCCTTAGCCAACTCCAGCAGTAAAATACTGCTGTGCTTTACATTAATTTGTGCATGAGTAATAATAATGTAATCATATAAGTCTTAGTAGACTTTGGTCTGCATTGAGTACTTATACTATAAATACCTTAAGTCAATGTTCCTGATTTTGCTAAAATACTTTTACATAAGTAACATTCCAATTAAGGACAGTCTTGGTTAAAAACAGACGGGACTGTGAATGACTTATATACTAATAAAGTTTAACCTTATTTAATCCGAAATAAACTTAACCCAGCAAATTATTCAAATTTTATTCATTAAAAAATGCATGCCTTGATAAAATCAAATAATTACATCATGTATTGAAATGACAAATGAGCAACAGTATTGGTTAAAGTGACTTTCTATGAAAATGTAAGCATGAAAGAAAAAAAAAACAATGAAAAAGACAGTGAAGCGTCAGGTTTAAATGCTAATTTCATACACAAGGCAGTGTTAGAAAGGCACAGGCTGCACTTTAACTGGTTTGCTGTCATCCTCTAACTCCCCCAAATCACACAGACGTACTGAGATGAGCACTGACAGAGAGATGCTGGGAGATATGCATGTATGGTCATGTAGTGGTGCATATGTAATTTAAAAAAAAAAAAAAAAAAAAAAAGACAGATAATTAAACAGAGGTGGCTGTCATATCTGAGTGTAACTGCCTCATCACAATTCCATTTCATACTCCTTTGCTGTCAGGTGCATATAAAATCAACAACCACCACATTCAAGATCAGGTTTCAAGGCCAACATTTAAAAAATATAACAGGGTACCTACACGAACTCCATGTTTTAAGAATTTCATGGGAAATAAAATGCACATAATCTCTATATCTTATCTTTATTTTCTATTTCTGATCTTCTCCTTTGCATCACGTTTTGTGCCTTTTAAAGGTTACTGTTACTGATTAAACTGAACAGCAACTTATGCATAACAGACAACATCCCTTGTCAAAATACAAAGGTAAACATAATAGTACCCATGATGCCAGTTTGTTACATTAAACATTTTCCTCAGAATTTATAGGAAAGTTCTTCAAACATCTAATTGATTTAGTACTTTCAAAGTACAACAAGATTGGCTCTGACAGAAACTTAAGTCTGCACCTTTGCGTCTGCGTTTTAAGAGCCCCTTTTCCACCAAATTAGCTCTGGTTCTTGAATGGGCTCCGTTCAGCATTGCTGTAATCTTGTGGCTAGCTACAGAACCTGTCCACCGAGTCATCAATGGACCACTTTGCAAAATGCATAACAGAAGTAAACAGCAGCAAGATGGCACATTGTACTGATTACCTGCAAGCTTTTGGTTTGTTACACTGAAAAATACGGAGGTAGTTTCCTTAAAGTCATCCACAGGTTTCTGAAGACTGACTTCTAACTTCTGATCTGATTAAAAAAATAGGCAAAAAGTTGAAACGGCTAGCCACCTGCAATATGTTTAATCTTGCTGTGAACTTAGGCATTTAAACATTGGGGGTTTATGACTGTTGAACTCGCTTTTAGAGCCAGCTTCAAGTGCCCAGTCAGGGAACTGCAGCTTTTGGTACATCCAAGTCAGCTTCACTTTCAGCCGTGAAGGTCATCAGTTGGTTATTACTTTTGTTTCTTGAACTAAAAAACAAACAAGAACGACTATGAATGACAAGTAGAGAGAGAAACAACATATGTGCAAGACTCTATCCTCTCTTTCCAAACTAGACAATACAACACATCCACTGATGCTTTAACCGTTCAAGCTTTAAAAGGAAAACTTTTTGGTTCCAGCTGAGAACCAACATTTAAGATTCTGAGCTAATTTATACTTTGTCAAACTGCTCGGGATGGTTCAAATTTGGTTGAGCAAACAGTTGGTGGAAAAGGGGAACAAATGTTCACACTGAAACAGTAATGCTTTGTTATCTGCTGTGGTGTCACGTCTACAATTTGTTAATCTCTAAAATGAAAGTTACAAATATGTCAAGATGGCAAACTGAATGGGCTTTATAAATTTTCAATTTAAATCTTAATGTTCACAGCGGAATAATATAATGTACATACAGAGGTGGGGTGCAGCGACCCCCCTGTCCCTCTCAGTCATCAGTTTATGAAGCTGCTCTGATTGACTCATTGATATAAAATGCTTCTTTTGCTTGACTGACTGAGGAACTTTAAGCCAGTCAGAACCCACGCCCGACACCAGACACCCGAGCACCCAGACTTGCAGTCAAACACCAAATTACATAAATCCATTCATTTATATCAGAAACTCTTGACGGTCTCTGGAAACTAGACGGGGAACCTATGTTTGGTCTGAGACCACGGCTCAAATGAGGTTCTACCAGACACAGGCTGATGGTCCAGATCCATAATGAAGTTTACATAAAAATACATGTGTTTGTTTGTGTTGTATCAATGAAACTTGCTGAGGTAGTGTTTTCCTCACGAGCTTCTGCTACCTGTAGCTCTCATGAACCAGGGAAATAAACAAGTGTTTAATGTTTTTATATTCAGTCCTGATAAAACAAGACGCACAATACAAATAGAAAATTTAAAAACCACCACTCAAGTAGTGAGACCGAGGCTGGGTCCAAAGCTCTTTAACTCCAGACGTCTTGTGAGTAGCGTCCCTTGGTCATCAGTTTCTTGATGTAATCTGTGGCCTGTGTGCGCGTCATGCCTCCCAGTTCTTCTCCCATCTCATAGAAGGCCACCTGCACATCCTTAGCCATGTTCCTTGCATCCCTAAATCAGAAGATATATCACTTTAGATGTCTACTAGTCTTTGTTTTAGTGTTTTTTGTTTTCATATGGTATATTTCTTGTACACTTATGACCTTTAAAAACAAGCATGGATGCTCTACAAAACACAAAATGACTTAGGAACCGTTCAAGCTCAGTTAATTGTGTATTAACTGAGATTCTCATCTTTCTGAGCCAATTTGAATGGTACCTTTATGGCAGTCACTTAAAAAAAAAAAAACAGAACTAGAAGTTACTTGAATCTGATTGCTGGATGATAAGACATAAAGCACTTCAGGTGCCAAAGAGAATGTGGGTTTCTATATTTCATTTACTAATTTCCCATGTAAAGTCCTAATTAACTGTATGAAACGGTCCAAAATTCAACATCACCATTATTCAATACAAGGTTTGCACTTTTTGCCTACATGACATTGAACAGGATCTTTTGCTGGCTGTCAGTGTTATTTACCCGCAGATGTAGATATGAGCATTGTCTTGGTGAATCAGCTTCCAGATGTGCTCCTTCTTTTGTTTGAGGAGGTGCTGCACGTACACCTGAATTTTTGTAAAAGAAAGAAAATGTTCATAAATGCAACAAACATCAACTATGCTGTATATTAACTGTGCATGATCATACAGTAAACCCTTAAATAATGTACAACTGAGTCTAATGAGTATAACTCATGATTGTTTTCTGCAATCTTGATGAATAATTTAACCAAAATAAATAACACCAGCAGCCGTACCTTATGCTCCTGGTCTCTGGAGAAGGCAACATTAAGCTGTGTGATAACTTCTTTCTGCTCTGCTTCCTCCAGCTCCTCCTGGTAGATATAATCCTCATTCTTATGTCTGCAGCCGAAAAACATCACTGTCTCTCCCACCTCCTTTCCTGAAAAGGAAATACAATAACACATTCGACATTTTAAACATGCTGTTAATCTGACTCAGGCCCTTCCACTGTAGTTTGAAAAAAAAAATAAATACAAAATACAAAATTTGATGAAACAGATGCTTTTTTGATTGAAGTTACTGGCATGGGAGAGGCTGGTTTGTAAAGAACACAACTCGAGATAAAGAGTAAGGTGGAAGCAATTAAAGCACAAGTACTTTCAAGTGTATTCATTTTGGATTCTCTTTCTATGATGTCACATTATAGATTTATTAAATTATCAACTTGTTGTTGTTGTGAATGTTTAGAAACAAACCACAAATCCTACTCCCCCTGCCTCTCAGAATCTAAAACGTCTTTTTTCAGAGTAAATGCTTATAAGATAAGACTCTTTAAGCACAATTTTATGTCCATCAACCTTGAAATGCTTTAAAAACATTTGGGCTGTTGGTGTAAATAAGGACAAAAAGGACATATGTGAAGGTCTTTTATAAGGTTATAAAAAGTTTGGAAAGGCACCAATAACACACACAGACAGTATCTATTAATACCTTGTTCCTTGAGCCAGGCTCTCTCCTGGATGAAGCCCATGAAGGGAGCGATTCCTGTCCCGGGTCCAATCATGATCACTGGGTTAGTGGCTTTGAAGGGCAGACGGAACTGGGACTTGCGGATGTACATGGGAACGGTGGACTTGTGGCCGTTGTCACTGACCAGTTTATTCTTCAGCCAGTTGGTGGCGACTCCCTTGTTGATGCGGCCAGTCTGGGTCTTGTACTCCACGACCACGGCACAGATGTGGATGCTGTTGGGGTGAACCTACAGAACAGAGGAGAGTGACAAACAGTCAGTGGGCTTAATCCTCAGAGCTGACAGACATTAATTAGGCAAAACTTCGGTTTTACAGCTCCTCTTTGTTCTTTTTACAGGCTTTAGAAAACTTAACCTGTGGCAGAAAAACTGAAGACTACCGTTAATTCAAGATCATGTTTACGTATTGTCCTAGGTCCAGGTCTCTCACCTAAAAGAGCTTTACAGACCCAAAGGATTGAAATTAATGAGGAGCATTTGAAAAGGTTCTTTCACCATATGAGCACGTATGAAGCATGTGCTCATATGGTGGGAATGACTGAGGATAAAGAGGGGAGAGCTGCAGGATTTTTGCTTTTATTCTTGCCTTTCCAGAAAACTGCCTACTTTATTTTGAAGTGTGTGGCAAAAATTGAAAGGATATGATTCAACCCATCTTGTGTAAATTAATGGGGATTTACCTTTGAGGAGGAGGCAATGGAATAATAGCGAGCCTGGAGACGTGGCAGCAGCTCACACAGGTGGTCGATGGGAGGCCTCAAAGAAGGCATGTCCTCAAGGATGGCAAGGATGTTTCGAGAGGCGTCCAGCACCCAACTCTGGTAGAGTGCCTGTAGAGAGGTGGAAGAAAAAAGACAACATGAAATCTAAGTGGGAGAAATGGTTTGTAAAACAAAGCATGTTTGACCACCAGGCACAGACCTTGCCCTCAGGTGAGGAAGAGGCCATCTTGCGCATATTCTCCTGGTCTTTGGGGTCAGAGGCGTACTGGGCCAGCTCATACAGGACGTTAGTGCGAGGAGGGTGTGTGATGTCCAGGTAGTGAGTGAGGGCCGTGCGGTAGGTGGTGGGGCAGGGGAAAGGGTGCTTCTTGTTGGACTCCTCTGAAAAATAAATTACACATGTGTTTTTGGTATCTAGAATTTTATTAGATATAAAATTTATATAAATATAAATATAAAATGTTATCATTAATACAGCAGTCTGATAGTCACTTAGGTTTAATAAATGTCTCCAAGGTAAACAAAGGCAACCTACTGCTCTGATAAATTTGAAATACATTTTTTTTGCTCTTCTCCTTTTGTAGATCTCCTGTCATCTTGACAAACAGATTATAATTGTTTTGTATTTCTGTTAAAATATGTTTTATAAAAAAAAAAAATTAAAAAAGAAACTTTTTACAAAACTTTGTGTTAAGTCCTGTTTGAATTGTAAATGGCATCCGAAAAAGCTAGACATGGGAATATGAAGCATAGGACTGGATGAATAAGGCTTATATTACACTAAAAAGATATTGGAAAAGTTGTGTGCGTGTTTGAAACAGTGAAACAGTGTTGTGATACAGTTTTGTTGTTAAACCTGATCCTTTTATACATCAGTTAAGTATTTAGTATTTTCATATTCTCCATTCGAAAGAATACAAGTTTTTACATTGATTCAAGGTAACAGAGTGAGCAACCGATACACAATTTGTCATTTCAAGTGTAAAGTATCCCTTTACTGTCATATTTAATTGATGGTCACAAAATACGCGTATGTTCTGAGAGATGACCTCAGATTGTGTACCAATACTTTCATGACTTATTGTCCTCAATAACTAAACTGGAGCTTCTTTAACTACAGCCTATTTTACTTCAAAGTACACCCACTGACCTTCACGAGGACAGGAAACTTATTTCATCTGTGGCAGAAGTCAACACCTTATCTTACAGCAATAACATTCAACCGCAGCAATAAAACAATATCTGTCTGTATGAAGTGAGCCTAGTCTAGAATTCAAGGGAGGGTTTTCGTAAGAAGCTCTCAGGGACGAGCACGTAAAGTCAACATGCTTCAGAATTCCAATGCCGTACCATCAAGGTTGTTTAGAGAGATAACCACATCAAGGTCCACTCCAAGGACTTGTCCCAGCTTGTTCACCAGCGCCGAGTCATTGGTGGGGAAAACGGCAACGTGGTCTCCTGACTCATATCTGAAATCACAGACAAACTCAGACTTTGACCTGCATTCATAAAGCCTTAAAACTAAAAATGATTCATAAGTTTATCATCCAGTCATACAGCATTAAGGTTATGAAGAGGCATTATTCAGCAATTAACGATAGATAAATACAACCAGTCTCACCTGATCTTAGAGCCTGTTATGTCCAGTTCCAAGTGCATAAGATGTCTATCACCGGCTTTGTTGAGTTTGCGGTTGACTGTGACTGGTGCCAGGAAAGGGTTTTTCGAATCAAAGGGCCTATAAATAAAAGAGCAACACTTAAATGAAAAAAAAATGCAATCACAAAAAGATGAAAAATGTAAGTACAATGATCTATTACACTATAAATTAATTAATTTAAAAAATGTTTGATTTTAAAAGGCTGCAGAAATGTGTTTACAATGTACACTAGGGGGCAGAAAGCTTCATCTTTATAAAGTGACCTTTGGCAAACAGATGGTGATAGATGTGGGTGAAATGTGAGCAGTGACTGAGCAGACAGCTCTTTAATGATGAATGAGTTCTGCCAAAAGCAGCGTCTTTGCTACACTACTTACGGCTTCTGGACCTCAAAACTCTTCAGGCGGCCAATCTCTCCTGAGAACACTTTGTTCATGTTGATGTCTGTGTGCTCCTTCAGCTCGTACTGCCGAATACTGTGAGGGAAAAAACACTGAAGTCAGCCTACTGAGACACGATATACACAGTGAAATCAGTTAAAGGAGTTCATTGTGTAATACATTGAAACGTGATGTCAAGACGGCACTTATTAAGTTGGATGTATCCCCACTGAGGTTAAATAACACAAATGTTTCTTGGCGTTTGTTAACTGGACACACAGACCGGTGGAGTTTATCATAATTCTGATACGTCCTGATCACCATTATATAACAGGCGTTAGTCAAGATATGGACTGGCAAACAGAAGGGTGGGGTTGGGTGGGGTTTAATGTGATATCTAGCCCATGTGATGCTGACACTCTACAAAAAGTCACGTTAGGTAATCAACATCCTTTATCACATTAGAATGGCATTTCACCTTTTAATGGTATTTACTTACTGTGGTACATTCATCTACACCTCTCTGCATATGCATTATGCATGCATACTGAAATGATAAAACAAAACAAAAAAAGTTATATTGGACTAAATAGTCTGTTAGCAAACCTTGATTCATCTCCTAAGGCTTCAACTCCAAAGTGCTCACAGACGGCCGGCCAGAACTGCTCTCTCCATGAAACAAAGTCCTCCTCCAGACTGAAACACAGAACCAGGACAGTCAGCTGAGGAAGTTTGATTTCACCTGTGTTCAACAAATTACAGTTCTTCTTGACAATTATAACCCTGCATATCATCGTAAAAACTGAAGAAATCAATTGGTTTAGTGTGTGAAGCACATTATGTTACATGTGATTGGTAATAAAAATGTTATACAAATAACGTTTGATTGTAAACTACTCAAGAATGATGCTCTGTCTTCTGAAAATAAGATGGCTCAAATATGTGATGCAGAGAACACAGTGAAGATTGTTTTTGATTCAGTGGTCAAAATTGAAATTTGGTTAAAAAAAAAACTCAATTAAATTATGAAATTATATATAAATACTGACAGCTTGGCCTGCGGGTCACAGGTGGCTTCACACTGTGATCAAAATGTAAAGAGGGCATGGATTGTGTTCAGTAGAGTTTAAGATTCCTTGTGCATTAAGAAAGTGGACATGCAGGTTTGGCTGCTTTCAGGATCACTGATTATGGTCTGCATTGTATTTTCCATGCTGCACTGAATACCTCTGCATACCTCTCCCTCTTGTCTCAGGGGAATAACAGGTCACTTACTTGCCATCATCATCTCCTAAACCAATGTCAAAGATGCGCTTGGCCCCAAGTTCTTCAAGCCTTTTATCAACATATTTCCCCATTGCATTGTAGTGTTCATAAGTCTTATTTCCCAAAGAAAAGACCTGGAGACAGAACAGAAGAGAGACATCATCAGTTTGTTGCTTTGGCTTTATTTGAACCAAACAAGGAGTTAAGCTGGAAAGACATGATTTATTTTTCATTACTTTAACCTAAACAGTTTAGCACATGTGCAAACGTGAACCATGCTACTTTTTCGACTAAAGTAAAACATTTATAAAATGCCATTCTGAATGTTTTACAGGAGACCCTGAAAAAAAATCCCTCCCTAACTGAAATTTGAGTTGTTCTAACATAGACCAGAGACAATAGATGAAATGCAGGAGGAAGGACATGAATGTGCCCAAGAATTTTACCAGATTTCCCACAGTCTAGTTCTTTACTCAAACGAGGCCAGGGGCTCTGCACCCCAACAATGACACAATGACACACACGCACAGACAGACCAGACAACACAAAGCCCTTTCTTTTGTGGCGCGCTCAAAGGTCGATGCAGCTCATGCTACTGAAGCCTGTGTGCTGGAAGTCAGCAGGACAGAGCAGGGCTCACAACATCAACAGGTTGTGAAGCAGCAAGAGGGAACTGAATTTTTAGTTTTATGTTTGGAGCTCATATTCACATTACATTGCAGTGCTCTGAATGTACAATCAAAATGACCTGTGAAGAATATCAAAGGAAGTATTTTGCATTTTTTCTATCATTAAAGCAGAGGCTCAAAGACATTGGAAAGGGCATTTTTTTAAAACACATTTTCTTTTGTATTAACCAGCCAACCAAAATATCTGATAAATTAAGTAATCATTTAAATAATAATAAGCTGTAGCCCAGCATGCGAAAAAGCAACAAACATGCATGCAGACAGAGTGAAGCACTACATTTGCCTGCATGCACAGTGTCCATGTTACTGTCACTATTAGGCTTAGTGTTGTGACAACCAGCACTAACACCAACAGAACTCTTACACATAGACAGTTATTGAAAATTTAGATTAATTCTCAGAGTTTTATAAGCTTGTAAGATTTAAGCAGACTTTATGTGTGCAAAACTCAAACACAAAGACTCACAGTGTAGTTCAGTCCGGAAAGGTCTTCATCATCATTTTCCTGCAGCCAGTCATAGAAGTCCTGCGCATTATCTGTTGGGTCTCCTTCACCGTAGGTGGCCATACAAAATATGGCGAGGGAGTTATTAATCTCAGACAGACGGGACAGCTCCCCCTGAAATATCAGTCAGACAATAACAGCTGTGAATCGGCTAATACTTTTAAGCAAGCTTATTTTCAATATTTAAGTGGCCGAATTAACAGTTGCATTATGAAAAAACATCCAAAATATTATTATTATTACTTCAAAGGTATTTTCGGCCGTTTTCAAGGTTTTATTTATGGTGAGAGTGATACAGAGTGAAAGGGGAGAGGGATTCGAACTCTGGCTAACTGGCCCTCTGTGGTTTGCACCCTGCCAGGTGTGCCACTGGGACACCTCGCAAACTTACAAATTATTACACCTTGGGAAGGGCAAATGTGAAAACTAGACTCCTGCACCTCCTCTTGGCAGAGTTCTCAGGCTTTAGAAAATCTTGTCTATGACAGGTAACAGGTCATTTCAAAGAAAGGGTGATCCTATTGGCTGGCCTTCAAATGCAGATGTGCATTCACATCTCCTTGGACAGTGAAAGCCTGATTCAAATGGGGTAAATCCTGCTGAAAAGGTTGCCATTCTAGCATTGGCAACGACTCTAAAGGAACCTAAAAATAGAAAGACAGACTTATCAAACAGTGAGTCTGACAATAAAGGAAATGTCAACATCAGCAAAGCTCCTCAAAGGGTGAATGTTGATAGTACTTTAGTTGAAGCCAACAGCTCAGGGAACAGGATCATAATTACCATCACCGACTCTTTGAATAAATTGACAAGTTCTTTTACAGGAAACTGTATGAAGCTTGTGAATATGCCTGTGCTCATCTCATCTCATCAGAGGTGTTATTGAAAATATACTAATTATGTCTACAGTGGCTGTCACAACAGTGTGACAGAACACATTCTTGAATAAGGCCTGATGTCATAATATTGTGCAAGTTGTGTTTTTGTAACTGAAACAGCATATGCATTATGATTTGATGGACTTTCCTTGTGTCTTTATGGGCTCACTTGTCAGGACATGTTTTTTCTCAGCACGGGGAATTTATAATAAAGAGAGCTCATATTACTTGCAGTTATTATATAACCTGAGCCTAATAACGTTAGAAAATGTTGGAAGGAGAACATTATTGTATACATCTCATGCCTGGATGATGAAGGAAAATCAGATTATAGCCACTGAGGTGAGGAATAAATGATTGCTTTGTCACAACACAATGACTTCTTCAGAATTCAGCACTGCAGAGATGATATTTCCATGATGCTATTACGAATCATCAACTGGTAGTTGTCGTAAATACAAAAGAAGACTGTATGTTGTTGATGATGTAATTACCATTTCATACTCCTCTGGATCGGCAGCCATTCCTTTCATGCCATAGCGCTGAGCGTCTTTGGACAGTCTGTTAGCAAATTCCTCCGCTGTGCCCGTCTGGGAGCCGTAGAACACAATGATGTTCTTGCCCTGGTTACAAATCCAAAGAAAAGTATGAGCTCAGGGCATGTAAGAGCTTTCCCACAACTTCAACAAAAAGCTGGCCAAGCTCTAATGTTACAAAACATGCACAAGTACAACTGAATGACTTCACATGGAAACAAATGTACACAAAGTAAGAAAAACATTCTCCAAAATCCAGTTCAACTAAATACAAACAGCTCCATCTGTTCATGTATATGACAGAATTATGAAACATTTTCTCTCTGCCCACAGTGTTTCCATGATCATTCATAACAAAGAAAAACAGACTAAATCAATGGCACTAGGGTTCTTTTCTGCCACCATCATGGTATCTGAAGTATTTGCGGCAAAACCACATGACTCAAAACCAGTCTTGTCAAGGCTGGCTTCAAAATAGAGAACCAGCGTTTGTGAAACTGCATCCAGTATAATCACATTAGCAGGGGAGATCATTATAGTCATCTTATTATCATCCACCACGGGAAAGAGGAGGACAACTGAACTGACTAAAACACAAACCAACCAAGGGCAATCAACACCGGGTAAAGATGGGAAACTGGATTCATGTCAATATTAGATAAATAAATATAATCTCTGAAGTAAGACCTAAAACATGCAAACAAATTATTTGTGTAATACCATATCTCTATTTTTTCATTTTTGGTTAGTGTTTTTAATATACAGTTCCCTCAGCTTCTTTCTCACTGATCAAACATACCTCCATGAATGACGGACCAAGTGACTGGATATATTTTCAGAAGAGTTATAATTACACAAACAAGGCCCCAATGGCTCTTTGTTAACCCTAAGGGATGTTTGGGAACAACAGCAACAAAATTGTCCCTTGTGGAGACTAAAGAAACATGACACGTTTAACACTGCCAACAGAAAAAAACTGAAGCACACATAATAGAGGAATAAGTCAAAACTCACCGTTTTCTTCATTTTCTCAATGAAGCTGGTCTCTCTTGTGGTGGGTGCTCTGAAAGAAAAGTTATAACGCTTAAATAAAAACAAAAAGACCACCCGCCCTTAGCCACAAAACTCTGAGAATTAGAAACTGACTATTAAATAATGACCATATTCACCAAACATCTGTTTTGATATATTTAATGAAAAAGTATGCTCTTTACTTATCCGGTACAGCTGTACTGTATAATGGACGTTATACAGCACCTTTAACACACATCTTAGGTAAACCAGCGTGAACAGGTTCAAGTTCTTCCAACAGGCAAATCAGAGGCAAACAAACAGAGTAATAAAGGTTTTTTCAGTCAACATTATCATTCACTATTCTTTAGAATAATAAATTGTGTTGGCCAACTAAACAGATGTGTAGCACCAACTCTTTGGCAACATGGGTAAACTGCTGAGTCATTGTTGGGGGCTTCCTTAAAACAGCAAGGAGAAGCAGAGCAGTGACTCAGCAGCGATATAACCTTTAGTCATACTTACTGTACGCGCAACGTCACGTACGAAGCATCAGCCTACATCATGCAAGTTACAATCATGAAAAGTTTGAAGTGGTTCATTTGTAATCACTACTGGTTACCTTTCAGGGTAATATAATTAATTTAGAATGACTCAGAAAGTAATTAATGAACAGGAACAGATCAAAACAACACATGCACACAGAGCTGGTAAACTAAAAAAAGAGATTGAGAGAGAGGAGGCAAATTCTATTGTGAAGCCAAATAAAAGGCAACACCGCTTCATTCAGCATCAAAGGTTCAAGTGGACAGCTGCTAGTCTGTCTGCACTGAAAGACGAATAAAACAGCTTCACGTGAAGTGCATGAAGAAATGGTACGTCTGATAAGTAAGAAAATAAATGTTTCACATTCAATAGAAACAAGGCCATAAAATAACCATAACAGCTACATGTAATAGTGTCAATATATCAATTTGCGATAAAACATACATTTAAACTCACACAATCTAAAGTGCAGAACAGAAGTGTGCAGAGTGCACACATGTGAGACTGGTGCCCAGCATGCCATAAAAACAGGCCTTCGTGGTTGCCTCTGAAGAGAAGTGTAAATTCCTGATTGAAATTTAAAACAAGCCTTTGCCCTCAAGCTGAGGCATTCCTGACAGCTCAAGCAGGATCCCTCTGAACGGTTATCAGCTGAGGCTGTCTGCCCCACCGGCCCCTCTGTCACTCAACGGTACACATTAGAGAGGCAAAAGAGCCAGGCCATCAGAGTTCAGACGCTGTATTATCTGAATACAACTAACATAAAGTTTACAAACATGTGTAATGCTAAAACACACACACCTTGGACGTCTGACAATTGACAAGTCAAACAATTAACCAATAATGTAAGTAATTGTTAAGTGCAGTACAAAGTGTGAATGGGAAGAATACAAATGGGAAATCATAGCTCAAGACACATCTTTTGTGTTTTGGAACTTACAGTTGCAGCCTGAAAACTGAACAACATTATTCCAAGGACACAAAGCTGTCTTTGTATGTCATACATTTTTTAAATGTTAGTTTTAAAACATATACAGAAAGTAACTTGCTGAGACTGCCAGTTAGATTCTGATAACATGCAAATGACCTCATGATACTGAGCCCCATTTCCTTCCTGCAATGGCTCTAGTCCCACATGAAAACAAACCTGTGCATGTAAGCGTTTAGTCATAGTTTAAACAGTTTACAGTCTGGTCCAAATAGTGCCCATCATCTATTCATACTGTCAGAATTAACTTTCCATTCATTCATCGATCCAGGATCTAAACCCTTTCAAACAAGCACCCTGAATCACTTTAGTCTCATTCTGCTGTAACACTCACAGAGAAGGAATGGATGATGCTACAATAAGTTCTTTAATTTAAAAAATAATTTTAAAAACCTGAATGAAAATAATCAAAGCCGGAATACAACTGTGGCTTACATGGCAAATAAAACATGTTCAGGGAGCTTGTGGAAAGGAGGGATTAAAAAAACAGAAGACCAAGTAATCAACTTGTGTTTGTAGTCAAACAGATTTTATGAGCCTCTCTTACATAACCTACAGGGAACATACCATTGTATGGCTTTTCAAACCACTATGCTAACAGTCTATGCAAGAAACAAGTGAATTACACCTTGTGTGAGCTCAGTTTTGAAAAAGCCAACAAGTTTGATTCTTAACAATAATTTAATAGACATCAATCTAAAAACCCACATGTACTCTGTGTTGACAAACTCAACAGTGGTATTAAAGAATAGCTGGTGGTTAAGGTTTAAGACAATTTCAATCATGTATTGTCTGAAGAAAAATCTCTTGTGGCTTGGAAGGAGCAGTAAATGAAACAGTTCACTGACCTCTCAGCAGCATCTCTCCTGTCCTCTGGCAGGGAGAAGACACAGCCCATGGCATGCAGCCCTGTAGCTCACCACTGCCACTAGCACCACCGGCTAGGCCACGCTGGGAACCGCCACGCTCAAAATCAAAAGCAGGACGTCAACACTGCACAACCACAGGATGGGAAAAATAAAACCAGTCCAGAAAGCCAGCCGCTCACTTGCAGGTTTGGAAGAGCTGCTTGCTTTCACCTTAGAAGGTCTAACACGATCTGAACTCTGCCTCTTCCTGTGCTGCTCTCTAGAAACCAGCAGCGTCTGTTCCACACAAAACTCCACACGCACACACACACAGCCTACAAGCCCTGTCAGTGTCTGGCAACCGCTGAGGACACAATGGTGGGAAACTGACTTTCCCAAAATGTAGCAGAGCTGCAGACCCACACTTTTGACTCACACAAACACACACTGAACCACTCTCGGGGCTGAAAATGCCTTCCTTCTCATCCCCGCCCCTTTTCCTCTCCGGTCTGAAAGGTGTTGGGAACGAAAAAGTCTACAAGATCCATTCTGAGAATTTGGCTGGTTGTCAGAGCAACTCCTCCGTGGACCATTGAAGGAGGGGGGAAAGCTGTGAATGGTAGTTTTTTCTGAAGTGTCCCCGCCCCCATCTCACTGGAGGAGAGAGGGGAATGTCATTGCTATGGCAACCTCATTTATCATAAAAGGATTCCATTTGTGACATGGCCTTTCTCCAATAGCAGAGCAGCTCGCGCCCCACACACACACACACACACACACACACACACACA
>JAOWBC010001387.1:9805720-9818613 GCA_028566105.1 Hypoplectrus providencianus | reverse complement strand
ATACTGACAACTAGACACGAGTCTTTTTTTCCTTACTGCTTTTATGTACTAAGTCGTACACTGAAGATTGAAGATACCAATAACTATGAATCATTCTTTTCCATGGTGAACTAAAAGCCATGTCCACTGAGAGAACATATATTGGCAAACAAAGTAGCCTGTCACTTCAACAAAATACTCAACTACACTACAACTACAGAAGATGTTCCAGATTAGCATAAGGTATTGTACAGCTTTTACATAAACTACAGTGTGATTCAATACACAATGTTGAATTAAAAGTGGCCGAAAGCAGACCTATACCCCAGTGTAAAATAAACACACCACAATATAAACTGAGCTTTTAATATGTATTCTAAAGATGCAGTCAGATCACAGGGATCCAATAATACTGAAAACTGTAAAAAGTGTTTAAGGTATACTTTGATTGATACTCACGGTGTGTCTAGTTTCTTGAATTCGGGGATGGGTTCAGGGCTCTTGCGGGACATGAACCAATAAATGACTAGGCCGACAATCAGGGAGAAAAGGAAGAGGTCCAGATTGCTCAAAAGAGGCTCCTCATCCACCATGGGCTCGGTGGGGATGGTGGTCTCAGCGTCCATGTCTGCCATGTTGACACTCTACATAGAAACAGGACAAACAGTGTTAGACGCGTGCAAAACAATTAGAGAATCTGTTCATTAGTTGGCAGAAATTTAGGTCTCTGTTTCAGTTCTATAGTGTCAGCTAAAAAATCAAACTGAAAAAAAAAACTGGTTAAGAAAGGTCCTACATGCCATAACATACAATGATTCTTTCTGAGTTTCTGCCCAAGCCTGTTCCAAAATAGAACACTGTGTTGTGTTTTAGCTACAAGAGGAATTTGTTGCAGTGCATGAGCAACTACAGCGCTTTGCATGCTGATAGAAAGGACAACATGCTCTGAGCTTTCAATTTTCAATATGGTTCAAGGACCAAAAACAATGAGATTAAAAATTCTTCAATTCCAGTATTATGGCCGTGTCTGTAATAGTTAGACACAATCAAGGATCCACTCACGCAACAGAGCACTGGCTCGCTCACTTCTGGACATCTGATACTGGCATATTAAGAAAACCAATCCTACTTTAAGCATAAAAAGGAAATTCCCCGCCAACCCCTGTGATTGTGTTGTGTCTAACATAATACCCCAAACTGTTCACTATAATTCTGAAATCTCTATTATTTATAATCAGTAAAGTGTAAGGCTTTTCAAGCTGGCTGGGACACTCAAAATACATTCACAGAGCTGTTGCTAAGCCATTCCTGCATTGTTTTGGATCTACTTAAGGTCGCTGTCTTGGTGGAAGGTGACTCTTCAGCACACTATGAGGGCCTAAGGACTCTGGACCAGGTTTTCATAGGGATGACTTTTGCTAGTGACAATTGATGCCTGGTTTCCTCCCGACATAAAGTTTAGATCAGTTAAATTTTGGGTTGATCAAACCAGTCTTTTAGGCGCTATTCTGATAAGAAAAAAAATAGTCCAAGCAGGCTTTTATTAAATTTAATTGATGGAGGGAAGCATAGATGATACCATGTTATACTCCATTATTCCATGAATATAAAATACATATAAAAGTATCATAACTTATTAACTATTTCCTAGCAAAGAAATACATGAGTATCTCGAGGCACAGTGAATTAAACTGCAGTATACTGAGAGCTTTTTTGTTATGTCATAGTGTATTGCCTACCCCATTTATAATAATGAATGAAATATTTAATTGTTTTCCTTACAACTAGTCTGTCATACTATACCAGTCTGTCTAGTCAGATAATTGATGAGGTAAGGCAATGGCCACAAGCTACTTCCCTCATACAGAATATCCTTCCCATTGTGATAAAGTGTCCATGCTGACTCCTTTGCTCAGGGATCTCCCAGCAGGGCCAATTAGCACCCATAACTAACTACACAGGTCCTATGTCACGTTTATTGTGCGTCATACAGTAGCAGTCAAATGTCTGAACACACCTTCTCAGTCAATGTCACATAATTTTCTACATCAAAGATTAAAAAATGAGACAGACAGTGGCCAGTCACAATGGATAATTTCATACTGTAAGGGTTGGATATAATGACCGGCTTCCAGCATGGCTCAAAAAATTCAAATTAACATCTCAAAAAAGGCAGTATCAATCAGGATTATTTAAGATTCTGTAACTGTTTCTCACCACAAAAACTACCACTAAAGTATTCAAAGAAAACTACTAATACAATTTCTTCACTCTTTTGTTATTGAATCTGAAGTGAAGCCCCTAACAAAGTCAAACAATCTATAACCTACACTACTCTTGGAACAAAATGCTAAATCCTGTTAAACTGGAAGGATGCCTCTCTCCCTTCACCACTGACCACTGGATCAGGGATACTTTGAGTTCCTTGACCTCAGATGAGATTTGCACTTTATGTGTTTAGGATAGGAGCCTTTTGCCTCCTGCTTAGTAAACCACTTTATCTTCCGTTTAATCAGTTTAGGATGAGACATTGTAACGAAAACTTTTCTTAATATTGACCATCTTATCAACCCCGTTGTTGTTATTATCTTCTGTTATTTTTACTTTTTTGTTGTCGTTTTCTTTTTTAATGTGTTTTATCTATCATAATACTGACACGAAGTTCTGACAAAAATGAATAGGATAAATCTAGGGAAGATATATTGGGGTGCAAGGCTTTCATGAAGCCACCTGGCAGACAGTTACTACGCTAATTTTTTATTTTATTTATTTATTTATTTTTAATCCTGCGCAAACAAAGTATTAATTTGTTAGCACAGGTTATTACGTTAAAGCAAACAAAAACCTAAACTACATGTCAAATACCGTATGCCAACTACGAATGAAAACATGTTGTATTAAAATATAATATGTAAATCGCGATTAAAGAGAGGACCTTTAATATCATTATGCCAATGGGAGCTTTAATGTACCGTTTGAATCAGACATGGATGAGGTTTACGAGAGTTCATCCAGACAATTCAACTCTTCTGTTGAAAGCAAATAATTATGCAACACTCGAAGTAACGCTAGTGGCACCGGTTTCTCCGCAGCGTGTATAGAGGTTACACGTGTAATGCAGATAGTTTGGTGTGTCTTAATTCAGTTATAGCTGATGTTTTAGTGAAGTTTTTAGAAAGTAAGCCCAAGAAAAGTAGGAAGGTGAATAACATAGCCAACGGGAGTGGATACAGGGCCCTGGCTATTCCCTGGATACTGATTTAAAACATATGCTATACAAGAAAGAACTGCTTTATCAACAAAATAAAACCGGGGACATGACACGTACAACGCTTGTATGTACAATTGTAGTTGGATGCCAAGGTAACGACATGCTCCACAGTAACATAAGTTAGCAGTAACAGTTTGCGTAACACCAGAGTCAGCACTTCACGAAAGCTAATGTTTGAGTGAAAAATAAAAACAGCATGTTAGTTTGCTGGTTCCAGTGTGAATGTATTAACCCTAATGTATAATTTCCAAAGAATGCCACAGACTGCAAGCCAATTTAATCAATGGCAAATGAGAGTTTGATGTTGTGCTTACCTTTGCCTCCCCGCTTTGTGTCAAGCTCACACTGGGCTCAACACGGAAGGAAAGTTTACGCCACGTAGGATCATACCAACTGTAGCCTAGCAGCGGGGGTGGGTTCTTGCACTTTCAATGTTAATATAAATCAAATTCGGACATTGTTTCTTTTATTGAGATGCTCAAGTTGTTTGAATTTTATACAGACTTTTGTGCATATAATGTCTCTTCAGAGTAAGCGTGTGTTTTCCCTTTATTTTAGCTAACACGTGTCTCACTTTGGACCGGTCTGCAAGAACATTACCTAATATCAGTGTGAGACGTGCGCCTTCGTAACCTGCTATAATAAATAACTGTCGAGGTGCAGCAGGCAAAGGGTCATGGTTATGCAATCCAGCCAGCACAACAGTCTGAAAGGTAGACTCATCAAAAGTGTCCTCTTCGACTCAGAAAAGTTCATAAAGACAAGATCATATGTTATAAAGCACAACGTAATAGTCAGTCCTTCTGCATAGTCATGGTGGAAGATTATTTTTACTCCGATTGAAAAGATAATATAATAATAAAAGCCTGATATAATTAAAAGCCATGAATTTAAATTTATAAAATTAAAGTGTCACATATATATATATATCTATACTTTTAGAGAGACCACAATTGTAAAACAGTGGTAAAACTTGCAAACAGAAGCCTATACTGATGAAAAGTCCAGGGTAAACTGTTTTTAGTAGACAAAGACATTGATTTGGATCATAGCTCAACTCAGTCAGGTCTAATTGAGAATCATTTAAAAAATCAATCAATATACTAGTTTACTTACCAGTATTGTTATATTGTTTCACAATACAGCCCCATTTATTAAGATTTAATTACTTTACTCTGCAAAGAGTATTCATTCTCCTGGTTTCCTGTTAAGATATAGTGACCCTTTTGATTTTTATTTCACTCAACAAGTTTTAGGTGTACTTTTGTATGTTTGTGTTTTCGGCACGCTGATTTTGTATCTCGTTGGGTACCTTTGTAGTTAGTGCACTGCTACTTTTACTTAGATACAGATAAATGCTGTGGAGTATAAGATAAATTTACAGTAAATGGAAGTACACAACTAATGTCCAAGTACTTTAAAATTGCAGTGTTCTATCTATAAATAAAGTTGCATTATGTATCATGATAAATGGAAGAAATAAAAATGCAATGGGACATAATGACATAGAATTAACATTTAAAAGATAATGTACAATGTTCAAAGATAAGAAAATGCATTTTTTGTGAAGCATAATTGACCATTTAATATTGATTTATTGGACATAAAGCATTCATTTTACATCAGTTGCACATGTTATGTATTAACAAAATTCATTTGATGGTATAATGACATAGAACATAATGTTAATTGGGAAAAAATAGATGAGCTTTAATACAGAGAAAAGCATGTGGAAAAATAATACCTTTATATTTTCATAGTATGAACTACAGACTCTTGGGTTTCTGATTCCTGCTCTTGACCTTGTGACGGACCACAGCAACAGTGGTGAAGAAGTTTCCCATGAACAGAATGAGGAAGCAGAGTCCACACATAGAGACCTGGCATCACGTGAAACATAGAATACACTACATGAGTAAGCATAATAGCTTTAATTCATCAAAAGTCTATCAAGGAAGGAACAAAACACATTATTGTGCAAAACTCTCGTTGTCAGAAATGTGTCTAACAGCTATGGGCATGGTGACCTAGTAAAACTGCAATGACTGTGAGAGCACTGACCTGCCACTCTTTACAGTCTGGAAGCTGAGCCATTCTAAAGAGAGAGAGGCTATTGAAGAGCTGCCAGAACTGCAAGACGAAACACAACAACAAAATTTCATTTGGCTTGTTTAAGTAAGTAACTGTACACAGTTTGCAGCTTTGCAAACACAGCTTTAGAAATTATTCAGAACACACAAAAAACCTGCACAGTCAACATGCACAGTCTAAAATGACATCAGCATTTTGTATCAGCATTTTCTGTCATCCAGTTTAAACCATGACAGAGCATGATTTTTCAAGCGGGATATGTCTCAAGTTCTGTTACAAATCATTTCAGTGTGACTGTACTCACATGACCAAAAAAGAGGAACGGCAACAGAAACGTCAGCCCTTTCCACATCCACGACTGGAATCCCTCTAAAACAGAAAACAGACAAGTCAATTCAGCTACCACTTCTAAAACACAAATTTGCCTTTGGGGGATTTGCAGTCTCTACAGCAGCATATGACCCTCTTTCCTTTTCAGTTGCACTTCACATGAGGAAAAACCTGCACAAACACATCCCTTAATGGGGGAATACACAACATTCCCCCATAAACATCACTTTTTTTTTCTTTATATCAAAGAAAAAAAAAAGTGATGTTCCCCCATTAACATCACTTTTTTTTTTCTTTATATCAAATGAGTCCTCTGAATCATTTGACCAGATGCAAGTCGAGTTAGATCACAACATAAAACCTGTTAGCAAGCTACGAAGTTGTAAAAGAAAAGACTGTATCTGGTTAACATTGCTAAGCTCAGCAATCACACTGATCATATAAGTCTTCAAATAAGGAACCAAATGAATGTTGCAGTCACATGTAAATGTGTATTTTATATTTGAACTGAAGCATTAAATTAACAGAGACAGATAAGTTATAATCCTGCATCCTATGTGTATTCATTTTAGGGTGGAGCTAAAGACAGAAATAAGGGTGACGGACAGAGTCCCAGAGACAACTGGATCATCTTCGACTCTTAAAACTTAAAGTGCCAGGCAATAAGTCTGAGTGTTCCTGTATTCTGTGTCCTTGATGGATGTTTCTCACAGTGTTTCTCACCCACGGTCAGGTCCATGTTGTGTCTTTCTCCCAGGGCCCGAAGCCTGTACAGACATCCACTCTGATAATAGCACTGCAGACACTGAACAAAGCCTATCGGTGCCAGGTTAATGGAACATGGATCAGGCTTTGATTTGAATGAGAAAAGTTTGAATTTCAGATGCATTTCAAGTACTTACTTTGATACAAAGAGTAGGCAAGGAACTGGTTCCTGAATATCTTGTACTGGTTCCCATCTGGCCTTCGGTGTGGAAGGGAGGAAACATGTTATTACATAGAAAGAGAAAAAAACACTTCAAAGTAGCTAAAGATGTCATTTCATATCTTACCCTCACATGTAGTCTACTCATTTACAAAATCTTTATCTCGTCTCGTTTTGCTGAGCTGATCAATTCCCTTTTTAATATGAACTGATTTGCTTCCTTTATTACCTTTGAATATCTCTTTGCCCCTTTTTGGATTTTTTTCCCCTCGTTTTTGTTTGGACTCCGCATCTTGTGCTCATTCAGAAGTATAGTTGAACTTGCCTGCCTCATTTACATTCTTTTGGGTTAGAGATTTCCTGTACTGGTAAAGTACAACATTAAAAAATTCTATATAGTTTTATTCATGCCAGTCCAAGGGCAGTCACTATGAAATCAGATTAAATTATTTATGACAGAGCCTATGTTTACATTTTTCCCTGTTACTAATTTTTTAGCCATTCCTCTACTCACCATGTCAGCATTACACCGGACAGAAAAGCTGAGATGTAGTGATGAAAAACCCACCAGCCCTTGATTCTGTGATGCAAGATACATGTTCGTTATTATTAGATATTTTGATTATAGGTTTTTAAACAGCTTTTTAACAGCTTGCTCAAACGGAGATATGTAAGAGAAATAATGAGAAGTTGCAATCAAAGATCCAGTGTGCAGGACTTAGGGGACTTAGGAATTGAATAGAATATTTATAATATAATAACAATTTAACGGTGTGTAATCAGCTGCAGATAGCAACCATTATGTTCTTATTAACTCAGAATCACAGAGAGCAGGTCTTATCCTTTGTAGTCCACCTTGTTGGCCCACCATGCTTCCAGACTAGCCCAGAAAGGACAAACCAAACACTAGCTCTACAGGAGGGACTTTGGCTCTATAAGTTACCTAAAAGCCCCAATGCTATTAAGTCCTACACACTGCTCTATTTCAAGAATGGTATCATATTTGGGGTAGGATGGTTGTAAAAAATAGGGCTGACCTGGAGCCATTGGTGATGAGGATACTTTCCCTGATGGTTAATGTACAATAGTACCACACCAGCAGGAAATTGAGGATTGCATCAACAACTCTAAAGTCAGGGACACAAGATAAGGGCTGGATTAGGAGAATCAGTACATGCAGTATCCATGTACTGAGGTACACAGGTAAAAGTTCTTAAACCAGGATTACTAGACCCCATGGTAATGGTTACTTAAAGTTGGCCTTATAATATGTTTAATATTCTCTTTAATATACTCCTTACCTGTAGCTCACAAAGAAATAGCAAATGAAGGAGAAGAGCAGCAGGAGGACTGTGAGGTACAGCTTGAATTTCTCATATTCATCTTTGTAGGCAAATCTGACATACAGGACAAGGACATACAGTAGAGTACAAGGCATTTCATGGATAAAAAAGTTAGCAGTTGGAAGTCTTTTATTTAGAAAATCCAATATTGATCAAGAGTTAACTTCAGGTTGTGTGTTGGATTCCATTGCTTACTTTGCCTGTTTGCTGAGGAGAGTGACATTCACATTTCCAAGAACCAGACGGAGGTACAACCTGCAAGATGAAACAATTATTTTATTTTATAAATGTAACTATATCTATGACAAAAATGTAAATAATCACTTTGTATGTTTACAGAGCAATTACATTAGGTTATATTTATCAAAAGAGGTCATCACCCATTTTTCTTGGGAAGAAAAGCTTCCATTTCAAAGAAAGTATTTGGTCGTGTTTTTATCTTCTCACTGATTTCATCCAAGGTCCTTGCATGGTCTTCTGATGGTCCTTTGCTGCATCTGATGGATGAAATCCAAACAGGTTACAAACTAAAGAGAAAACAGGGTAAATTAGGGCTGTGTGTGGGTTTGCGTGTGTCTACCCACTTTTTTATGAGGTTGGACACCTCCTTTAGCCTTTTACGCTGTCCAGAAATTGAGGAAGAGCATTTGTTTTGTAGTTTGGAAATTTCATCCAGCTTTTGTAGGTATAGTTTGTGTGTTTCCTGGAAAAAATACCATGTTTCATTAGTAGAAAAAAAAAAAAAGAAAAAAAAAGACATCTGTCAATCAGGAGCTTAAGCATTACTGACCTGATGGCCAAATTACAAGAAGGAGCTTATTAAACATTCATTATGTGGTTTGAGTTATACAACATCAAACCTACAGCATGTTTAACATAATTTATACAACTGCTGTGTGGAAATAATCTGATACTGTCAGCTGATTTTGTTCCAGTTCTTACCTGAAGTTGTTGATATTCTGCTTCCAGAGATTTCCACTCCTCCACAACACCTCCTAAACCTTGAGACATTTTGTGAACTTTATCTTTCACTCTATACTGACAGCAGACACAGAACCACTGAAAATAAAAATAAAAAATAGTTATGGTTGTTTAACCACCAAGAAATGACTTGCACATAATGTCTTGTTGAAGTGTTTCTCTTCAGGGTGTATCACGTCTCCATGGATGGTTTATTGCACAAAGTGAACTTTGACTGGTGCAAATGTGCATAGATTGTTTTCTTGGACATTGTTCTGTGGAAATTATCTGGTTATCACATTGTTCAGTTATCACTCCCAGAGCCGATATGTTCATGGTGACTATATTATAAACAATGCAAAGTATAGTTCTATATTTTTGCATTTGCCATTGTTCTCTCTTGCTGAAGTTTGCTTTTGTGCATATTTTTACCTTCTTTACTGCTTTGCACGTTTTCTTTCTAACTTATAAAGCTGCACATTAGCAACATCTGGTGGACAAAATGGACCGTATCAGAGACAAACAATTTTTTTTTTCTTTTCTTTTCTTTTCTTTTTCTTTTTCTTTTTTTTTCTTTTTCTTTTTTTCTTTTTTTTTTTTTTTTTTACATGTTTTGTAATTTGATGGCACAAAAGAGGTATAAAAATGCTATGAGTTATTTTTAACTGGACAGCACATATTAAACTGTGATAGCAGCCAGACAGAATGTATTCTTTACACAGTACAGTTCACCTTTAATTAAACTTGTTAAAAAAAAAAGAGAGATAGGTGAATTTAAAACACTATGTCATTATGTTGAGCACTTTTGTTATTATTTTGAGATATCAAGTCATTTTTTTTGAGAAGGTTTTTCATTAATTTGAGAACTATTCTCGTTTTTGCAGATACCAATTTATTTTTCTGAGAACCTTCCTCAACATAATTAGATAATAAGTGATTGTTTTTGAGAACTTTTCTCATTATTTTAAGAATTAACAGTATTATACAGTACACAATAGATACATAAAATACTTACATGGCTTGTAATTAACGCTGATTTGTGATACCAAGCATGAGACAATTAGTCATCACTTTCAGAAAGTTTCTCATCATGATTTATAAGACCTTTTTTATATACAGAAGGCTCCATTCATCGATTTGTTCCGGCGGAAATCGCTGTTATAGGCTTTTAATCTGAAATATACGGGCGGAAATGTCACTGTGGTTGCGCTTGAAGAGCACTGGGTTGCGCATGCGCAGGCAGCCCCAGCGGCCGGTGAATGTTTTTGTCAGATACAGCTGTGAGGTGTCAGAGGAGCTGCAAAGGAATCAGTCCATCAGGTTATTTTCGCACAGAGTAGTAGCTAACTCATAAATACGTTCGTTAACACCAAGAAGAAAATAAAGTCCCTAACAGTTTGATGATAAAGGTAAGATTTCTCAGTTGGACTCCTGCTAACGTTAGCCTAATTTAGCCTGTCCGCGAGTATGCAGGTTAACGTTATGTCAGTTTGTAGTTGTTATAAATCTCTCTATAAATATATAAATATATATCTATAAATATCTTGATGAGAAAAGGGTTCTTAATAGCAATGAGTTTAGGTTATCTGAATGCGAACTATTTCTCCAACGCAGCTCAAACTGCCCCACTAGTAATGTATGAGAGACCGAGTAGACTCAGTGACAATTAAAGCTGACATTTAAATATTAAATACTTTTTGAGCAGCTGAAATGTGCTGTCTTTGGCGTTTGGCTTTCTGTGTGTGTGTGTGTGTGTTTTTTTTAATCTTTATTGACAGCCTCTTTATGGCCGAGTATAATTGTGTAATAGCTGTCACAGTCGATGCCAGCTTCTAATAGCTGAGAAGCCCTTACTACTCTGGATATCACACTGAGTTTATATGGTTACTTCTGGGACAAATAATTGATATCAATATAAATGCAGTACTTTGGGGTTATGGATGTTGGTCAGGCTAAGTAAGTAGCTTTAAGGCCTCTTACTGACCACTTCTTTTTTAGTTTTATTAAGTGGAAAATATTTATTTGTGGCAGCTCTGCTCTCCCCTTTTAAAGACTCAATTTGCCTGTCTAGGAAAAGACTGATACAGCCAGTGGTTGAAAACCTATTTCTCTGTTTTGACTATAATATGCTTGTGTTTGTTTTCCAGGAGACTGATAGGAGATGTGTGCTGCTGTGTATGTCATTTCAACAGTAACAGGCTACGTGCTCACCTCTGCCCTGCTGCTAAAATGCCCAAATCTTTTGTACCGGAAGAAGCGAGAGACTTTTCTCGGCAGGCACATTTCCCACCGTGGAGGTTAGTCAGGGACCTTTACTCTGATGCCAGCATTTATTGTGTTTGATTTATCAGCTTTCTCTCAAAATTCTGCAAAGTAAAGACGTTGAATTGCTATTCTTTCCAACTTCCTCAAAGAATCTTCAACTCAAGGACAGTGACTGACTGATAGAAATGTACACTGATGTTCATTTTTAGCTATACATTTTATCTCATTTTATTTTATAATGAAATGAGCAGCAAATGACTGATTCTGAACATACAGAGAAATAATATATTTAGCTATTTCTGTTATATTTATTCGTTTTTATTTTGTTAGTTCTCATTTCTAGAAGTGGTTGAGAATGTATTACCTTGGTTTAAAACTAAAATAGAACAGAGAGAATTTATTTGATAATCTCTTTCAACTTATATTCAATTGAAAAACAACAACAACAAGACAATATATATTTAATGTTCAGAATGACTAACCTTTTTTTATATGAATATCCTCTCTCTAAACTGTTTTATCAACTTTTTTTTACAGCATCCCTTTTGGAATCAGAATTGAAAGGACAATGTATAGTAGTTGATGATAAATCATTTTTATTTTATTTTATTTTTTCAAGTTATCTGTGTAAAAGCGATTTGGAAGAATCGGTATCAGGCTCAAAATTTCCAAATCGGTCATGCTCAAGAGTTAAGAATAGGGCTACTGTCCAGTGTTTGGCCCCTTTGTCTACTTCTGCGGAGGTTGTTTTAGCTTAATTAACCGATTTTCTATTTCTGCATAATTTTGGTAATATGGCAGTTAATTTCTGTCAGTGCTTCTATTATACAGTTTTTGGTTTGTTTATTATCAAGTATTTTGCAGTAGATTGAGGGCAGTGTTCCAGTTTGGGTCATACAGGAGAGCATATATATATATATATATAGGAAACACACACTGAGTGTAAACTTTTTCCATTGCAGGAGCAGGTGAAAACCTGGAAAACACCATGGCAGCTTTCAGGCAGTGAGTACAAACATTAGCAACAGTGACAAAGCTCTTTTTTGATGTTTGCGTGTATGTGTGAGTGCTTGTTCTTGTGATTGTGGGCAGTTTGTGTCATCTGTGCTGTGTTTGTGACCACTGTCTGTTTGGTCTGTTTGTCTCTCTCCAAAACACAAACAGCATCTGTATGACTGTTCATGTCAAAGCCTTAGATGACAAGCTGCAAAAGTTGTTTCCATTTGACTTGTAAATGGATTGAGAAGTTACCTGCTTTAGTGTCTTCCTGGTATAGTAATAAAAGTGACATGTACTGTGTTTTCAGTGCTGTGGATCTTGGCACAGACATGCTGGAGTTGGACTGCCACCTGACAAAAGATGAAGAGGTTGTGGTTTCACATGATGCCTGCCTGCAGAGGGCCTCTGGCATCAACGCCCGCATCTCCGACATGTGCTACTCTGTGAGTTACTTCTCACCAAAATATTCCCATTCAAAGTCTGACACAGAAATAACTACTCTTTAAATATTTCCCTTTCTCACTTTTCTTAATTTAATCATTTATCGATCTCTATCTCTATTTTTTTCAAGAAACTATATCAAAAGATAAACAAGGATAAAAATAGATGAATAAAAGTATTTAAAATAAGACAGACAGAGACAAAGATAGACCAAGCACACCATACAACATGTTGAAAAGTATATAATAATACTGGAAACATACTATAAAAAACTACAAAAGAAATATAT
>JAOWBC010001387.1:9779629-9795822 GCA_028566105.1 Hypoplectrus providencianus | reverse complement strand
AAGCATGTCCACCCACCAAGATGAGTGCTGTCCTGTTGCTGGAAATCTTTTTGAAATGTCAAACAGCGTCTGAGTGCAGGGCTGATCAGAGCTGGGACATTTCCATCCATATAATGAGGTTACAAAGCCTGTACCTGCTCTTTTTGTACTTTATGTTCAGTGGCATTTTGTTTTTACAGTTCCCATTGTCCTCATTCTAAGTTGTTTTTTAACACTGACATTCAGTGACTATATGAAATCAACTAAAGTAGGCTTGTGATTATGGTAACTAATTTGCCTCCATGTTATACAGAAATACCATCTATTCTAGCCTTAATATTTCTAGAGCTCCAGCTAACAAAAAAAATTGATTTATCAGTTGTTTATTCTCATGGTTAACTGGTCAATGTTTTCATCTATAAAATATCAGAAAAGGGCTCAGATACTCCCATCTTAGTCTTAAATTAGATTAATCATGATTATTTTAAGATTCATACTTGAACATGTTTACAAACTGCAATGCTCAAAAAAACACATTTTCCCTCATACGGTCTGTTTACAATGCTCCATTTAGGGGCCCGCCTCCTGAAGAAGCAACATGTGCTCTGGTTGGCTTTAGAAAATATGGCCCACCATTGCAAAGGTTGTACTCAAGCTGTGGATGTATCGAACAAACTGAATTCAGGACCCAACTTGTCACTTGTTCAGTCTCATGAGAATTGCTAATCTGGAATATGCCCTGAAAAGTTTTGTATCTTCAGAGTTTACTTCTACTGAATATGTGCAGTGCTGTTTCTCCCACTGCCCCAAGTAGTTAGATCCCACCCAGCCCATAGACTTTACATCGTAATGATGTCATATATATATATTTTTTTATAAATAAATTCTACAAATATAAAATCATAATCAAAAATGTATTACAAAAAGAGTCATGCCTGCAGTTCAAGGTGTCACAGCAACAGTTTTACACGTCTCTTCCATAAGAGTGTTCTCTGGCGAAATGCTGACACTGCTGATAAAAGCTGGCTGTTAGGCCAGCAGCGATGCTGTCTCGGTTTCTAAAAAACACCCATGGGGTGTGGATACTCAGATGGGGGGCGGTATATTGTTGTGAGCCTGCATGTGACATGGGAAGTCGAGCCAAATCTGAATAGCTTGTTGAATCCCATGTTTCTTGATCTTGGCAGCACACAAAAACTGACTGTGTTGCTTTATTTTACAGTTTGCGTGTTGGGAGGTGCTCCAGTTATCCAAATGTATGGCAGCAAGCACTGAAAAGTGACTGTATAGGTGTATGTTACCTTTGTTTTCTCCGACCATCACTGCAGCAAATATTTTCTTTACAAAAACAAATTGAATATCAATACTTCAACAATGACTATACGACTTTATGACAGTATGGGGGGTTGTCACTGATGCACTGTTGTTATGGCTGTAATGAAGAGATTGTGCAAATAATACACACCAGAAAACGCCACATGGATTATGTATGATCCACAAGATGTGTAGCACGTGCTATACTATAATCCAGCTATGATGTTAATCGCATGTCCATGAAGACACATCACTATCATGATGCACCATCAACATGCTCACAGTTAACAGCATCCCGCTGAGCTTTTCCTATAGATACTGGTCTGAGTAAAAATCTCGCCTGTCAGCAGTGATGGACAGCATCTCATCCATACATCACATTCACATGTTGGACATTTAGTGGGTGCTTTTATCCTTAGTGGCTGGAAGCAAATGCAGCAGGAGAGGCTTAGAAGAAGAAGCTTGACTTTAATGTAATTAAATTTGGAGCTTAAGTTTGAAGCTTACATTTCTAGATTGCCTTCCGTACCTAAACTAATTACAGAGCTGATCAGGCAGCTTTGTGCAAATGTGAGAGATTGTCTTGAGTTGAAATTCAAGTGGCTTGATTTGTCCGACTCAAACATATTCAGTTTGCTACTATGAAGTAAATAATAACAAATGTTGAACTAATAAAAAATAAGTGTTCAAGCAGACGGACACACACAAACTCACAAACACTTGACCTCATGACAGGCTAAACAGTTATCAAACTATTTCTTTCTGTCAATGGAGAAATCAATGAATCCACTTAGTATTTCAGCTGCCAACAAAAGCATTCTCTGTGAGTGCAGACCTCACCTAAGGCCACACCCTTGAAAAAATAATGAAAGAGAAAAAGGGTCTATTTTCTGTATAGTTAGGATCTAATCAAATGTTTAATGTTGGTCCTTGCTTGGCATAACTAATGGGCCAGTAGTTTTCTGTAATCCTGCTAACAAACCATCAAACCAAACCAAAAGCATGCATTACCAACATAAACCAGAAATATAATTGTTTCTAATAACCTCCCCTAAGCAGGTAATATTTTTGGCACTTTTTTTCTGTTTTTCATTGAATATGGATAAAAACTTTGTTTCATGAAGCTTGGTGGACAGGTCAAGGATGGGCCACGGAGAACCCTATAACATTTCATAACTAATCCAAATTACTGGGTAGTTACTCAAACTCTCTTAAAACCTGAAAGGGAGGGCTTTTGTGCTGCATTCAAATGCTGTCGGACTGATCTTCTAAAATACGTTTTCATCATATATCAGGGCCCGTAATACTGAATACTGCAACAGCTATCAACATGTTATTTAAATGCTTCAAGTAATACACTACAAATACAACAAAATAAAATAAAAACATCCTCCCATTCATGGCGAATGGGAACCATCTGAAAAGCATGTGAATGCACCGCTGGCCCTGGCGGAGGTCTGCGCTCTGCGAGGGCCATTCTTGTTATGTAAGTAAATTATTTGTGTGTCAATGTGTCAGGTCTGTACGCCAGTTCTAATATTTTAAACCAATCTCAGAGGCCTTGATCTTGCATAAACTTCCTTCAACTTCCTTCTTCTCCCTCAGTCCTGAAATGACCGAGGATCAAACACACTTTGGGTTAAAGACCATTCCTCTTTGTGTGTGTGTGTGTGTGTGTGTGTGTGTGTGTGTGTGTGTGTGTGTGTGTGTGTGTGTGTCAGAGGTTAACTCTGACAACTGTACTGAGCGTGTCTTTGTGCCCCAGTCCCACGCCGCTGGCACCGAGTCAGAGGAGAGAAAACAAGGGCACGACTCACTGCCTTATTTATTTATATCCCCCGGTCCTTCCCATCAGCACTGGAGCCTTTATCAGCCTCCGTCCGACACTAAAAACAATCATATTGCAGAGCAGTAAAGTAAAGAGGCCTCTCTCTCCCTCTCTCTGTTGTTTGTCCTGAACTCACACAGGCCTCCTGCTCCCATTCAGAATTTTATTAGTTTTTCCAGATGGTTCAGTAAAGACAGACAGGAAGGAGAGGAGACAGAATGTGACGACCTATTGTGAAGATGATGAAAAAACTCAAGTTATTACAGAATCTTATAGTGCTGTAAATAAAATAAATAAAACTTGTGACCTGAATAGTTTCATTGGAAAGGTCATGTCTTATATTTGATTGTGATAAATCATTTATCTTGTAGATAAAATAAATGGAACAGAAACAAGTAGAAAATAAAAGCTTCATAGACTGTTTAGTGAGGCTCCTCAACAGCTCTTACAGAAGTAGCACTGGGTGATTAAACTAGATTAGATGCAGAGATTGATAGTTTGTGTTTAACACCAGAGCTACAGGGCTGAACTCACAATTAAAGATGCATTAAGCCATAAAACCACAAAGATGATATCTGCAGCACAAGGTAGAGAGCACAGGCCTCTCGCTATCTCCCGTACAGTTAGTCAAAACATACTCCTGTCCTCCTGGCCCTGAGCCTGTGGGATGAGTTCCCAGGCCAGCTCACTAATCTTCTCAGTCACCAGGGCACACCAGCACAAGTATTTTAAGGGCGCGGCCTATTTGGATATCATGGAGTGAGCAGAGCACGATCCTCACAGTTGTGCTAAGCTAAGCAGATTATCTCTGCAGCCTCATAGACTTAAACACAGAATGTGAGCTAGCGTTGCTTCTGCTGCCTGAGCACGCTGCATTTAACCAGCCCAGAATGGTTAACGGAGACGGCTGCATCTATCACTTTTATGATGCCACATCAGTGCATTCATTAATTCACTGGTCTGTCAAACCAGCATTTTTCCAGAGTGCAACCCAACATTTAAAAATGTCTGACCACCTTACAGCGATTCAGTGAGTTAGATGGTAACATCAACACGTTATCACATGCTCAACCAGAATGCAACATGCTTATGTGTGCAATGCAAATATAATGTTTACAATGTTCAGCATCATATTCCCCTTTGAGGAATTCTTCAATCCTGCTGTACTGAAGCTGTAAGAGGATCCACTATTAACTTGCTTTTTTACACTGAACCAGTGTAAAGCAGCAGAGGGGCTGATTACACATCCTTGAATTTAACATTGTATTTTCGCCTACTGTTCACTATAAAAGTGAAGAGGCAATTAAAATATTCGTCTCCACTGGTAACTGTGTGAAAGTCCATTTTCGCATTAAAGTTTTGCCATTTTAAACAAAATCCATGAAGCTGGTGCTACAGCTACGCTTCTAGCAAGGCTAATGTAGCCAAACTAAGCAAATATTGAAATATTAATTAACTGTAATGTCAGTCGGAGACAAACTGACCTCTTGAGGAATCTTTTTTTTTTTGTAGAAGTTGAGGTTTAACATGTTTGAACATTAAGTCCTAAAGTAACATTTCTTCATTGTTTTCTGCTTGAAATGAAATGTGAGATTTAGTGACTCAGCCTGGGACACAGGCTAGTTAATAATGCATGACATCTCATCACAACATGTAGCACTTTGAGGTTTTCAGAGAAGTGAGCAGGTTGGAGAATTGTGTGAGCGCACAGAGCAGACTGTAATCCCATCAGCAATTATACACCTGTGGCTCAGTTTACAACATCAGTTTAAGGAAGCAGCTGTTGCACGGCCATGTAACCATGAGCTGCTCGTTTATCCTCCCTGTGCTCAGGTGTTCGCCTCCCAACCCACCGCCCACCACGGCCCTCACCTGTGTGTTGCGGTGCTTCCCTTGTGAGCCGACCTGGGCTGGCAGTCCCTTCTTGCACCGCCCGCCAACTCCGCCCATGGTCAGAATGACGCGCTCCAAGACCTTCCAGGCGTACCTGCCGAGCTGCCACCGAACCTACAGCTGCATCCACTGCCGAGCTCACCTGGCCAACCACGACGAGCTCATCTCCAAGGTAGGAGGCATCATCTGGAGACTTGGTCCATCTTGCTGTGGCTGTCTGTGGAAACCATAAAGACAATATAGATCTTTTTTTTTTTCTTTAGCTGAGAAATGAGCAATGGTTTGTGTTTTGTTTCGAAATGTATCTCAAACATATACAAAAAAAGAGAAACATTAGAAATAGTTTTTATAAACAATTGATATTCACATAAAAGTAAAGCATAACATATGGAAATTGTACTTGTACTTATGTACATATGTTTAAACTTGTGTTTTGCTGACTCTTCTTTATCATTTACCGTAATTGATTTTTAACCAGCTGCCTTTTTGATATTAACCTTTGCACAAATTACTTTCGTAAATTTGTATAAATATAAGTAAAGCATATAGTTATCTTTTACCTCAGTCATATCAAAATATAAATTGAATAATGATATTTATATATCCTTAAGAAAAGGAATTAATTATCAATCAAACATACAATTCATAATGCATAAATGTATCTAAATCAACATACTATCTTAAAGCATTACATTTTCATTAGTACAGAATGAAACTGACAAGGATTAACAGCAATAAAATATGTCAAAGATTAAAAATAGAGGAAGAACCTATGAGGAAATATGAAAACAAAATAAACACTTCCTACGTATCAACCTCTGTCACTGTATTGCCTGTGGATGGATTATGTTATAAGCTGGTTAGTCAACTGGATTATGAATGCACTATCACTTTTTCCATGTGCGATTATGAACACACTGCTCACCTGTGCACAAAGGCCTTCTGCCGATCGTAACAAAGCGACAACGATACAAATCTGTTTAACACGTCTCTTCAATAGAAGCTTTTGTGTTGTGGGAAATAAAGACCAGAAAGAAAATAACATCAAAGCTCCTTATGCATTACTTTATCAGTAGCATATAGGCTGTTAGTGGGAGAGTGCACACTGTTTAAAGTAGATGTTAGGATAGATTTCCTCCACAGGTTTTAAAATAAGCACTTCTATTAGGGTAAAGGCCTTTCTCAAGTTGAGGAAACCAAACCTCTCTCTCCTGTTGGACTGAAGCATTATGGCAATATAATAGCATGCTTATATGATTTTATAGAGTTACTACACTGCATGAAAGGGCTGCTTCTTGTTTCAGCCTTTTCATCTCTGTCTAATGTTGTCTTTGCAGTCGTTCCAGGGCAGCCAAGGCAGAGCCTACCTGTTCAACTCCGTGTGAGTATTCCTCTCTTGCAGCTTTGAATTTTAGAAAGACCAATCCTACATGTTTTAGTAGACAGGACAATCTAACATACCCAGGTGTTTAAAATAGGTTTATATTTCATGCTGCTCCACGCAGTAGCGGTGTTGTTTTTGAAGCGTGTGTGTACACAGAGCCAGCCCGTGCCTCCGAGTCATTATCAGCTGAATTGAGTGTGAAAATTAGACTGTTTGAATCTATGCTCCATGGCCTCATGCCCCATCAGTGTGCGCTGTGTGAGTGGGTGTGAGGCAGTGACTCACTCTGAGCACATCATACAGTGCAACAACTGAGCAGCGTGAGCCACTTGCACAATTTGTAACTTTTGTCTGCACTTGCATCTCTCTACTTTCCCTATTCACAAACCCATTGCTCTTCTCTCTCTCCATCTCTCAGGGTGAACGTCGGGTGTGGCCCTGCAGAGGAGAGAGTTCTGCTCACAGGCCTGCACGCTGTAGCAGATATCTACTGTGAGAACTGCAAGACCACCCTGGGCTGGAAATACGTAAGTGTCCTTCACTAATCTGCTGAACAAGCACCACAAGCCATATCTAAGGTTGGAGGACGTTAAACTGGGAGGTTGTTATTATAGCACACCCTAATTTTATTTGCACCCTAATTATATTTAAACCTCCTCTTCTTCTCTCGGGGTCAGTGGACTGTTTCGGCTGTGGGCGGAATTAATTATGAGACAGATTTCTCAGAACAGATGGAGACATGAAGATGAAGCCTTTATCTATCTTATGTGAATTAGGTTGACGTGTTAACAAATCAAACAAAACAGCATTTCATTTCAAATCTTAAGATTAACATACAAGCAGTTCATTCTAGGTTTTATTCACGGTAGAATATTTTTAGGGTATGTAATGTTGGCAGGTATGGCTGAATTACTGAATAGGCCAACCAGGAAGACACTCAAAATGACAATAAATAAATCTAGAAAATTACTGCAAAAAGTCAAAAATATAATTAGAAAGAGAGTGTATTCATTTTTTACTTATAAGTAAACAAACCTTTTTTCTCAGGGATTTCGCATCATTATGAGTATGTGAATACTATACAAAGACAGACAACAACAACAAAAAGAAGCTAAGCAACTATTATGCAGGGCTTCAAGTATATTGGCTGTGTAGCTTATGGCTGTGAGAAAAAAAAGAGTCAATTTATTTGTTTTAGATGCTGTTTATCATGTTTAAGTCAATTGAATTCAACGATCAATTACATTAGAGGAAAGCAGCTTGACTAATGTTACTAGCCAATCAGAAGCAAAGTTCTAACACAGTTCTATCATTTGGGGTTTAGTTACTTAGCATATATCACATAAGCATTGCCAGCTCAGGCATGTAGATTCATCAAAGGGAAGATGTTGTAGTTGACCAAGGACTCAAAAATAATGTCCTTGTGTGTGGGTAGAAGAAACTGATTGAGATGGGATGCCTTTTGGCAGCTTGAAATTAAGGAAGCCAGGTGCTTGTTTCTTCATGATGTGCTCAGGAAGCTGCCATATGTATGTATAAATAGTGCTTTGCTATGAGTTACAAAGCTGCTCTGCACACTCCATCAAACAACAATGCAGCAACAGTCACACCTGGCAGTGTCATCAGTGACTGACTGTTTGTGATTTAAATATCCATGTTGATCATCGCTGAACGCTATTTGTTTTTCATAATTTCTCATCCACTTGTCATTATAAATTATTTCTTTTTGTGGGGGGGTTGAATGAAATACTTATATTGAAATTATTATTGTCCTGAAGCTGTTGATTGTAACTGTGCATGTGTCTCTGATGTAGGAAAGGTGGTTGGAGCCTAACTCTAACCAGTCCTATGTAGTCGATTTTAACAGCTTAAGAATTAAAATAAGATAAACAGCTGCACTGTCTAGCTGGATTAAAGGGACATATATACAGTCAGAGTCTCTCCAGACCTGTGATATAGGATGTCAAAATACACGTGCTGGATGTATTTAGTGCAGGTGATATTTTAGCTCTCGTGTCAGGGTGAACTAAACAGCATCTACACATGTTAGCTGTCTTCATATATCAGCAGAGCTGAGCATGTGCAGCTGTCACTGGTGAACCCTGTCTGCCCGGAGGTGAGAGTTTACACTCCAGGGCACGTGACTGTATCGTTAAGGGGTTCACACACACTATCCTTGTTGTTTGACTCCTGAGAGAGCTCCATTGAGCAGCGCTCTTTACCTAACCTCTAATCATAACACTCACCGCTACGTGTCTAACCTTAAACCTGATTTTAAAAGCTTCAGGCCTAAAAATAGCCATTTTCCTTGTGACGCCTGGTATAAACACCTGGCGAAGCAGCTTTAAAAGTAGTCACTTTTCCTGGTAGTTTCTATTCCTGTCAGGACCCCACAAGGCAGAAAACAGAGGTCACAGGCATGCACAAGCACACAGACACTTGATAGGACTTAATGGAGGGGTGCCATTAATATCAGATGCAGGGGCATTGATTTTCCGCAGTCGTCAAAGTTCTTTTGAGAGGCTTGACCTACTGCACTTCTAAACCAAGAAATCTGATAACGTTCCTCTGCAGCTCCGAACCAAAATAGACAAAGACAAAACAAGGTGCAGACGCTCTGCAGCGAACAGTTGTGTCAGCCCACCCTGTGACTGCGCTTTCTAGAGAGGCTCACAGTGAGCAAGCGGCTTTGAACAAGAACACAAGGTTGTTAAAGGACCTGGACAGGAAGAGGTAGTTGTCAGTCGGTTCTTTTTATGGCTTCGATTAGCCACTCTGCTGTAGAACGAGAACAAGCTATTTTAAACTGTTTTCAAAAAAGGAGCTGTTTGGAATGATCTCCAGAATAAATAGTAGCATTAATACACAAAAAACAAACTTGCATATTTCCAGTGATCTGACCTCAGTGTTTCCACAGAGACCTGTTTTTAGCCGTGGGCTCTGGTTAGAAGCTATCACTGTCAGCTCCTGGGGCCAGAAATATCCAAATTTGGGGATATGGGAGGTGGAAGTGGAACAAGCTGAGGTGGGATTAACAAGCAGCAGCCTACATCTGAGGGGGATCATGTGACCACCGTGAGAGACATCAGTAATCAAAAACTGTGCCCTCTTAAAGTCTTTTAGTTGGATCAGCACTTGTTAAAATCACCATAAAGGCTCATATTAAAGGAAGGACAATTAGCTACTGAGACAGTCTGCAGCTTTGATAAGAGCTGCATGAGGCTGTGCTGCTTTGGGCTAAATGCTAACAATATCATCCTAAAATCTCCACAATGACAGTGTACTGATATCAAGTGTCAAATGATGTTTACGACATTATCTCATGACAATGTACACACAGATGGGTCTGATGGGCATTTCAGGTATCAAGCCATAAACCAACAAAGGACTGCATAATATTTTGTTTCTTTATCCTAATCGCAATATCAACTTGCACGATAAACACATCACAACAGAAGATATTTCAATCAGAGGGTTTTTGAAAGTTGTCATCAGAAGATTGCTGTTTAAGATATAACTCTCAGTCTTTTGGCTAGTTCTTTTCAGTCTGTCTGTCTGTCTGTCTGTCTGTCTGTCTGTCCAAACCATTTAATTTATTTTCAAATGTGGCACAAATGACAACTTTTATCCAAGGACGGACTGATTGGATTTCAGAGGTCAAAGGTCAATGTCACTGTGATTTCACAAAATGCATCTTTGGCAGTAGCTCAAGATGATATGATGCCATTTTATATCCAAAAGGTCAAAAGCAAAGTTCACTGCGACATAATAATGTTTTTAATACTGACCATTATTCAACATCCCAGTTCAGGAACAGACACATTTGATCTGATACTGAATTGACCACACTAATCTTGAACCTGTGGTGACTGTATAGATGTTCTGAGCTGCCGTATTGAAGATGTGTATGTGTGTTTGATCCAGAGTTCAGAATATGTCGTTTTTGTGCAGCAGCATCCATATTTGAAGCATTGTCTACTATCATGGTCTCACTGGAGTCTTGATAGACATGGATGTGAACTGTCACTTAGATGTACTGTAGGTGCAGATGCATAAAGAGGTTTCAGTATTAGGCTCATTCAGTCTGGGGTGACTGCTGTTACACCACCTTCACTAACTGACATTATAACAAACACACTGGGCTACTCTCTGAAGCAATGCACTTACTAATAAACTTGGCTGGTTGGTGGCGATGATAATTCTAGTTTATTGGCGTTCCGTTCCATACAGCAGCACAAAGGCAGAACTTTATACACTTTAATATAGGCTTATGTATCATAAGTAATATCATTATTGCAATATGCAACAAAGTAATGACATATCCCATATTTTCTTCATATTGTGTAGCCCTACACCAGAGTATTATCAGCCACTCAAATTTAAAATGTTATTTTTTCATTTAATGCAACTTGATTCTGGTTTCACAGTATCTATGTAAGATAACTGCAGTCATGCTTTTGAAATGTAGACAAAGACAAAAGAAACAAACTTAAGATTACGGTGTTAGAGGATGTATTTCACCACACAGAACAACTCTTAGTGGAGCTGTGGACTCTATGTGGCTCACACTTTCTAATAAATCCCATTCATATTTTCCAAAGGAATTTGTGATTACACACCTCACATTAAAATGCATGTTACAGCCTGCAAAAACAGAGCAGACACTGCAGCTGTGTTGGCTGTTATAAAGCTCAAACCTGTGGCCTTTTGCTTTTTGCTGTTTCTTATTAGTGAGGGAAGCATTCCTGCCAGTTTAAGGTATGAGGATCCAGTCTGGTCAGACTCTTGGGTCTGCAGGCTCCTCTGCAGTGTGTAGTGACTGGCAGTTATATAACAAGCTCCCAGAGAGCCAGCAGCAGAGACAGGCCAGGATTGAGTCAAGGATTTTCATACACAGCTGAAAGGACTGTCATGAGCAGGGTTTTTATCTGCCCCGTCCCATAAACACGTTATTATTCTCTGTCGATTGAATTAAATGCCGTCTCTTCTGTCCTCTGCCACACCCTGCAGGAACATGCCTTTGAGAGCAGTCAGAAGTATAAAGAGGGCAAGTTCATCATCGAGCTGGCCCACATGATCAAGGACAACGGCTGGGACTGACGGGCGAGCAGCCGGGACACGACCACAGCAGAGGAGGGGGGCGGGGGGGCGGAGGGAGGGGGGCGGTGGACAAACGGTCGGATGGAGGGAGGGAGGGGGGTCGTGTGTGGTGGGTGAGTGTTTGACTTTGGTTTGGCTGATTTACCATTAACCTCTGTAACTCCCTGCCCATCCCTCCCTACGACGCCTCTTGATGTACACACACACACACACACACATAAAGGTCCCAGACATCCCAGCTTGACAGAGAGACAGACTAGGCAGGCTTGTGCGCAGCTAGCAGGACTAGGTGACTTGCCAGCAAGATGTCTCACTTTCATGTTTTTTTTTTTATTATTATTATTGAAACATGATTCAAAAGCTCTTCAAAAGGCGGCAACACCCCCTCTGTAGCTGCTAGGAGACATCTTCATTGTGTGTAGTTTTCACCTTGTAGAACAAAAAAAAAAATTGTTAACAGGTCATTCAGCGGAAATTCAGCTCAGATGAAGGCGGTCCATCCGGCCTGGCATCGTTCATTGGCCTTGGTTGACGAGTTGACGGGCATTCACTCTGTTCTCAGCTTGAATGAGATGACCTAAGATGATTATAGCAAATCCAGCTGATCGGGGCCATGCCAGCTGGGCCAGTGATGAGGCCTAGCGCTGAGGCTTGGCACGGAGGCCCGAGCACATGGGCGATAGGTGGTGGCAGGAGGTGGGTGGTGGTGGTGGTGTGGGTGCAGGGATTGCCAGCCACCAGGCCGCTCTCTCAACACGGTGGGGAGGGGAAGATCCTGATCCAGTTATGCAGTGGCTTTGATGGCTTCTGGCTGGGATTCACTCTTGCCAGTGATGCAGCTCAGGACGGACCGGGAGTGAAAGAGATACAGACAGACAGCCACCAGTTTGTCCTAAAACCTCACAGGAATTTGCCCTCGCAGCAGCAAAGCAGCTCCCCTGGGTTTTATTCATCCTTTAATACAACGGGTCGTGTAAAGCGATCTGCTGATTTTTTTTCCTGTATGTCTGATGTCGGCAGATGCATCACTGCGTCCGCCTTCGATACATGGTCGGATAGAATTACACAACATAAGCGTGTCTCAGGTGAACAACTTTGGCTGGGATTCCCAACGGTTTCAGAGCACTGTGAGCATTTTTCTGCTGTTGGAGCTCGGTCAGCTAAGGTGACGAGGCTCTGCAGGCCCTGGGGAGGAAGATACAAACACAACCCCTGCTATTAAGCAAATAACAGTGTGATTTGAAGAAACTGACAAACAAATGGCCAACGCATGACTGGTTTCATGGGCCATGGGAAAATGATAATAGCAAAGAAATTAAGTAAATAACTACTTTTACTGAAGTTACGAGGTATACAGATGATCACAGAGGGGTGTGCTGTCGGTGCACATGTAAAAAAGGTTTTACTCCTAGGCTCTCTTTCAGTCTGGGATGACTGCTGTTTAACTGCTGTTACTGTCACTAACTGGCCCTCTCAGAACATTATAACAACCATACTGGGCAACTCTATGAAGCAATGCACTTATGTATGATCTTTAATGCACCAACACATCTTTTTTTTTAAGGTTTTGGCCCAGTTTCAGATGATTTCTCTACCACTTCAGTTAGCTCAAATATTCCTCATGCATCATGGGACTTTGAGTTACTGTAAAACACCTGGGAAATATTTGAGATAACATTATCGGGAAGCACTGCTCAGGTACCTAGATGCTACCTTTTCTTTGCTAAGGCCAGGATCCTATTTAAAGCTGGGGTGGGCAATTTTCTTGAAAAGGCAGAAATACAAAAACAAAAAATAACAGTATTTGAAAATACAGCCCTCCTGCAGCTCTCTCCTCTCTGTATTAAGCTACCCCTGCCAGACAAGCAGTTATATATGCACATGCTTACTAAAGTAACCATAGTAACCATTTCGATCTTCCTTATCGCGATTTTGATCTTGATGATGTTATATGAATTTTATTTTAGGGAAACTCGTGGCCTGTACAGCACTTTCAGGTTCGAGCTTGCTACATAAACATGGATTAGATTTAGCCTCCAAATCAGCAGAAGAAGGCTAAATCATTAGCAACATTGTATTGTTTGTCGCATTTATTTCTTCTTCTTTTAACATTTGTTAAGTCAATCTTCCCTTTTTGGGGTTACTTTACATTAAAGGCAATTGTGGTCAAAGCTGTAATTGCAAACTTTTCAACCAAATGTTTTCTTCTAGAACAGCCAATAGGAGCGCCTTCTGTCTGAAATGAGCTGTGATTGGTCAGTCTCCTGTCACAGGATAGATTTTCTAAAGCCAGAGCCCAGAGGAGGTGCAGAACTATAATTTCAGACCACATTCATCACAATATATTTAAGGCTTATTATTATGAAATGTTTTTGTCTAATGATGCCAAAAAAGAAAATTGCCTACCCCAACGAATGTGCTGGATGTGTTAATTCTCTCTGATGATTATTTTCAAACGAGAGACTCCATCCTATTGAAATGCAACATCAATGCCTGCATGAGCTAAGTGTTCTGACCAGTTTTGTGCTCGGTCCCTGACACATTTGTGTGCAAAGAACATTTTGTGCGTATTAGAGTTGCCTTGTGCTGTAATACAACATCTAAGCAGTTTCACCTCAGTCCATTTGAGCTGTGAGATCCTTCCTCAGATTCAATGTGATCCTGGTTAGAGAAGTAAAATAGTGTCCCGTTGTTGCAAACATTGCTCTAGAAGTTGCCCTGTACATGGCGAGAGCTGTTCAAGACTCTTCAGTTGCAACCAAACCTAAACAGATAACTGACTTCAGTAACAGTAGGCAGCTGACTGCTCAGTCGGAGGCTGCGACACTAAACCCAGCACAACCAAAGAACCCACCCATCAACAATAAATTGACCAAACAAAAGATCTCATTTTGCTTGGGCAAAGTGTTGCAAAACAAGGGGGTGTGTGTATAGCTGAAAGCCAAGGTTGTGGATAGCCTTTCTCTGTGATATATATAATGCATTATGATTTTGTAAACAAAAGATCTTAATATATGAATATATTATATTTACTGTATTCACCACGAGGATTACCATTCATGTCAACCTCTGTGTTACAGGCTGTAAATAGTGTTAATGTATTGTGTTTTATCTATGATCCATATGATGATGAATGAATATGATTTAGGTCATGTCATGCTTTCTCTCTGGTACCCCACATTGGCTGTACGATACTACTTTTTTACTGAAAATGTTTCAATTTTAATGTCTTTTGTAAAGGAGGATGCTGATGTTGACTATATATCATTGGATCTTCATCTAATAAAATGCACCTTGATATCTGTATGGAATATAGTGTTTGTTTCTTAAATCGCTCAGTGATATGTATTTTAAAGGGGCCGGTGATTTTGCACTGCATCTTGATTAAGTAGGGCTACTAGCTCACAAAGATAGTTTAAAAACAATGTATAATAAAAAAGGATTCTTTACACTCCAGGTTTTACACGCCTGGCAAATCTTAAATATATTGTATTTTGACCTGTTTTTGCCATGAGTAATTTTGAATGGTGGGAAAATATTAAGCAGCAAAAAGCAACATTAATTATCAGAACAGAGTTGATTTTCTGAACTCTCGCACAGCAGATGGCAGAAACTTTATAGACATTTACAGACACAGAATATGACATTATACAATAAAATTGAGCCCACTTAAGCAACTAAAGAATAGGAAAAAATCACTAACTGTTTAAATAAACATGTATCTATGATGTTTCAGAATGGGAAAGTTTACAGTTTAGTGCAGAATGTGCAAAAATAGTGATGAGGGCACAGGCAAAATTCCCTTTATGTGGGATAATCCAACATGTGGGTCAGTATAATGTGATAAGATAGAGTATGTGAGCATGTAGGCTACTGGTACACCAGAACAAGTAACAGCATCAAAGCCTGGTGTATTCAACTAGGAAAGGGTCTGTTTTATTGCTCATGAATTCAACTTTTTTTCCTATGATATAAAGATTGTGTTATTTTTTCTTCTTTATATTTTAAAAGCTCCTGATATTGGAGAGCCCCTTTAGGAGATCGAATGGATTTATTGCAGCCTCGTCTGTGACACAGATAATTCTTGAAGTTAATGTTTTGTTTTTGCAGATGGTAGGTGTGAGTAGAGCTTCTGCACATGGACCACGCTCATCCCACATTAATAATAATAATAACAGCACTGAGCAGAGGAATGAGTCACTCTCACTAATTATGAGGTGGATGTCTGTGTGAATTGACAAGGCGTCATCAGATAACGTGGGCACACAGCCTGCTGCCACTATCTGGTGGTGACATTTTATTGTCCCCATGGTAACAAGTGCATCATCTGTTACTAATGGGGGACTTGGAAAAATCAACATCAGCAGCAGCAGCCGCCACCGCCGCCGCCACTTGGTTTCGCCTCCACCAGCGTTTATTACATCTCACCTTAATACATAAAGTGGCGTGTGAATGATGCTTATTCTGTGAGGATGGATTAGAAGCTGTGTGTGTGTGTGTGTGTGTGTGTGTGTGTGTGTGTGTGTGTGAGTGAGTGAGTGAGAAGGAGGTTTATGAGTGGGTTGCACCTTTTAGTCACATTAATGAAGCTTCCAGTCATGCTTACTTTCCTCCACTCCTTCCCTCTTCTCCTAATTCCTCTCCACTCTCACATCTTTTCTTTTCATCTTCCATTATGATCCTTTATCCCCACCA
>JAOWBC010001387.1:9717935-9761608 GCA_028566105.1 Hypoplectrus providencianus | reverse complement strand
TTTTTTTTTTTTAATAAAAAAACTTTCTGATATAATGTTCTGCCAAATCCACCCTATCCATTAAGGTCAAACAATAATTATGAAATAATAATGGAGCCCCGGGGCTTCTAAAATAATATGCTCTGACATTAATACTAAATTGTATAAATTATTTAAAACTTATTTCAATTTTCGTTTAACTCACAATTTGAACAGTGTGATGCAGGAGGGTGAAATGTGAAAGGAAGTGATTACGTTGATCGTTTTCTTTTTAACACATTTTGACTTTTGGATGGTTTATGTTATTTTGTTGCAATGTTGGTTTTTGTTTTTGACCCATCACATGCAGCTCCAATCAATGCTAGAGTCAGTATGACTTTGAAAGTATTTGTGTGTATGTCCCTCTTTGTTGTGGCTAGGATACATCGCACTTGAGTTTTTGGAAATGTTTGGATCCTACAAGTCAGAAAGCAATCTACCTCTACATATAATAGCCTATGGTACTCTTAATCTGCAGCTGCGCAGGCACACCAGGTTTAACAGGACGAATAGGGACGCAGAAAAGAAAGCATGAAAGCTTGGAAGGCTAGACTGCGTCCAAACCTCTTTCTTTAAAGACGGTCTTCGATTACTGTTCAGTAAAAAGTGACTCCAGCTAATCTGTGCTTTACCTCTCGTTGACCTCCATCTTGATTCCTGTATCAACTGCTCGAGACTTGTTGAGCATTTCCTGTTGGGATCCACGGAGGCACAAGGGAGACAAAACAAAGACACTTTGAAGTCAACACTGCTTGAAAGTGAAACAGAGGCCAATGTTTTCACACAGCTCACACAGAGCCGCACACTCTTCTTTCATCTGCCACCAGATGACCACAGCCAGTACACACACACACACACACATACAAGCACACACGCACACACGCACACACACACACACACACACACACACACACCTCTATCCTGGCAGCTGCCGATTCCACAGCAGCAGAAGTGGCAGCCATTTCCTGCTCCACAAGATCTCCCAGCTCCCCTTGCTGCAGCTCCAGACCCCGAGGACGAAGCCTCTGAACCGCCACCCAACAACAGACTCAAGTTAGACTTAAAGCAAACACACAGCTGCATTTAAACTCTTTATCACAGTCTAGATTCAGTTTCGCTCATTCCTGTTTTTATCTCACGGTAACTCGGGGACACTTTGTCCCATGTTATGTTCACATGTGTAATCATGAGTATGAAGTACAGACCTCTGCGGTGGCCAGAATGGCCTCCAGAGCCGCCTTCAGCCTGCCACTGTCTGCAGACGTGAGGCTGTCCTGCTGCTTCAGCTGGCCCAGCAGAGCCAGAGCCTCGGCCCCGCACGCCTTCACACTCTCTGACAGGGCTGCCGGGGACAGAGACAGGAGGACATCAGAGCTTGACCGATACGGGAATTTTTAAGACGATGGATAATGATTTTAAAGGGGGCAAATACATCAATATGTTTTTTTGAGAGCCTTTTCTTGTGGCTTGCTAACTAGTTTTCACCACTCTGCAAACGTATCCACAAAGGTACTTTCTAAAACATATAACTCAAATCATACAAACAATGCATTTAATTCTTAGACAGTTTTATAAATGAGATAACTGGAAAATAGGAATAAAAAAGTAGCGAAATAAACATTGTTTAATTTCACACAACTGCTGACTATTTTACAATAAAAAAAATCCATTAAACATTCTTTCATAATCAAGCAAAGCAATGTTTTTTCTTGCTCATTGTTTATAAGAGGTAATCATTATGCAATATATCAGACTGCATATATATGATATAGACGTGCCTTTTACAACCCAATATTGGCGAATAATATCCATCTACCTATATATGTCAGGCTCTACAAAATACACACAAAATACGTCCAATAAATCATATTTCCTGGTGTATATATATATCATATAGATGCAGTTGCTTCAGTTGTAAACATTCCATGTATAAAAATGTGATGTTTTCTGTGATGTGTATGGGTGCCACAAGTGGCTGCAGCTGCAGTGTTAATTATACTGACATCCCCTCAAGCAGAGTGTCAACTAACAGCTGAAATAGCCACTCTGATCTGATGGGACGAAGAGGGTGCACCAAAACTACCTCTACAGCAGCTGGCGGCCTGTTTCTCTGAGATGAAGGACAGCCAGCTGATTTGCATCAAACAGTTCGCAGGCTTTCAAATGATGCATTTAAATGTTTATGCAAAGTACGGACAAACACGGTGAATTGATTTTCAGGGCCACAGATATAGATGCAGCTCCACATCGACCCAGTTTCAGTTCTCTGTTTTTATTTTTTTTTTCGTGTTGCTGTAATGAGATTGCTGGCCAGAGCTCTATTATATTTAGGCATGTTTAGACTTGCCCAGGCTGCTAAGATCTTCCAAGGGAGCAGAATCCTAAAACAGTACTCCTGGATGAAGTCAGCAACTTTGTTTGATCCCTGCATGTTTTGGCTGAAAGATGGAATTTCTTTTAAGGAGCTATTCTGAGTCACAGGATGTTAAGACAAAAAGACTGGTCCAAGGTTTTCCTCACCAACATTAATGTTCACAGTAAATCATGGAGACATCCCAACTGTACATGTGACGCATGAGGAGTATAAACTACTTAGGGATGCGTCAGAACACGTACATGCCGGCGGCCGACTGACTCGCCCACAGATTAATATCAGGAGAAAGGTGGAGAACGCAATCTATTCATCTGCTTCATTCACACACAGACACACACACACTTACCGTCAGCCTGCTCCACAGGCACCATGTGCGAGGTGGCACTGCCCTGAACGATGGTGTCGCCCACCAGGTGGCCACACTGGGTCACCACTCGTACCAGCTCAGATACACCTAGACAGACAAATCATTTCGAATCTTTTTACATATTATACATAAGAAAGCAAACATCATCATGGACATGAACAGCTCATTGCTGTAAAAACATGCAGCAAAATATTCTTTGATCTTGTTTCATGATTTTAATCTTAATGTTAAAGCAGAGAAAAGAGAGGCCCATAGGGGAAGAGCCTTAAACCTGCATCGTCTCATGGCCAGCAGGGGGCGTCTCTGTTTGCAAGAAGTCCAGTTGAATAGGAATCTATGAGAGAATGACCCTACTTCTCTCTTTATTTATGACCCAAGTCATGATTTTCCTAATGAGATTTTAGTCTCAGTTGCTAGTCTTCTTCAATTCACCATGATGTGCAGTTTGTAAATTTCACCTTATAACTCTTTCACAGTGTGCTTTTTACTTCATGAAATTAATTTTCATGAATGCAACATTTTGGTCAGAGACAAAATATCTTGATTGTACTAAAAGACAGTCTAAGCTGGTTCATTTTATTCGGTAAGTACATTTTGTTTTGAGGATGTCTTCTGAGAGCCAATGTGGCTTTATTCCACATATTTTCACAGTTTCAGTTATTCACAGTTTATGTGAATTACAGATGCACCTTGATAACCAAGCTGTCTGTACAGACTGTGCTTGATTGACACCTCCCTTCCTGGCTCCTTTTTAAGTTGCACCTGAGAGAGCAATTACTTTATTATTGTTTATATGTATGTGCAGAAAGCAGTGATGTCACATAATACTGCACAGCTTCCCCTCCAGCCTCGACATCAGATAATCAACTAAAATAACTGAAAACATCTGTGTTGGCGCGCAGGTCTTTTAAAAATAATTGTTTTAAGGTCTGTGGTTGGAAACAGCGGTATGAAAATGAAAGGTTGTGGCACCACAACTTCAGTTAAAATGCCTCACAATAGAATAGTTTGATACTTAACTCTATAACATAAGTTCACATAAAATGTATCTGTTACAAAGCTAAACTCTCACCTGTGTTGTCAGCCAGGAAGGCCTCTCTGGCAGAATGGAGTCGGTCCATACAGTCTATAGAGGCCTGACATCTGGAGGCTAAGTAGTCTGAGGGGATACAGAGACATCAACCTGTGAGCAGGCACACAAACACCCCTTCACACAGGGCTAACTAGCATCCAGACGCTGACCTGCGGAGCTGGTGCAGCTGATGTGTGTCGGGTCGTCTATCTGAGCCAGTGAGTCCTGGATGATCTTCTCCGCCTCCTCCACAGCTCCCTGCAGACTGGACCAGCGAGCTGCGACCAGCTGGCTCTCTAAGGCCTGCTCCCTGCTCTCCTGTGGACGCACACAAACACACACACATGGTTGGACTTATCACAATAGTTTTTATTAGAAAAGACAGAAGGTCTAAATGGGAAAACTGAGATGTTCTCTGGACCTGCTGAGTCGCTTGCCTGCTACCGAAACAGCTGCTTGAGTTATTACAGCTGATTAAGAAAGTTAATTAAGCAGGGTAATTGAGAAAATGACAATTCATCACCTTTTCATTGAGCTGATTCTGCAGGGCTTCTGCCGTCTTCACCCCGCTCTCCCTCTCAGTCGCCAGCGAGCTCTGGACTCTCTCCAGCTCCTCCCCCCGGGATGCCAGCTCCGCCTCCACCTTTGACAAGGACTGCACCAGCTCCGCCTTCTCAGACTCCAGCGTGACCAGCTGGGAGCTGAGCACCTCACTCGACTGTGTGGAGGAAAACAAAAAGACGATTTCGAGGCACAATGAATCCACAGGAAGACATGGTTGGGATAATACGCAGCTGTCACGACATGTCAGGATGTGGAGTGACCTCACAATAAGAAAAACACTTTAATGTCCAGCCACTGATTATAACAATACTGCCTGCATTTAAGTTTGCGGAGAGGTTTGGGTTGAGGTCAGATTTACAATCAAACAAACACTAGGAAGTTGTGGTTGCGCAACTTGGCTGCAATGCAACAAACATGAGCTAAGGCAACAGAGTTACATCAGATCCTGTGCACTGCCAGTTTTAGTGAATGCAGTTTTTGGGCTGTTAACTAGTAAAATGCTGATATGAGCAGCATGGAAATGTTGGGCAAGTAGAAAAACATGTATGAGACTTACAGCCTGAGTCCCAGCAGGTCCGACAGAGAGCAAGAAATGTTGAGAAATGAAGGAGAAACAGGATTAAGAATGTGGATGTGCAGCGGGAGCGAGTGCAAGCAGGAAACTTGTGACAAGAGAAAAAACGTGGGCTGTGTGTGAAGAAGACTATGGAGATTAGAGAGATGGAGGAGGAGGAGGAGGACAGAAAGAGTGACAGGGTTGATAAGTAGTGCCTACAAAAGCAGGACGTCAGGAGTGGGAGGCAGAGACGGACGAGAGGTACGCTGCCTGTGCACAACAACATCTGAAATTGGGGGCGGAGGGAGTCACGAGCAATCAGTGGGGATGAGAGGGTTAACAACATGAAATCACTGCTGGTTGATCTGCCACTCCTCCTCTTATCCCCTTCAAAATATGCTGCAGATCAATTAGCTGCTCAAAGATGCAAACAAGCACGAGTTTACTGAAGCAAGGAGCCAAGCAGCTGCATTCACACATGTGGTTGTTTGGACGAGATTTTACTGCTTCTGTTTCTCATTCTGGACTGTTTTTTTTAAATTTTCATAACTGAAATGCCTTCAGTCGGCTGCTACAAACATAGCTCGGCTTCTCAGCTGTGCAGAGATGACAAACGTAGAGTAGGAGAGGAAAATAATTCTGCTGCTGCTTAAACAGTTTCCCAGCACTGAAAACAGAATCAAGCACTGCAAAGAAATGTATAAGCACATCAGTTCAGTCTGACACTGGATGTGATCGAGGTTCTGCTGTATATATATATATATATTATAACTTTAAACTTCTACACTCCTACATTTAAGGGGAAAATATTGTACTTATTACACCACTGTATTTGGCTTCTAGCTTAAGTTGACTAAAGGGTCAGAGACAGTAGGTTTTAGCAATCACATTTGGTTCCTTCTAGGTCATTATACACTCCACTCAGAGAATGACAATACACCTGAAAATATCTTAATATTATAAATAGTACAGAAATAATTTCAGTGGCTTATAAAAATGTAACCCATTGCAGCGCAGATAAGACTATGGTGAGCCGCCTCAGTCTAGTACTGGTCGATGCTACTTCCAGCTATCATGGTCTCCCACAAAAATCCAGATCTATCACAAACTTGGGTACATGCCTTAAAGATGTGGCCACAAAAGTGTGGTGCAAGCGACATCATCAAATAATAAATGACTAGAATAAGAGCGCATGACACCAGCGGCCCATTTTTAGCTTCATCCAGACTGCGCCCATTAGGATCACCCAGGTCTGTTAGTCAGAATGAAAAATTTCACCCCATTAATCTTTTAACACTTCCTTCAAGCAGCCGCTATTATCTTTTTTAATTGGAACTTTAAGAGAAGGGCTTTCGGGTGTAGCTAACATTAAAGGATGTTAAAAGAGAGTGACCTGTTGTGACGAGGCCATGCTGGTCTTCAGGGCGTCCAGCTCCGTCCTACTGGACACCAGCTCTCTCTGGAGCTCCTGGAGCTGGTCCAGTTGCTCCCGCTCCTGAAGAGGACAGGTCAAGATCTCACTTTAGGCACATGATGGCATGTTAAGGCCATTGTAGATAGAAAAAAATATATCAATACACAGCATTCTAGTCCCTTTTCCTGTTGTTCCTGCAGTTATCACCTCATCAAAATCAGCATGATGTTTTCATCTGAATAGGCCCAATTCACAGCATTGTCTCTTCAACGACAGGACATTTATGACTTATTGGTGATTATGGGCTCAATTATGTCCTGATTGCTACATTTTAATATGATTAAAGGTTTAATTTGATTAGGTCCTCCACTGTGAGCATAATATATTGCAAGCCTGCGTCTGTACTTTAATGAGGCTTTGAAAAGTGAAATGATGGCGTTCCTGAACCAAAAGATTAAAGCTGAGTTTTTATCTTTGACTTTTAAAAAATAGTTTATTATGTTTAAAGAATGGTTGTCTTTCTGCAAATGTGTTACTTTATTATATCAGAGAATATTTATATTCTACTCATACATTTATGTCTTTAACCTCTGTATTTGTAATTTTTTCCCCGAATATTACCTTCCTCCCCTGGCTCTGTACTTTTTTTTTTCTTTTAAAAAACAAATGAGCTCAGAATGTGACTGTAAATAACAGTTACAATAACAAAAAAACTTTTATCAAAGTGAACTTTGAGAGTTCAGAGTTCCACTGAAGTTTGTGTAAATCTTGGATATCTGGAATCAGTGTCTTTGCTGTGGGTCATTCTGGAGCTAAATGATTGCACTGTGGGCCCCAAAAATCCAATCTCCTCCTCATTATTTTCCACATGCACCCTACAGTCGTGAGGTTCAGCCAATCAATTCCCTGCAAAACACTGAGCTGAAAGCTAACTCTGTGTGTGTGTTTGGCAGTGATAACAGAATTCATTTCATCCTCACCTGTCGGTCTGCAATGTCCTGAGCGGCCTTCACCTTCTCCTGCATCTCTCTCCTCACTTCCTCCACTTCATCCTGAGCGGCCCGAGCCACCGTCATCTGCCGGGTCACCTCTGCGTTCTGCACACACACACACGCACACAAACAGGAGGACATGGGACACAGATGCAGACGCCCAGACAAACAAACCAAAATAATCAGGACGGAGGCTGCATCTTCAGCTTGGGGGAAATATAAAAGGACAGCAGGAGGACAGAACTTAATTTAACTTGGATGTTTTTTTAGGAGGAGACGAGGACACAGAGAGGGATTTGATTAAAGATTTCTTTCTCACCTTCCTCAGCAGGTCGGCATGGCTCTGAACCAGCTCTGTGTACTTCTCCTTCAGTTTGGTGTAGCGCTGCTCGTTGGCCTGAGCCTTTTCTGGGAGAAAAAAGAGACAATAGAGAGACAGACATGAGGCGGACAGACACATTCAATAAAGGACCTAATAATTTACAGCAAGATGTCCAGGTGGGGAAAACTGCAGGTAAATCATCCCTACAACAAAGGCCTGGTCTCATAAAGCATTTGTCATTTTTTCATGTTACAACATCAAGTTTTCTGCTTCCTTTTGACAATTGACAGTGCAAAGAGTTTTAAAATCACATGTTTTATTTACTCTGGTCTTTTTCCAGATGAAAGGAATTTAGGGCCGTATAAAATGCTTTCACAACACTTTATGATGAGCATATAGGCTTGGCAGTAGTTGTTAATTCACATCCTCGCACCTTCCAGGCATTTAATTGTGGTATAAGTAAAGGAAAGTATCAGTGATGGAAGAAGTATTTAGATCCCTTGCTTGCGAAAAATTGCTGAATTTAGAATTTAACTAAAGGATCAAAAGTACTCCTTATGCAGAATGGCCCTACTTTGATAGTTTTTCCTTGGAAATACATAGGAATGCACTTATATCATGTTAAAAAAAATGACATACTGTTATGTGCTTAAATTTATAAAAATGTGTGACGTGTGATATAATGTAGCTCCCAGTTTAAGTGACACATGTGCAGCCTTACTCTCGATCTCCGTCACGCTGCGTTGCTCCTTCTCCGTGTCCTCCCGGACTCTCCGCAGGTCGTCCAGCTCCGCCTTCAGGAACTCACTCTCTCCTGCAGCCTGCAGCCTCAGGTGGCTCTGCTCTGCGAGCTCCGCCTCCAGCTCGTTGACACGCCCCCTCAGCGCCTGACACAGCCGCCCGCTCTGGTGAGAGAAAGGGAAATAAATCACAAATCACACATCCCGTGTGGATAGATCTCTCTGTGTGAGACATGATTTAGAGCTGTTTGTGCAGAGTCATAAAAACTATTTCCTTTGCTCTTTACCTCAATTCTGAAGGACTCCAGCTCATCTTTAAGGGCCTGGATCTCTCTCGTCAGCTGTTCAATCAGACGGTCTCTGATGGGTGCAGGAAAAACATTGATAAAAAATAAAATCAGATTCAAGCAGTCAACCCAAAGGACCAATTCTGCACTTTTATATTCGTGTCACATGACAATACAAAAAGTTTTTTTGGTGCTAATGTATTGAGAATAACTTAGCTACTTGGACATTCAAATAATTCTGACAGCTATGATCACGCAGACACACAAATCTGAAGTTTTCAGGCCTTACTTGTCATCCTTCCGCATGCCGTTCTGACTGTTGAAGTTGAAGGGGTCGATCGCCGCCGAGGTGCCAAACAGGTCGTCAAACTTGGTCTCCAAAGCAGGCTGCGTGTCCAAAACAGGCAGGGGAAAAAGAAAATCTAGTGAGCAGTATCCACATTGGCACCATTGACCTCTAACCTGTGTTATTGTTTTGAGTCTTTCGGTATAATTATAGTTATTATGAAACACACTCACTTCCCATCAATGTTTGTACATTTGATCCACTTTAGCACCTCTCTATTATATTAAAGTCTTCAGAAATCATTCCCATCTGTTTTCTCAGTGTCAGTGATCCAAATGTTTTGCAGCTGGATTGTGCATCCAAAATATTATTAATACCTCATTATTTACCATGTTTATAAGAAGACAATATGTTGTTTTAGCCAGCCATGTGAAAGTCAGTACATTATAATTAAGACCATGGCATCCAGCATAAATATAAACCAAATGTTTGAGTAATCGTAATGAGAATCTGAGGAATATATTTGCACAGGGAGGTTTGTTCATGTCCACACAGCTGACATGGGCAGATTGTGACAAATGGACCCCTGGGTACAGACATGTAGAAAGTGCCCATCACTTATGAGTGAAGCCCAGAGATTTTATGGCCATTTTGATTCTCGTGGTCAGTTTTTGTCTCGTTGTCTGTGATTTTTTTTGCTCCTTTTCATAGCTCCATGTGTTTGTAGTTGAGTTAGCCTCTTTGTGGTCTCTCTGAGTCTTTTTGCAGTTGTTTTATGTTTCTTTGTGGTCACTTTAATTCTCTTCCTGGTTAGAGTGACATAAGCAGGGTGGGGGTGGGAGCTCAGTAATCCATCCAGGACAGCTGGCAGGTTACTTCCTGCATTTATCTACTTCTGTTGACCACTTTGCATCTATTTCCTCCCACAAACACAACGTCCTTCCTAAACGTTTGATTGCTGTTGACAATCCGCACCATGGACCATTGAGGGATGCTTGTCTTGTTTAGTTACCGGCAGCACGGGGACGTCTGTGTCCACCAGGTCATCTGTCTCCACCACGTGCTCGGACTCGGGGGACGACGACTCGGCGGGGATCACGACCACCGGGCTGATGTGCTCCGACAGAGCTGACGCACGCAGGAAGTTGGGAGGGTTCTTTGAGAATCACAAACAGAGCCGAAAGTGGTCAACATTTCTCTTTCTAAATTCAATTTAAATCACTTGTAGCAGTGCACATAAGGATGCCAATAAAATGAGCAGAGCTGATAAAACCTGATAAGTTGTTCTGAAATAAAAAGAAATATAATAGATATAATCAATAATATTTTTAGAGTATATAAACAACTGAAGGAGGCAAAGATTTTTGTTGCAAAGGTATTACAAACAATTGCTGAATAGAAACTGTAACAGCCGTCGAGGGTCAACTTGAGGCCCAGGTGTGGTAAAAATGGTTGAAATGTGAAAAATAAAAAAGGTGTATTGAGGGTTGGACCTCACCTCAGGCAGCTGTGGGATCTGAATCAGCCTCTTGAAATACTGCAGGTTACTGGAGCGATAGAACAGACTCTTCAACCTGAAACACAGGGATCAGCACAGATGGAGGAATAAACAGGAAATCAGAGAGAGGGGCAGGAGAGTTTCACAGTGAAAATGAATCAAGCACGGCACTAAGCGCTCAGTCATTGGGGTCACGCTCAGTCACAGGGTAAAGTGAAACCGTGACCGGCTGAATTTCTGCGCCTGCGAGTGAACTTCATACTTCTTAAACTGTTCCTGGAAACGGTCTCTGTGGCCCTGGAGAGTGTCTGCTGGAAGGCCTGCAAGCACACACATACACACACACACACACACACACACACACACACAACACAAACACGTCAGTGCTGGAAATCTGCTCAGGTATTCTGTGTTTATATATTTAATATTTGTTTCAAAGCTTTGAAGCTGAAAGCCTTCAAATCTCCCAAACATCCTCTTTCACAGACTGAGGGAAGGCTTGTTTCAAACAAGCTCTGGAAGGTTTCAGGATCTAAAGGGTCTGAAAAATTCTCTAACTCAGAGGACAGCGTGTCTAATGTCCTCTTTGCAGAAAGGTGTCACGCATTTGAAGTATTGAAATGATGTCGATAGCCACAAGTAAAGCTGTAAACAGCTTGCATACGAACAGATATGTGATGCAGACATGCGTCATTTTCTCTTGTTAATAATGTTCTACAAACAGAGGTGTCAGACGTATCATAAATCAATTAAAATGAAATAGAACTGCAATAGACTCAGAGTAATGCAAATTAATATTATCTTCATCATATTACCGTAATCATAATTTACCAATTTATTTTTTTATGATTGTACTGGCACATCAAACCTCCATTCAGTTGTTATAATATGAGACCAGTTAAGAAATATTAATAAAGGCATGTAATGCGTCCATGATGCAGCAATTTACTGTCACAGAGATAAAAACTGACTGAGCTGCGAACAGTCCAAACAAATTTATTTGATAGTTAAATAATAATTTCAGTTTTAAGCCAAATGCTGAATCCTTGCAGGTTCCAGTGGCTCAGATATTTTTGGATCGTGTTTTTTTTTTTTTTTTTTTAACCACATATGATACTACAAAAAGTATGTTTGGATAGTTTGTTGGATAAAAGTTACTATTTAAGGACATCACTTTGGGCTTTGTATTGGGCATTTTTTTGACATTTATTTTTTGAGATCATTTTCATTTTTAATTTACAGGTTGAAGTTAATGATAAATCTGCCAGTGAATTGCCTCCACCAAGGCAGTTATGTTTTCACCTCGATTTGTTGATCAACAGCTAAACTACTGTCATGTTTTTAATTAAATGATTACAAAGACTATAATATATTTATACTTGCTCATCAGTACTTTTTGAAGAAAAAAAACCCCTAAATGAGCCTCTGATCAAGTGATTTTGAAGAAATAACAATATTTTAGGCTTGTTTCTTTCTGATAAAGGGGTTCCTCATACATGATGCACTCAGTGAACACTGAAAATGTTACAATACAACAACTATTTCTGTTTTTGCCATTTCTGGCTTTGATAAGTGGTGTCATTTTTGGGACATTTAACAGAAACAAGCCTGTCTGGTTTTGGGTTTCAAGGAGAGAAAGGCCTTCCAAAAGAAAAAGAAAAGCCCAGTATTTGCATCTTAACCAACACAGAGCAGCCTTTGCTGTGAACTATTCCCCCTGAGCCTGTAGATGTGCAGTAGATGTGTGTGTCACTCACAGGAGTGCAGCTTGAATAGCAGCTTGACGGTGTAGTCGTACAGGTGGCTGCTGTCCAGGATGACCTGGATGAGTGGAGCCAGGCGACACTGGCCCGCCGCTGTCACTGACACCGACCGAGACATGTCCAGAGAGCTGAAAACTGGTGAGGAGGAAGGGAAAAACATGCACTCAATCAATAGACGTGTTTACAGGATCAATATACACCCACACAGAGCCGTGTGAGCCTAACAGGTATCATTACAAACACGGCGCACAGACCCACATCAGTGCTTATTAATGCAAACACAGCGAGACAGCCGAGGCTCATAAATCATGAATTTTTCATGAAGCGATCACGTCTCTCTGCTGTGCTCTCGGCTACCAAAACTAACAGCAGCTGGGAAAAGAGGCAGGAAAAAGGTTTGATGGTGGAGCAGCAACGGGAACACTGACGGGATTGTGTGACTCCCCCTCTGCCTCCATCACTACAGCGCCCTCTTCTTTCCCTGCCACCCTGCTTACACCACCACAAAGCTCTGTGCTCTGTCCAGGCGTGGTTTCCTGCACAGCGAGGAAACACACACAATCACACAAACACACAAACTCATGCACACGCGGACACCTCGGGCCTGGCCTCTGTACCTCGGGTGACGTGACGTTTTTAAAATACACCAGACCACAGGAGGAAGCTGACGAGAGTGTGAGCTCACACACACTCTGGTGTGTTTTCTGTAGATAAAGTCGATGATCAGACCGCAGTCATGGGTGACTTCATTGGGTGGGCTGTTCTATTTTTTTTGTTGATGTGTTTTGTTTTTGTTTAAATTAACTTATGGTTCATATTTTATACACTTAACAAATATGCCTTTCCTTTTATAAAAACTGCAGTGCAGTAAATCATCTCCATTTTATTAACAATTATTTTGTTATTACTGTTTATCATCTATTGGTATTTTCTTTTACTGGAAATTGTTTTTCTCTTGTTATAAACATATACTTTTACTTACACATCATTCATTAATCATCATTAACATATAGATAATATCATCCTCGGGACACAGAATGAAGGACGCAGGGCATCAAACATAGAAACAAGAATGTAATTTCCTGTTGTTCTTTTATGAATCGAGCATGCAGCTTTCCCAGCATTTCTCCTGAGGTGCTGGTCACATCCCAGCTGTCTATTTTTAGCCTTGTCCATACTTTAAGAGACATTAACCCGGGATGACTCACCCAGACAGCAGCAGGGCTGCCGTCCACTGTTGAACCACTAATAGCTGTCAGAGCGTCTATTTCTGGGCACCATTATGTCCAGTGCACCTATCAGTCAGACGGCGTCTTCCTGTCAAAACTGTGTCTTCAATCCATGTGTGTGTGTGTGTTTGTGTGTGTGAGACATCATGCTTTGGCTCACAAAAGCACAAGTGGTAACTTACCACCCAGGAAGAGGTTGAGCTCGCACTCCAGGTAGTCGAACATCTCCACAGTCAACTGGAAGCTGAAAGAGCCGAGAGACAGAGAGATGAGCCTTATTATACGATTTCTTACAGTGTTGTAATGTTAAATTCAGTCCAAGCAGTGTAAACAAGCTTCATGTTGATGCAAAATAAAAAGGATCCTGCTCTTTCCAAAAAGATCAAAAATGCAATTCTCATATCAACACCCTTAATTTAAAATACTGGATCAGTTCCTTGTTGCATTCTGATTGGCTGACTTGCAGTCAAAGTTACCACATGTACATCTGCTGCAACTGTGTGGTGCTGGGCCCAAATTTTGGAAAAAAGTCTTTCTTGAACTTTGTTGCTTTTCTTTTTGTCTTCTAACTTTTACCTCTTCAGACCACTGGAGGAACTACTCAGGACTTTTACTCTGTATTAATATTGGTAATTTGCACATCGCTGAAGTGTTGCAGCTGGTCATTTTTATGTTTGTGTATACTGCCAGGACTTAACCACAACTGAGCTGAAAACATTACAATGCAGAACCACTGACGAAAACAATGAAATGGAAAATCTCTTCTTAATTCCATCTTCTTTTCACTATTTAAACAGTTTTTCTATTACCCTGTGCTGAACACCACAGCTAAAATGATCACTTTGAATGACTAAGATAATGTCTCTGGTGCATTATGATTAATGAATCCATCCAACAAATTTCATTTCACACTTTGGTCGACACAGTTTGAGATGCAACACTGAAACTCATTAATATCTGCATCCTGGGGCCGACAACACACACAACAACAAGAGCAGCAGCACGCCACACTCACAAATTATTAACGTCGTTCTCTCCCGCCTCGTCAAGCTGTCTGTTTGACATCTGTAGGTTCCCGGGGAAGCGCGGGTTCTGAAAGACGAGACAACAGGAGGAGCGTTAGCCGCCATGACGTCCGTCTGAGACGAACACATGACCGTTTACAGGCACAATCTGATGCCTTTAACAAATGACTCTGCATCGCTTATTTTGTACTTCTACGCATTCTATCGAGTACTTCTAGTGTTTAGTTTTTCTAAATAATTTGGAGACATGATAGATTTAAATCTTATATTCACCCTATTTTATCTATTTACCAACACCTACGAAAAATATCTGGCTATAAAAGAAAAAACCTGATGAAGCTTCAGGTGAAACACATCATTTGCTCTCAATCAATCCCAGTGAAGTCATGCAGCATGTGTTGGTACTCATGCTTTGTCTTCACTGATACTATCTCGCTCTCCAGCTGGTCACTCACTGTGTCAGTCTGAGCAGGGAGGGTACAGCGGGCAAGAATGAACCAAAACAGGAAAGTTGTGGGCCAGAAATCTAAAATATTTCCCCTAAATAGTTGCTGTAAAGCCGTTCTAAGCAGAGGGAAGCTGTGATCCTCTGTGGCTTTATCACTATGACTGACCCCTTTCACTTACAAGAAATCATGAAAACCACTTGGCCTCATACAGGAAGTGAAATATAAACAAATGGCATCCAACTTTTGTTTGTATCCACTATTTGTCCTTATTTTGTTAGTTTGTACCCATCTGGGCTTAACCATTTTGTTCCTAGCTTGCTCTTTGCTTAGGCAAGAGAAAACGTCAACAAACTGTTTGTCCAAAGCAAGGAAAGTCTGAATGTAGGACCATAAAAATACACAAAGAACATATTTAGATTATAATATATTTCATAATAGACGAGTATACGTTTTGATATCATTAAGTTGTGTTAATTTAACAGTATGTTGATTTCACTGCTGTTGAGGTGCTTTTTTACTTCCTCAATGACTCCACGAAGACATTTTACAAACCTTTGGCCCATTAATACCTGCACAACCTGTCTTGAAATAAAAAAAAAATTAAAATAAACTGCTGGCCTGTCCTGTCTGTCTATGCTTTAATACATTGTGATGTTTTTGAGTGTATGATCATTCTCTTCCACATATTGTTGCTTCTGTTTTTCTGTCTCTCCCAGTATCTTTTACCTAAAGATGATAGCTTATGTTTGTTTTCATTTCTAAAAAATCCTTATAATGTAAGTGTTAAAACAGTTCTAGCTTCTATAACTTATTTTTTAAAATATGATATAATAATAAAATCTAGCATATTTTATGGGAACATGATTGCACTTTGTATAGATATCCTGGAAAATAAAAAAATCCAGGCGGATCTTGCTTTTAGTTGAGCAGCTCTTTGCTTTGTTAAAGGTTAATGTGAGACTGTGCTTGCAGGAGCTGATTGTTCATTAATTGACCTTTATGTCGACCGTGCAGAGACTCTGTGTTTCCTTCTCTGTGGGCTCAGTGGTAATTTTAGACACAGAGGCTCCCAGACCGGCCCGCTCGCTGATGTGTGAGCGACACGTTTAGAAGATGCAGGTGAAACAAAAGATGATCAGCGGCTTTATCTGGCAGGGTGTCACCATACTGAGGTCATGTCTTGGCAACGTGCCCTCTGTCCCCTCTGGAGGGAACTACTACCCCCCCAGCGGAGCAACCACTAACCACATCTTCCTGTGATAGCATCAACACCCTGCTCGCTCTGTCCCATAAAAAGGCTACATTACAGATGCTTCAGCGGCCATTAGTGTGAAAGCCAGAATTTTTTTTTTATGAAGCTGCCCCCCCACCCCCACCCGCAGAGACGCGCTGGCACTAAAAAGAGAGCCTGAGACAAAGATAATGAGTGACGAGGGAGACTGGTGCTGCATTTTATAGGCCAGGCCGACTCACTTTGATGTGGAACTCCATTTTGGTGATGAGCAGTTTGAGGTAGATGCTGCACAGCTTCCCATAGCCTTCACTCAGGTGACCCTGAGGGGGAAAGAGAGGGGGAGGGCCAGGGAGAGACAGGGGAGAGACATGATCAAAGGTATAAAATAATCTTCCTCTCCTCTTGGAGGACTCGCAGGTTTGCTGGTGAAAGAAAACTGAGGAAGCAAATCATTTGAGGAAATTCGTTGTGGCACTTTGGCCGAGGGCAGCGTACAAAAAACATGAAAAGAGGGAGCAGAGAGGGGCCATATCCAAGCTGCGCCGCCGCATAAATATTCCCCCCTCCTCCAGTTCAGTTCAGTTTGCTCTGTGTGAAAATGTCTCAGTGTGGACAAAGTTGAATAAGAGGGTCTATTTGGCCAATTTGCTTCTCACTTCCCTTTTCCTTGATCCTGGGAGTGCGGGTGGTGATGACACAACAGGAAAGAGAGGCCACAACCCCAGTCACAGGGACCCAGCTTCCTGTATCCTCCTGCCTAGTGACTTCAGCAGAAACTGGGGAATATAAAAACATCCAGGAGTACAGAGCAGCACCCGGATGTTGCTTAAGGCATAAATCAGGAGTGACTGCTCAGATTTTGTGGCTTAATGGAGTGCAGTGTGTTCAGGTTTACACAATAATCCCTGTGAGTTTCCACAGAGGTGTCTGCATCAGTACTCTGAACAGACTTCTGTCACTTAGATCAATGCAAATGGTATTTACCAGTGAGGCTTTTTATCGATAAATAACGTTAAACTTTTAGCTAAAAACAGGTGAGAGCAGGGATTCCCCGGAGAGCAGCGGCTTATGTAACGCTGGTGTCTGGTAGCCACAACATGAAGCTGGCAGTCATTGTGTTGTGAGCACTGACTGCCACACTTGGCATGTTTTTACATGGCTTTGTCCATCACAGGTCACAGTGTCTGTCACTCCGACAGCAGCCGGCCGGCTACAAACAAATCCTGTAATCTGATGATCTTCACAGTTGGAGGACGGTTGGCGGCTCTACTCTAACGATGCTAATAAGCAAAATAAGGGCTTCCTTAATTACAAGTGTCCTTAATTTGTGTGATTTTCTCCTGCTAGTGGTCTCTCAGTACAAACACTGAAAAAGACTTTCAATGAGTTTCAATGCCGTCTTGCTGCAACCTGTACCACCTGCAGTCACTTAGGATTCATTCAGTGGACAGTTTTTTTTCAGTTAAGCTGAATTACCCATAGAGTTCGGCTCCTCTCCAGAAAAAAAATTAACTGGGCGAAAATAATAAGAATCAGGCAGTTAAATAATAATAAGAATCAGGCAATTAAACATTTAAAAAAGTCATTTTTTCGAGCTTCCGTTAACCTTTGCTCAACTTCTTTTTTCTGATAGCTTAAGATCCAGACATCCCACATAACCCGATCCTGTACTTAGTTAAAATAAAAAGTTAAAAACAACAAAGATCTGATAAGTTTATCATTAAAATATGACTCAAAACTGGATAAGAAGTCAATTATGAAAGCTTGTTGCAGACATTCATAAATGACACTTGCACAAAGGGGATGTAAAATCACTGGCAGGTAACAAAATGAAACGGGCCGTTGACTAAAATTACTGATTTTCCTTGTGTTGAAAATTATTGGAAAAACTCCAATCATTACATCATAAAGGTGTATTCCAGCTGCTGTAAAAGCCCCACTTAGACATCATTATTGAAATGTCCTGCCAACATTTTAGCTGCAGCCAAATTCCAGGAGCTGGTTCAGTTATAGACAATAATATGCTGCAGTCAAAAATAGTGCCCCTCATCAGCGGAGGCCTTTGTTTCATTCTGAACATGGGAGGAAAAAGTTGGTGACAACACAAAACTTCATCCCCGTTCAACCTTTTAATATTTTAAACCAACTGCAGAGATAATCGAGTACAGCATCAGGTCGTTTTTCCTGTGACTGCGTGCTGTGCTGTGCCCACATTAACATAATAATCTGTGTCCTTACCCACATCCTGCTCATATCAGTTAAATCAGCCTTGTTCCTCATGGAGTCCTTTATCACCTGCAGCAGAGACAGAGAGGAGGGGGTCGAGTTAATAAAACACGACTCATCTGGTATAATTAACTCATTGTAGATGAGGTGTGACATAAACTGAAGGATGACTCATCAGAAAAGTACTCTGCGGTTAACACGGGAGGATCAGATGTGTTTCAGGGTGAGGCGGTTACCGCGGCGATGTCTGTACGTACGTTTGGATGTCCGTCCCGCAGCAGCTTGTGGAAGACGTGGCAGAACTTCCAGCAGAGCACCGCGTTGCTGGAGAGAGGAAGCCGGTTGACGGCTGCCCAGAAAGTGTGGGCGCCTTTTTCATGATGGGTCCCCAGGATGCAGGGTGACGGGCAGGTCAAGGATCACTTGGTTATCATCTGGCATGACATGCTCTGTTGGGCTTTGGCCTGGCTGGAGCAATATTACATTTCATCATCCTGTATTTTTATTTCGCCTCCTTCACAGGAATGTCACTCTGAGATTGTATGAGTCATGCTTTCTTTTTTCTTTCTTTTTTACCATTTCTACCAATCTTCATACAGAAAACCCATTCCAATCAGTTTCCAGGGTTCCTATATGTTTCCAATCAAATTTGAGCACATTTTCAAGGTACATTTCCAAGCTTTTCCAGCCTTTTCGAGCAATGTAAAACTACATATTCAACTAGAGTATATACAGTATTTACATTCTAGAGATAATATAATTTCTTCATCTAATTAAACAGGTATGAATGTGCTATGAAAAAAACAATATTATGTTTTGTAGAAACCTTCTAAAATGACAAATAAAAGGAAGATTTCATATTGTGTTTGTAAGTTAATTTGGTATTTAAACCAAATTTCAAGCAGTTTCATGCACTTTAAAAAAAAAAAAACATTTAAAGCACCACATTTAAGTGTTTAAGGATTTCTAACAGCTGTATGAACTCTGAGTTTCAACTCTATTTACACTGGATTTTTATGGTCCAAAAGTATTTGTGTTTGTAAAAACTGATCCCACAGTTTAAATCGAGTCTTCTTACATAGTTGACTGTTCAGACAGTGCATTTGGTAATTGAAAATAAAGGCAACAAACTGAAATGAGCTTCTGACGATGTGCAAGTCTGCACTCCTAAGTACAAATATGATTAAATTACAAAGCATTTGCACAGCAGATTATATTTTTATGAGCCAAACTGCTTGTTTTCTTTTTAATATTCAAAACAAACAAACTAAAAAATAATGAGGCCTCGATATTCTGCATTTAGTCTGTCCTCCCCCTGCAGACACCAAGCCGCTGTGTGTGTCTGTGCAGCTTTGTGTTCTGCTTCACACATGACTAAATTAGCTGTGCAGCAAAGCCACATGTAGATGACGGGGTTACACTAAGTTTGTTGTTTGGATCGTGCACTAACGTAACCCTGCAGGCAGAGAAACAGCTCCACACACACACACACAGATGGAAATCAGGATAAACACACTTGTTCTCCTCACACACTCAGAGACAATTTGAGGATATTCCTGGCATGCTTCTCTTTGACAGCGACCTCCTGTGTGTTGATGGCCTTATTGATGCTGACAGCCTGTGAAGAGGAGGAAAGTCAGGGCAGAGGAGAACAGAGGAGAGAAACGGAGAACACAAATCAGCCCACAGCTTTTGTTACACAGCTTACAGAAAAAACTCATAACGCATTTCATTTTAAAACATGACCCTCTTCCATCTTTAAGGAAAGTTGCCATTTTCCTTTTCTAACCACCTGGGCAACTGGAAGCAGCAACGCTTTCTCAGTAAAGACTGATTGACCTATTTTCTGCAGAGTTAGTATTCAAGGCAGCCGCTGAGAGGCCGAGCTGCTCTCTGCTTTTGAGGAGCTCCAGGAACGCAAACATCTGCCTCATCAAGCGACACGTGTCGTCACATCTCCCTTCACCTGTCTCACCTGCGCAACACAGTCACCATATTAAACTCAGGAAAGATTCACAGGTATTTTCAGCAGGGACAGAAAGCAATCGCTGAAACTAATAAGTCTGAGCTATTTCCAAGCCAGAAGCCTGCATTTAAATTTCCGAGGGGCTGTAAGCAGGCCGGCTGAATGAGATAACACCAACAGTTACTCACGTGTGGATGATCAGGGGAGTATCTGTCTGTGCTGTGAAATCTACTGAGGAATGTTGGCCAGGCTAAAAATGAACCCCCTCCAACTTCAGCTCAAATTAAAGTATCATCTAACTCGTCTCGCAGAAACACTCAAGACTTTTGAGTTATATGTGCGCCCTGCAGTCAGACTCAGGATTCATACTCATATGCACACTCGCGGCAATTAGAAAGCTACTGTGGTATTAGCTTTTGGTTTAACAGGCTTAAATACAGCAAGCAGTAGTTTAGATGTGAGCTGATGAAGGGTTGGAAGTAGATCAGTTGCCCTTCATACAGACGGGTCGCTTTGCAGAACCAGTCCAGTCTACAAGCTTAAAGGTGTAATATGGGGTTCTGGTTGATTTAAGTCTCATTCTTTTGTCTAATAATGATGCTTTGGATCCTTGGCTGGGCCAGACCACTCACCCCAAGCGTTGGTGTGACGACCTGGGTGCAATTGGTCTGATTCAACGGACAACAAACAGTATTTTCCAATATCACAGTGTCTGCCGCAGTAGATATAGGGGACTGGATGATCAGTATGAGACAATATAATATGTCCATTTACCACAACTTGTTACAATGATATCAACTCACAAAAAATAACTTAAATATGATAATCATAACATTTTATTTCTGAGCTCTCTTTACTATAAACAGGCTATAACAGGGTTTGTACACTTCTTTAGTGGTCAAATTCATTGTTTTTCATTCTGCCTTGGAGAGAGGCATCATTTGTAATTGACTCTCTCCCCCACTCCATAGCACATGCTCTGTGGTCAGCAGAGACAGAGAGGAGACGTTCTCTAGGAATAAAGTAACGTAAGAGGGCACTGACATGCTGCAATACAAGAAGGTGATTAACCTCATATGATGTTTATAATGGGACTGAAGCCGGCAGCATGAAGGAGATGGGTAGAGGTGGGAGGTGGGGAAGATGTGCAGGGAGCCTGTGTGTTTGATAACTACATGTGTTTTTTGAGGTGATGGAGTTAGCCTCAAAGTTCATGCAACATTTTTTCACAAGCAGTAGTAGTCAAAAGACCACAGAACTGTTTTGTGAGAGTTTCTGGGGATCCATCTTTCACTGCAATCAATCCCACAATGTTGAGAAATTCAGTTGAGTGTTGGGTCAATCTACTGAATAAAAAGATGCCATGCTGCTGGGCTGAAAGTCCTCCACTTGTTCTTTAGGTCCCATCAAGGCAGCCAAACAGGAAAGCTGCATGATCAAAAAAATATGAAAAATGTTCCTGCTATATGTTCCAGGCCCACATTGTTTTAGAGTTTAAGTCGTTTCAGATGCTTTTCAAAACAAGGTGTTCCGGAGCGGCATCTGGCTGACATATCACGTTGCACAGGAGAGGAAAAATCCAACCAGAAAACTGTACACGTCAAAAAACACAAAACCAAACATGCATTTTGCGTAGTAATCATGAACCGTGAGCGCGGTGCCTGGGGTCAGCAGAGGACGGGAGGCCTGTTTCATAATCGCACTTCCCACAGATGTCCTGAGTCTGCTCCTCCTCTTCCAGTATGTGAGCTGTCAGGACTGGAAGTTCACCGTGATGAATCACTGGAGGAGGAGGAGGAGCAGGCCAGGAGGGGTGGGGAGGGAGAGGCAGGAATGAAGGAGAGAAGAAGAACTTGGGAGCATTGGTAGCTTTCCATGTCACTCTGCTGAGACAAACCCACTCTGCTAAAATCATTAGTGGAGCAGAACATCTGCGCCCTTCGGTAACCTTGAACATGCTGCCAGGTGTCACGGACTGTTTTTAAAGTATGATGTCCACAAAATATTTCATTTAAAACCATAATCTCTTCAAATACACAGCCAACAAAAATTAAAGTGGGATTAGAGAAAAACAATCTGGTTCAAAATTCAACTCTGGTCCTTTCTGAACTACAGCAGATACGAGATGAATCCTGCAGACAACACGTCCTCACCAGGCTGGCAAACACTAACTTTGTGTCCTGAGAAATCTAATTTTCCGCCGAGATTAAGTCACGGGAGTGGCAAAGTGAGGAAAGAGAAGGAATGTGGAGCTGCCGTTTCAAAATCATCCACCCGCTCCTCGCTCATAATCCTGCATCCACAAGGAGACGCCGCGGTGTGTCGTAAACATGATGTCTGACCACGCTTCCACTCCTGTCATTAAACATGCTCCATGTTGATTAAACAGGAGAACTGGAGCAACAAGTGCAACACCTGTCCTGTTGCATCAGCAGCATAACCTGAGCCAAGACTCTGGCTGAGAGTGTGTGTGTGTCAGTACTGTAAAGGTCACGCGCAGCAGGGCTTACACTGTCCTGTCCAGGCTGTGCAGAGGAGAGCTAAAACAAGAAGGCTGTCAAACCTTCAGTCTGTTTCCGCAGAGCGAGAGAGCACGAGGGAAATGTCACGGAGTTTAATTTGAGCATCTGCTTTTGTAAGACCCTACACTTCCTGTTTACAAATCATCAACAGAAATCACATTTACTTTCTTATCTCTTCTTCATTTGCTGATAAGAGGACACAAATCAACAGTGCTGCAGTATGAGCTTTACACGAGATACCCTGCACGGCTTCAAACTGAACATAAAAAGTTATATAATAATATCAAAGACACCACACGTCCATTCTGATTACTTTAAGATGCTGCTGTCACACTGCTTCTATGTCAAACAAACAGAAGTAAATGTGGTTTTTATTCCTGAAGAATTTGATTTCATGAATAACTATATTTTATTACTGATGTTAGATTAGGTTGCCCAAAAAAAGAAGCAGTTGAAATTAAAATGTAACTTTAATTGCTTGCTATGTGTCCAAAGTATGGAACTTGGACAATGGGATTCTTTCTGGAGGTTAACTAGAAATGTAAAATAGATTCACTCCAGTATAGGGTATAGAGGCCACGCCCCCCACGTGCACACATGGTTTCTACATCCTGGACCAGAGCACAAGGCTATTCATCCCTAAATAAATTCACTATTACATAAGTTTGCTTTTTAAATTGGAATAGTGCAAAAAAAAAAAATAATAATAATAATAACAATAATAATCCCAAACTTGGCTTTCCTTGGATTTCTTTTATTCCCTTTTGCAAATTTGTGTCAAAAATTTTACAGTATTTTCTGATTTAAGAAAAACTACGTTTCCATGCATTCTCACTGTCAAAACAAAACACAAAACCTTTGTAGATTGTATAGACATTTATATGGTGCAACTATTGCAACATACGAGCTTTCACCAGAAGCACATAGAAGTACCCCAAGCTTTAGAGCAGCACTCCTCCCACCCCCAGCGATGACTCTATCAGACGTCAAATTTTCAAATTAGTGTATAGCTCCGCCAAGACACATTGTTTACACTTTGACCATATCTGTCTTACATTAGCAAAGAGCAAGATTAAATTTGAGTTATCTCCTGTCACTGAACTGGCTGTTAATCAGTCAACAAATATAGTTTTATCTTGTGTCGCTGTCAGCCGTCGTTGGGTGTGATACTTTCAATTCCTGGGTTTTTCAGTGTTGTATTGTTTCAGCTCATTTTGCTTCCCCTTTCCTCTCCGTCACTCACACCCAAAAATCAAGGGATGATTGAGAAACTCACAGTGCAACTGGTTCCCACATGAGGATGACCCAATTAGCCCACAGTGAGACTTTGTACTTTGTGTTTTTGGTTGAATGAGAGTGCCAGCTGCCTGGGACTCCTGGCATTGGCTGCTGGCATCGATGCATCAATGACCTATCAGCTCCTCACAGCGCGGCCGCAAAGACCAGCTGACAGGGTGGAATGATGAGAAATTAAATCAGAGGTGAGAAGCAGGTGATTATGAGGACGGAGGGTAAAGATCAGCCCCGGGGGAGTCCTGCTTAAACTGATGAATGTGGACAGAAACCTCAACTCCTTCCCTCCTGAGCTGCCTCCCTCATTCATCTTTCCCTCATTTTCAACACTATACCCAACAGTCATAATAAGGATTTAATCAATTCCTAGCCAGCTGAACACAAATCTCCTTTTTGCATCTTGGTATCTACAGAAACATCTTTTTTTCTCTCCACAGCTTTGCTTTCGAACAAAGTGTTATTGATACAGTGTTGAAAGCATGTTAAGTTAAGCCTGGCAAGCTCCAATCGGCCCTTCTGTGGAAAGCAGGGCATTGATATGCTGATCATCGCCTGGCTGTGTCCACTGAAGGGTCAGTGCAGCGAGCCCGGAGAGAGGAAGCATCTTCTGCCTGCTAAATGAAACCCGCTCATTGACTCACCTCCCCGCCCCGACTGCTCCAACCAGATTCGAGAGAGCATGTGACTAATGCATGCCTCGGCAATTTGATTTCGACGTTAGTCCTGGAGATATGTCATTGTATCATGGTCACCCCGTGATGGAGGCAGGGAAAAGACAGCGCACTTGGTTATTTTTGTCTCCGCTGTGGCACATTTCATGTCAACATTAATGATGAGACAAAACCCTCAGTCTGTAGCGTTCAATCATGAGAAAATGACTTTGGAAAACCTCACCAGGGCTAAATGAAAGGGGGCAGGGTAAATTCGGAAACACTGGGTCTCAATAGATTTAAATTCTCATGGTCGAAGAGGCGGAGGAGGTGTGTGTGTGTGACCCTGATGATTTAGTATGGGAGTGGAGTGATTAAACTGAGTTACAGTACTATGATTACATGGCCCCAGTCATTTAGGTCTTAAGGGAGGAGGATGTAGAGCCAGAAGCACACATGATACACTGCAGTCTTTTTAGTTTCACATGTTTACCAGATCATCGTCTCTGACAGCTCTTGTCGCAAGTCTTAAGGGAAGTAAAGAGGTCCAAAAATACTGCTTTATCCTTAGTTTTTTAATCTTCTTGTTGGGTCGAATATTTCAACTAGAGCTGAAACAGTTAGTTTGTAAATCAATTAGACAGTTCACAGAAAATTAAAGTACAACTATTTTAGTGAACAATGAATCATTCTAGTCATTTTTCAAACATAGCATCTTGAATGGGAGGGTTTACTTGTATTTGTGTGATTTAGATAACTTTAGATACACAGGGAACCATGGAACAGCACAAGAACGACAACTTTACCAAAACTAATAACAGTGTTAATAGCAATGGAGTAGTTTTAGATAGCTTTACTTTTCAATACCCATCAAGTGAGTGGTATAAGTACAAATAAGCACAAAACAATGCCCAAACATCACTGAAAAAAGACATTATGTGCAGCACCTAAAACGCTCTAAAACTCCATCCATAGTGTAAGGCTGAATTTAAACCTGCATGATGTCTATCAAGTGCCCTATTTGATAAAATCACAAGCCCTGACCTTCTCTTTGGTCCTGGTGAATACTGTAATTTATAATCAAATCACATTGGGCCTAAGTGTGCTCTCTTCCAAAAACATCAAAACGACTTTTATCTATGAAACCTCACCAAAACCAAATAGGGACATGGACCTGAACTTCCCCTTAAGTGTACTTGACAGTGGTATCTGTCCTTCTGTCTCCTGACTTGATGAATAACTCCAGTCTTTCATGCAACACAGAGCGTTTCATGCTGTTTTTGCTGTTCAGTGTTAATATATGATGGTTTAGGTGCCACATCATGGTGGCGGGTGGAGACACTGTTGCTGCAGAGTCCAGCGGCTGCAATTTACAGGGGGACGGGTACACAGCGAGGGGGCGGAGGGAGGAATAAAAACAGGAAACATGCACGACTGTCTGTGAATGCAGCAGCACTGTAATGCTGAGGTGCGGTGGCGGCGGAGGGACGGTCACTGTGGCTGACGCACTGGGGGTGGAGGTAGTGGAGGTGGGGGGGTGGTGGAGGAGGAGGGGTTCAAGCGCTCAGTCAGGCTTCCTGTCTTGGCACACCCTGCACTGCCCATTTCCTGCCTGCCTGCTGAAAAAATGCCCAGCTACAACCCCCTTCAGCCAGAAAGCCTGCTCAGCCGACCCAGACAGTGGCTGAGACAGTCAGTCAGGGCGAACACCTCATTCCTGCACCCTGTCACATTTCCTGCCAAGCTCTTCCAGGTGTCTTTCAAGGAAAACTGAGGCTCACAACAACTTTGGTCTTATATTTGTAGAGCTGGCTGTCAGTTATAAATAAAATTGGAACACTGAAAGTAATTTCTGAGAACTGGGAACAAGGTGGCATCACATAAAACGTTGAGCAACATACTTAACCAGTCAGATCGAGCAGTCATTTCACAAACATTGTGGCTTGGTTACGAACTGTCTGATTATTTGTGTTTCTTGTCCCTGGTTGCGAAAATAACAGGGCTGGGAATTGGTATTCAATACCATTAAGGTATCATCTGAAATAACGCAATACCAAGTTGTATAGAAACATAGAAGCTGTTCCTTGAAAAAAAATACTCTTTTTATTGTTTCCCTTTCTTCACTGCAAAAGATTTGACTCAATGATGACTGGCCCATTATCGCAGCAGCCACTGCCCGACAGTCTGTGGTGTGGTGACGTCTAGTGAGGTGACAGACAGAGTTGGCAGTTCAGAGTGTAATGTGTTTACGTAAACGTCCTTTGCATGAGGGGGAATGATGTTGGTTTTTCACTCAACTGAATGCCTCCCATCACATGATAGGTATGAGATGAAGTAATCTATTGGTATTGGTATCAATTTAACCCAGCCCTAGAAAAAAGACCTGATCCAAGAGATTGCCAGTGAACTAAAATCCAACCACAGAATTTGGGATAGCTATCACTTACTCATTATTAGACTCAACAACTCCTAAAATTCCATTTAAATGAATCTAGTGACTTCAACAGTTGCCAATTTAGACATGAAACAGACAAGAAGCAACATTAGCATTCCTGTTGTTTTTAATGAATGCAAGACCCATATTGACTTTCCTTTCAACTCTGTTTTTGGTCTCCACCCACTCCGGTGGGAAATATCTGGCCCTTGGCTGTAAGTACTCCTACAATCCTTAATATTCTCTATTCTCCTATTCTAATTTTTTTATTACTGGAAACAGCTGACTGTAGGAAACAATGGTGGTGAGAGTGAAACAAAAAGCAATGTATTCTGATTAAGGTTTTTGTACAAAAAAGACCCACTGGTCCTTTAATATCAGAATTTCATGTTTGCTCGGATGGTATCAGGCCAACTAAAAATATGTGCCCATTTCCATGAAAATACAAATTTCCCTTCATGGTTCAACAAGTTCAACCAAGAATAAACACTTAAAAAAGAAAATGAGCTTCACCACTGTGTCTTTCACACAAACACAAATCCTCCATGAAATGGCACTTCTTTTACAACCACATTCAAAAATAAGATAATAAATGGAAAAGCTTTTTGGGCACAAACATTTTTCCAAAAGTAACTCCACCCGAATCCAAAGGTCACTCCTCTGAACAGAGCCCTCTGTGTTGCTTGTTTAAGGCCCATTTTACATGTTGCATTCAAAATGAACTTCCGCTCTCATACAACAGTCACTCCACACCTCTTGAAAAGGAGCCTGGCTGGCACTGAGGAGAGGAAGGTGCTGGAAAAGATGGCCTTTTTTAGAGCGGCTATTTTTCCTGAGTACATGAATGCACGCAGGGGAAGACTCAGCTGTGAGAAGGCAGATTACAAAGTCGTAGAGGTCACATTAAATAGGCCTCATTGAAGGTAGCAAACACAGGGAAAAGAATCTGCATTGTAATTAATAACTCTGCTCATATGTGATAGCGAAAGCCGCCCTCTCTGTTGCCTGAACATCTATCAGCCTTATCACAGTCATGAGGGTTGATTTGCACTTGTTTTCCAGAGAATGCACAGAGCATCATCCGTCCCATTAATACCAGGGCATTTGGTGATGCAGATAAGCCCAGTGGGATGACACTGTCTCTAAAGAGCCCATTAAAAAAGCATGAAAACATAGAGCTTCAGGATATGTGCAATGTGTGACCTCAGAGCACCAGGCTCCTGTTCCTGAGGGCAGAGGTGGAGGGCAGCAGCTGGTTAAAACACACACACATATGCCAAAGGCCGGGCTCCAGCATAATTAAACTTTCAGGCCCACACCCCCGTGGCAGGTTTATGAGCCTCTCCTAACAGGACGGCTTTCTGCAGCCTCGTGTGAAGGAGCTTCGGCTCTACAGCTCTACTTCCTGCAGGACCGGTGATGTCATGACGACACTTTTTAAAAGGAACATCTGTGCAGCTCGGCGCGGCTCCTCAGCCCACTTGCTCATTACACCCCAACACTGAACATGCGTGAACATCACAGAGACTGTCTGTGTGTGAGTGGGTGCGTTTTCCTGAAGGACGTGATGATGGTTTGTGTTGTGATCTGATACCAATTAAACCGCCCCAAAACCTGCAGTTTGACTGACAACTGCCAGCTCAATTTGTTGAATTTGTTCCAGGAATCTTTTGATGTGCCTTGTTAGAGACTTTACTGAAGCTATGTGCAGCCAAAAATAGGTTCATCAACAGTTGGTTCATCTGTACATTCAGTTTCCCATCTGGATCAAAATTATAATAACTGATTTTACCCAGCTTTTCTATGGGGATGGCACATGTGTTGATTACAAATTAATCAGTGTATTTCATTTATTCTAGCCCTTGTTATTAAAGCTGCAACTACTAATAATCATTGTCATTATCAACTAATCTGTCAATAAAATGTGAGAAAATACTATTTTCTGAGAGCCAAGGTGACATCTTGTTTCATTTAACACAAAACTGTTGCCAATTAAATTCCTGTTTATTGCCTACGAGGAGATAATATTTATTTTCTGCATTTTTTGAAATTTGTATATGTCAGAGGCTATAAACATCCCTCTGAATTTAACTGAATGAAGACGAAGCCCATCTGATGTCACTTCAGTGCCCTGCTTCAACTCAGACTACAGAGATGGTTCTTGTCAGGTGTGACTCAGCACAAATTTGTGCAAATTAGTAAAACTGGTAATATAAATGCAAATGGTTTGACTTGGCCCACCACTGGACACCTATAGGTGCAAATTAAGTAACTGCAACATCCCTCATTCCATTTTAGTAGGGGACTTTGGAGATTTTTAGGTGCAACAGGTACACTACAGTCAGGCCTCCTGGGTGCAATGACACTGAAAATCTTGCATCTCTTCCATGCAGTCAAGAACCTAGGACGTATCCTGCTCAACTGTGCACACAGTATGGGAAAGTAAACTCTGCTTGCTGACAAGTCCCAAATGTACTGGATTTTGTTTTCATACTGCTGTGTCTCGCTACATACCAAATCTCCAAAACATATCAGCAAAAAGAATGCAGCAGTCAACCCAAAGAGAACAGCCTTGAGGGGCTCCTGCACACCACTGAACAGTTTCCCAATAACATCAAGGTTTTTTTTTACTTAAATAACCTGTTAAGTGCAACTGAATGGAGATCTAGAGGAAGAGATTTTCCACCACTACACCTACGCCATGTCTGTGCTACATGCCCCCATTGACTTCATGTGGGCAGCTGGGATTTATTTCAGAGATCAGAGAGTGATTTTCCTGCTTCAGTAGAAGCTGTCTGGATCCTATGCCACTTCATTAATATACTACTATGAGAAACAATAAAATTAACGATACACATTCAGAGTATTTGTTTCAATAGAAACTCCTCAGAGTCCCCCCCCCCCTGAGAAGGAGGACTCTGGGGGTGCTTTTATCACACACCCTCCCCCACACCTACTATACAAGGGCTAAAAGTACACCCATCCATCCATGTTGGCAGTGAAAGGCCGGTCTTGTTGCTTTGGCTTATGTGCACCTGCTCCAGTACACTCTGGACACTTTAGCCTGCCTGTAAGCCTCTACCACATCATCCACAGCACTCAGAGTCAAATGAAAATAAAAGCAGCACAGATTTGAGTGTTTAGTTTTCACACACTGTTAAAGACTGCTTCTCCTGTCCTGCTTGGGATAAACACAACATAGCATCTCACTTGATTCTACGTTCATACCTAGCGTGTCTTTAATTTGTGTAACACGCTGATAGCTGCACAAAGACACACTCTGTCTTCAAGGTTTGTCCCCAACAGACGTCAATACAATGTGCAATTGGCATGCAAGGCACATTTAGGCCATGCTTTGCTGAACTTTTTTTTTTTCCACGAACCTGCAGCTGGAGGCTGTGAAAAGCTCTGGGCAACAGAGGAGCACATCTCAGACTTTTTTATGCCTTGGACCCTTAAAATAGATTCAATTAAAGCTGCAAACCCTCATGTGATAGTGCCCTGTCCGCATCAAAGGATGCAGGTTTGGTTGCTGCTGATTTCTCAGCAGTGTTTGTGCAGCATAAGTAAGAGGAAACATCTCTGTGTCTGATTTCATCAAAATGTAAGTGGATTTAAACTGTTAGCTGGGACCCTGTGGAACCCCTTCAAGGACCCTGTGCCCCGGATTCCTGCTCAGACCTTTATGCCTCCTTTTCCACAACAAAATCTAAACTTCCCACGACCACATTTAGCTGCAGTAATCGGCAGACAACAACAAGTCCCTGCTTGCATGGAACATAACTTGCATGTAATCGCGCAAACAGCCCATGTGTGTGTGCGTGTGTCTCTGTATGTGCAACAGGACTTCTCGGACACCACCCCCACCTCCACCTCCTAAAAACATGCGAATCCTCGGTCTATTTGTTTCTGTAGGTGATTTTTCTAAAAACCTAACACATCAGTTCTTTAGCACTTACGATTTTACTGGGATCCATGATCGTCCCCCTGTGCGGTGAGTGAGGATCCTTGGAGCCGGAGAGGAGATCCGCTGTATCCTAACGCGGAGTAATTAGTAACGGGAAAGCGATCGAGGCAACAAATGCATTTGGGAGGAGAAGGGGGGGAGGTGGAGCGGGCTGTTAGCTCAACATGTGTCCAGATTTGGTATTAAAATGCTCCCCTTTCCTTCCTTCCGCGTCCCTTCTTCCTTTTCTCTGCCAGTCCTACGTGCTCCCTTATCGGCGAGGACTTCCAGCATCCGACCGCCGAGAAACCGAGGCTGTCCGGGGGGAAACCACCAGAGGACTACCGCTGATATTACCCACTCAGTCCGGCTTCACGTTAAAGAAAGCAACCCTGTCTGTATGTATCAGCCCACATAGCCGCAAAGACCAGGACAGTAGGCTACCTTTATTTTGCAAATAGCCCGCTCTCCTGTTAGACAATAGTAGCATGGAGCCTGCAGAGAGGGATGGCTTAAACCCGGTGGTTCCCAAGCTGCGGCCCGGGGACCGATGGGGGGTCCTGAGCGAGAGGAGGTGAAATCCAGGAAATGACAAAACATCTGCATTTAACATGGTCACTATTTTTTTGCTGATTGGTCTACCTGACCTGCAGCTGAATACAAAAGAAAAATACAAACTACCAGAACTACAAATAGCCAACAAAATAAGGCAAAAACTATTTCAAATGATGTTCTAGTTTTTGCATCATATTCTTTAGTACCTAAGTTGCCTATATCATCAGTCTTGATTCTGATCTTCACATTACAATCTGTCAAAACTGCTTACTTTATATTTCATTTTCACTGATACATTGGAGCACGGTCATTTCCTGTTTTATGTATATCACATGTCTGTGTGTTTATTTAGCATTTTATTGTAAATGTTTTATATTGCATCTATAAGTGAGAGCCTATTTCACTGTACAATGACAATTAAGATACCTTACATCTTTTTGCTAATTTGGCCAAAAGTCTAAGATAAAATATGATAAATATGAGAAGATATTCCTTTAATGATCCCCATGTTGGAAATTCAGGTGTTGCAGAAGCACAAGTACAGTGTAAACAGATTAATATAATGAAAATAATAATTGAAATCAAATTGAATAAAAAATATAAATACAAAAATATAGGGTTGCTAATTAGTTGTCAAAGCTGTGATACTTTTCTTACCGTCTTCTTAAACAATACTATGACTGTTAATTATACTCTTCCTCCTCGGTAACCTGACCATCTTTTAGTTGTACTCCCGCCTCATCAACTGCTATAACTTCACTTATCCTGAAAACATTAATCACTGCTACTATCACTTTCCATTAAAAATAACTCTCCATATACTTCTATCTTCCATTTTATTTTATTCTTATTTAGATTTGGTTACTTTGGTTAAAATATCTGCTAGTTTTTATTATTTTACTTTTTTTCATTATGTCTTTTGCTTATTTAATTAGTGAATTCCCCCCATGGTAGTCAATAACGGTTTTCCTATCTTTCCCCGAGGTCGATTATGTCAATATTACCATTCATAAAAGGATAATTTGCAAGAAAAGCCCTGGAAACCCCTGCTCTTCTCTTCCTGCTCAGTGTGCCGCAAACACCACACACACAACATATGGCCATAACCACAAGGAGTTATTATTGTAACACTGATAAAAAAAATTTAAAAAAAAAGTGATTTGAAGAAGTCTCATGACTGCACATGCTTCAGTAAACACACATTTGTTTCTTAAGCAACAAGGCTTCTTTCAGATATCGATTGCTTTTAGGTCTGTTTTAGGTCTGTTTTAGGTGTGTTTGTGTGTGTGTGTGTGTGTGTGTGTGTGTGTGTGTGTGTGTGTGCAGAGATATTATCCTTATGGAAACCACATGAAGCCTTGGAATGAGCCAGTTTCAAAGTTGGAAAGGGGGAAAAAAAAGTTCAGCTTTTACCATGAGAGCAATTCTAGGTAACTGATGCCCCCATCTGGTTTCTCTGAGACTGTCAACCAGTCTCCTCCCTTAAAGGCATAAGATGTTTGGGAGTATTATAATAGCTTTTGTCATAGAAGACGTGTAAATAAAGGAAAATCGCATACGTAAATGAAAAAAGTTTGAAAACTATTTGTTGTGGCTGCTTCAGTGTGTATTTGCTGACTCACTGTCACACTGTTATGACTTGTTGGGACACTTAAAACCACTGCTGCTCTTATCACCAGAAAACTGTTTAACTTAAGTTTAAAACCTATCATTAAACAAATTCTATCATGTATACAGATAACATGGACAGAGCCACAGACAATAGAGTGGTTGTTACTTTCTCTCCCACCTCCTCAGCCATGTCCCTGTGGAGGCGGAAAGTTTATAACCATCACCCACATCATCCGCTCCTGCCAGCACGTAACAAACACTGGATGCCTTCACCTACAGTATATGCTGAAGATTGCCTGGTTCATTTCATGCATTTATTGTTAGAAAGGTTTGATGTGGATAAAGGCAGCCTGGGTCTTGGGGCTTTAGGCCAGCTGCTGCAAATGTTTGCTTGCTTCTCGAATACTAACTTAAAATCTAAATCTAATCTAAAATCCAGTGATTGAAACCCTTCTTCTGGTTAAAATATAAACTTAAAACAACAAGAGCTGAAAGGTGTTGTGTAAAAATGTAGCTTTAAACTTGCAAAAACGTCAATTTATGGCAGCTTATGGCAGACATCCACAATGTTGGCAGTTGCAAGGATTCAAATAGGCCAACAGTTTTCTCTTGGTTTCATGATTGTTGGAACATTTCAGATTAATGTCAGTAAACAAAAATATGTAATGTAGGTCTAGTCCTTTTTAAACACTGTAATGCATAAAGGTTATGTATACGCCTAACTATACCTTATCATGTGACATTTTCATTGTTGTTATTATTAGTAGTGAGTAAGTTTTAAATGTTAATTGTTTTTTAAAGGACAATAATGTGACTGTTGTCATGTAGATCTAACCATAACAAGAGCTCTTTTTAAATCCAGGCCACTAACTTAAAAAAATTTCTCTACAATCTCAGGACCAAGACCAGGATAGCCACACTGATCAATATGCGAGTATACCATCGGGGCTGCACATTATACCTCTAGGCTGCGCAACATAAACAGTCTGTCTCCAGACAATGCTGCCTCTTTTCCAACAAGTCTCTTCACTTCCTGGTACGGCGTGGGCCCCTGGATGTGAGCGCTGCCTCACAGAGCATTTCTCACATACAGCAGTCCCACTCTGTCTCCGCCTGGCTGTTCACTCAACCGCCCAAAACCCTTTCCCTTGTTTACAAAATACATTAAAAAAATTATTTTTTTACAGACAAAGCATGTCTCATCTAATCACCACGTTCCATTCACGTTCCACAGATATGGTATATAAGAAGTGGATGTAACCACTGGAACATCACCCATTGGTTTGTGAAGCCTTCAATGAAGCACATTGGCAGTTACCATCATATTTTTCTTTTTTTGGAGCCAGAAAAAGAACTGAAGGAGCCTATGTGCCTACCTAGACTGGCAACCTGACTGGGCCTGTCTCCTGCAAGGTTGCTATTTAAGTGCACACAGTGCCACAGATCGGTATTGCTAGATTGGTATTACTTTCCTAACTGATTGGTCACTGTGGAAGCAACTTGTCCCTAAATAAGACTATATTTTTAAAAAATCAACATTATGCTGATTTGAAAAGGACTTGAAACTAGTAATTGAGACCATGAACTCATTTGAACTTTGCTTACTGAGGTAATAAACCTAGTGAAAAGTAGAAGTAGTATATTATCTGACTTGTTTTGGATCTATAGGCGTCGCCCCCTGTTGGCCATCAGAAAGAATGCACGTTAAAGGCACTTCTGTATTGGCTTCACTTTTCAGACCCAGAGGCTACTTCTTTTATGCAGTTAATTTTCACCAAACTTCTAGTGGTGGCACACATTCATAATGCTCTTTAATGTTTGATTATTTCCATGTGGGTTTTTTTTTTTTATCCAGACGCCCCCTGATTTATTGCAGATATAATGACGCTGTCACCCATGATAATAGAGCTGTTATTTATCTTTTATGTCCATTGTAGTATGACTTCAAGAAAGGTACAGCAATAAAAGTGATCCAGATTAATGACCTTTGAATCAAAACATGGTCTGTGTTGATTAACCAGGCTGAAACACAGGGGTTAAAGTCCTTTACTGTAGGAGTCTCTTCCCTTCAGTCCAAACAGACTTTGAGGATATGATGTGCAGTTTTTAAGGCCAACTGTATGTCTCCCTCTGCAAAACCCCAATCCAGAGCTGATCCAGCATTTCATTCAAATAATGTACAGATGTTTCTACCATCTGTACAAGCTATAGGGTACTTAAATCAGTCCGCTACAATAAAGTAGGTTTGCAGAGGATATTTGGGCTCAGACATGTGTCAGACAATAGACGGTAGAAATCTGCTTGTGTCCTTTGTGATTATTTTAGACATGAATAATCTCTCTTTCATACTAATGTGTTGTGTAGAGTAGCAATAGTCCTAGTGGGGTGGCTGAGCAGTACCTGAGTATTATTGTTTATCAGCTTTTAGTAGAATCATGACCTAAACCCTTTTGAAAACCTTGTGACAGATGAAAAGTTTTAGCAAACAATCCAAAACTAGGAAAGTTTGTTTACATAAATGATGAAGGTTTGTCTTCGTAGAACAGTAGGACACAGTTCCTTGCATTGAATTTCAGATTGATTATGCTATTATACAGTGTTTTGTGACAAATACCTTTTAAAATAGTATGTATTTATTATCCAGCATTCACTACTGATGCAGTCAAATGGCTGAGGACTGTATTATTGATGTATGATTATTTAAAATGAGGCCACTCTTGGTGAAGCGAGCTAATTTGCATACCACACACTTACACCGATGATGTAGGTTTCCGCCTGACTTTTGACCTTTGCTGCATGTGAAACAAAAAGCAACACTTCATCTCTGTCTCTCTCTCTTTCCGCTTTACTGTGCTGCAAAACACAGACGAGAACTCCAAAACAATCTGTAAATCAAAGCCATTGTTAATGCCGCCAGGAACTCATCGGTGCACTTTGTTCCACTTACTGACCTGTCACTCATGTCCAGCTCTATTATTCTACAGCCAGTCAGTGCAATGAGGCCACAAACCACCGCCTGCTGTTTCTGCTGCCTCAGTGCTTTTAATGGTCTCGCTTTCATGCTCGCATGCTTGTCTGTGTGTTTACTGCATGTATGCGGATATCCCTCCTCAACTTCCCTGCATTATGAATTGCAGGATGTAAAATAGGCAAAGGAGATTCAAAACAATGAGCGATGGAGGGGAGAACAACAAGGCAAAGAGCAAGACAAAAGACAGTGGAATGAGAGAGGCAGAGAGACAGGGTGATTAAAAAATTCTTGTCTACGTCCGCCCTGCTGAGTCCTGCTTCTGCCCGAGGGCCAGGGCCCCGCTCCTCCCCTGAATTCCACAGCTGCCAGGGCACCGGCAGCACTAAAACAGGGTGCAGGACAAGAGGGACGAGGGGTGTCCTTTAATGCAGGTCCACGCATACTGTACACCCCTCCCAGCCTGGCTTGCTCCTGCAGCTGCTGGGAGGTGGGACCTTATCGAGTAATCCACTCACTGGGTAAAAAAAGAATTTAATATTGGATTTTATTAAAAAAAAATATATTCACATTGAAGGAACTGTAAACCCTAAATACCACCTCTACAATTAAGAGTGTATTAACATAACAGATGAGCAGAGCAGCTGAAGTAGTTTGCTTTGACTTAAAATTAAAGCCCACTGATATGGGGAATTGAGACTGAAGCCAATACTGATTTTTAAAAGGTACCCAGAGAGCTCCTTACGAACAAAAAACATTATGAAATCATTTTAACATCACCATTCGTTTGCATACATTGTACAAACAATGTATTTAATTGACAAACATTTCATAAATGAGAACTAAGAAAATAACAAATAGGAAAAAAAGAAATCTTTGTGCATTGTATGCTGTACAAAAAGAGTTTCCTTTAAAGAAAAAAATCAGACAGCATACTCACTGACACTGGCTTTGATGTTATCTGTCAAACAATATATCTGTCAGGCTGTACTTACAATTGAGAACGTAGTTTGTTCCATCTAAGCCAAGGAAGATTGGCTGAAAATGTTAGCAAAAAGTGATGTTTAGGCAGTTGAAACAGCTAAATGTAGGATCATTTATCATGGTTAAAACAGCTGATCGTAATGGATAAACTGTAAGAGCCTGACTAATGTATAAGTTGAGAGATATTGTCAGCCGATATCTATCAGAGGCTCAGTGTGGTGTACATGCTGCCTGACGTGCATCTACAAACTTAAATAACATATAACACAGAAATTGTTGCTTGGCATGATTTAAAAATTGTGCATGATTTTAATTTTTTTTAATATTAATTTTCTAAATTGTCATCGGCTGACAATGTAGAATGTCTGTATAGTATATAATAATGTCAAATATTATTCGATAAAGTTTTATGTTGTGAAGGCTGCTCTCTGGGTGCATTTGCATAATCCAAATAAAAAAAAACAAAACAGTAATTCTATTTCCAGCTCAAAAAACTTCTATATCGACAACCATATGAAATTTGGCCTTCTAAAATCTGTAGCTGTATCAGCATGCAAAATGCCAAAATTGGGCAAAGGTAAAAAAAAAAAAAAAAAAAAAAAGTTGAAATAGCTAAAAATAGATAAGTAAAAAATAAAGTTTAAAGTTTTTAAAGTTTAAAAGCAATGAATAGAAAATATTTGGCAAAAGTTATGGATAAATGGTTGAAAAATTCACGTCTGAAGTAGAACGCTAACTTGACCAAACAGACCTCAGTTTCTAGTTGCTTAAATCAAAAAGATTGGACTGCTGTACATTCACACTGACTGCAGACACTGATACACTCACATACAGATACAAACGGTGAGTGACCTCTGTGTGCACGCATAAAGGAGACAAGGAGGCTGGCAGACCGTCTAATTTTAAGGCCTTAATTATGTAACATACAATGTGGTGTCAGTCAGGGGCTCGCGCTGCATTTCCCAGCTGAGGAGCTGGTGCCCCAGAAGTTTTCCACAAGTACTAATTATGGTTCATATGGGTCCAGAGATTACTACCTCCACCAGCTTTCAGAAACCTCTGCTGGCCTGTGGCAGCTCCCAGACAGTTTTGCATTCGAGGAGAGAGTTGACATTTGAGAGCCTAAAGATAAAGATAATAAGAATTGTTCAGCACTAACTTGTTATTTACTTGTTGGTTTTGAGAACACAATGGAACATGACAACATGCAACAGCGTCTGAGACAAACAGCAAAGATTAAATCCCCTAAACTCCAAATTAAAGAGTCAGCTGCTATTATGAGGCATAACATGTCATTAAAAGCAATGCTGTGTGCTATCTGGCTGCCCTATTTCATTCTTTTTATAACCCAGTGTGGACACTGTGACGGAGAGGATTTTGAACACACCCTAGTTGTTTACCCAACTCAACAGAGAGATAGGCGAGCACTTCTCAGAATCAGCGTTTTACACAACTATGGCTTAAAGTAGGTGACCCTGCTGTCTGCAGTGTACATGCTCATATTCATAAGGTCAAACTGTTTCATTTACTCTCTAGTTGTCTCTCTGGACAGATTTCTCTACAAACATTGCAGCTGATTATAAAGTTATCCCAACGTGGTTAACACACTCAATCATATTGTGGGACAAGCGAAAGTTGTTGTCTGTCACAACAATAAGTCAAAACTTTATATTTAACATGGAATTATTTATAAAACCAATAAGCTACCACTGGACCACATGGCTAAAAGGAGCCAGCAGGAGAGGACCGACATGCAGACAGACAGATATGCAGACAGACAGGAGGTGAAAGCCAGCTACCAAGCAGATTTAGGCAGCTTTAGAGCACAACAGATCAGATGAGATTATCTCTTGCTGATCCCCTGTAAAGTAGACAGCAGATTCATTGATTCCTGCACCGCCTGCCATGGCTCTGGATCCCCCCCAGTCAAAAATCAACCACATGAGAGAAAGAAAGGGAAACACAAACAGCAGGACTACAGAGGTAACAAATCACGATCAGTGATTTCAAAACTAAAGCTTTACAGAAAGGAAACTGGCACTCAACAGCTGAATGCTGAGGTCGGATCATGTTGGAACACTGAGAACAAATCAAACTTGGGCTTGTTTGATTTCGCATGAATATTTTCACCCTCTTGATGGACTGCAAAGCCCTTTGCTTTGTTAAACGATCTCAGATAATTGAGAGCTAAATTCCTGTTCCGTTCAGACACATTACTTTCCATTTTCATGGCCACAATACATGTAAGGGCGGGATAATATGGCCAAAGTCTTGAAACATTTCTCATGACATAGCAATAAAATCAAGAAATTATTTGTCTGTATGAATTGACCACATGATAAAACCTATTTTTGGAGCTCTGCTTCTGTGGTTCACTCCCAGGTCCAAGGATCAAAATGTTGCTGAAATGCAGTCCAGCCACTGCTTTTTTCTTTACATAATACAAACAATACAGAAAAATATACATGACAGACAGTTTTTAACTACTTTTGAAGATACATATTGGTTATTCGCCAAGACCAAACACATGATATCAGGACTGCTTTTGTTGACTGTTTTGCTTGACACACATCCAGACGGTGTGATCCCAGGAGCCTGACAGCGACCTAGTGACCAGGCTTGGCTCGGGACATATAAAGCCACGCATGCGTCTCTCCCAGCCTCTAATCCATGCCGCTACTGTCCCGGATGGGACAGGCATGGGGGACACAGCGCAGGGTGGGGGGGGCAAACTGGATGCCACCATCCAGACGCGGAATTGCCAAATGCCTACTGTCCAATTTAGCAGTGGCTGAAAATGGGAGAAGCACGTTGCAGCACTACCACGGCAGTTTTTCTGCTGCCTTGATTCATCTGACCTACTTTCTGCCCCCTTTCCCTCCCCTGTGCCTGGTCTGGGGAGAGGGGAGGGGAGACCACCAGGCAGGAAGCAGCAGGCTCCACAGCATAACAGCAGCCTCCATACATATGCTCACTGGGAGAGCACTTCATGCAAAGGCACGTCTTGAAGCTACACAGCTTTCATTATTCATCAGCAGCCATCACTAAACATAGTACACAAAGAAACCCAGTCCTTATCACCAATTTAAACCACGTCACACCCTGTTCACCATCCTCATCACTGATCCTGCCACTGCTGGAGGCCTACAGGAGGCACTGACAGCCTGTCATACATGACACAGCTCCACAAAAGCCTCAACTTGCCTGCCTCTTGTCTGGTTTACTGTGCAGATAGGCTAAAAAGCACAGTTATCTGAATTCAAAAGGCCATTGACCTACATTTCAACAGCTCTTTTGTTGTACAGTGGACTCATTGGTGTCTCTGTTGATCACAGACAGACACCATGGAGGGCTGCACTGGAACCACATAATGTGGATCACTGGAGTATCAAAACTGGACTTAAATATGTCAAACATGCGGTCACATTTGTCAGGATCCTGAGTTCCTAACCGCACCTTAGACAAAAACTCACAATGACTACTTTCATTTAGGAGCTGACAGCAAACATCCTGACATGCCTAATATCCTCCCACCTTATAAAGCGGCTCTCAGCCAGGACTCAACCCACGCTTTCACGAAAATAATACCTCTATTGCATTATTAATATAACCCCAGCAGCATTCTGCTCCATACCTGCCCTCTCTCAAAGTTTTCCTTCTCCAGCTCCAGGCTGTTAGCCCCTCCAGTCCGTCGGATCACTTTGGGGATAGCGTTGGGTACTTGCTGCATGGAGCTTTTCACTCGGTCCATTGTCGTCTGTTTTTCTCAGCAGCGAAAGAAGAGAAGCAAAACACTTTTAGCCGAAAGACAGGCGAGACTGAAAAAAAGGAATAAAAAATAAAAGCTGCTAACTATGGCGGGCAGCAGTCCATGCCGTGCTGGACGCGTCGCCCTGTTCGCTGGATCATTTGGCTTCTCTGTCCACCACCCCAGTCAATGACAGGAGCAGTCTGAACGGCACCAGTGTGCTGTAAAGCCACACAGCCTTAGAAGAAGAAGACACTTCCGTTTTTCAAAATAAGATACGATAAACTAGCATAAGACTTGAGACTGTACAAATCAGATAGGATCTTATTTATCTCGCATTGGGGAAATTTAGTCGCCACAGCAACTTAACATATAGAAAGTACCAATGTTTAAATGAAACTGAAAAATAAAAGACATTACACAAATGCACATGGCTGTTATTGAACGTTATTGATAATATACTGCACATAGATTTTTTAGAAGTTAAAATTGCACAGATATTGCATATTTGTTTAAATACATTGTTGCATGGACAATGAAAAAAAAACAAAAAAAAAAACAAAATGAATATAATTATTGGTGCTGCAGTGCCTTGGTGTGTAAATGAGAAATGCATGTTGTTGTGCATTTCCAATACATTCACGTAAAACGATATGAATCAAATGTTTTGTGTATAAAATCCTTGCATTGCTGTAGTTAATGTTAATAACTACAGCCATGCAATGATTAATTTTGCGCATAGGGTTTTTATTGAAATTAATTTAATATTGCACACTATAGAAAAGAAATTTGGCATGGGCCAATATATAAAAAAATAATTCTAGTGTCATAGTTATCTGTTACTAATTATCTAACACGTGTAACGAACTTGGAAGGACAGATGGAGTTTTCCTTTTTAATTTCATATATCACACAAAAGTATGCAGGAAATATATATATATTTAAACAAGTTTAAATGAAGTCCTCCCTTAAAAACCAGAAGTAACATGTGCACCAAATTGCAGAAAATTTACAGATCATGTGTGTCTACAGTTTTGCAGCGGGCTGCACAGGACGCACGACCTCTATGGGCAGGCTCGAAGCACAGCGTCCTCACAGAAACATGAAACATGTACAAGCTTCTTTAGCAGGCAGGTACGAGGACACACGGTTCAGCTGCATGCTGATGAGCTCCGCTGTTATTTGGATATTTTCTCTGGCAACTGTCATTGACTCCTCCCAGTGTTGTCAGCCACTGGCTGGAGCAGCAGCAGAGCCCGCCCACGCCATCAATTATGTGCTGTGATTCCCATAGTATAGAATCATCCATAAAATACCCCTGCAGTCTTATCCGTTGATGTAATGTTTACTATCTAAATATGTAGGCGTGGTCGTATAATGCAGATATGACATATATGTATTACGAAATATGGCTGGTTTGGGTGATTCAGGAAACTAGTTCAGACACAATACTATATCATTCTCACATGATCACATGATGCTTGAAAAACTTTAGACTGTTGCTGTATATTATACTGTACAAAAAAACACAATACACAATTTGTTATTTAAAATATAGAGTGCATCTATAACAGTTTTTTTTTAAAATAAATATCATTTTAAATTTTTACATCACACATATAATTCGCAAAAGATAGACAAAAACAATTACATTTTAATAGGCTCAAAAAGATATACTGTATGCGTACATAAAACTTGGTGCAAATTGTGTGCATATAGACTATAAGAGTTGTTTTCCTTTGCATCAATAATTAGGGTCAAAAAAGGTCTGCAGACCACTTTGGCAAGAATAGCCTTGATCCAAGTAAAAGACAATGATTCACATATCTTATCAATGGGGACCTAAGTGTAGAAAACCATTTCTGTGGCCCACATGCTTAATACTAGAGTTAATGTTTTCAAATATGTCAGAGATTTATGCAGAAACAAAAAAACACCACCCTTTTGCTTTGACAATCTCTTTTAATATGGAACGGCATGGCAAAAGGTTAAAAACTATTAAATTTAACATAATTTAATCAGGAGCTTCAATATGAGAGACACAATGAATATTGAAACATAGTCACAAGCCAAACTCTTAGAAGTTTAAATAAATCGTAGTGTCTTATGCACATCACATTTACCCATTAAGTCCAAAATTCCTGCCACAAACGATACAGCAATTCATGCAGTACACTGTTGAAATGAGAAAATGAGTTATGTTATGGTGTTCTGGTTAGTACAACAATAGACCACTACTGAACCTTGTTGGTAAAGACTGTCATTACCTGCAGTATCTGATACTGTATGATATGTGATCAAGAAGTGATTGCTGTGTAGGAGAGCTTATCACACCACATCTTTGTTCCCAAAGTGTAACCATAAACTATAAACCCAACAGTCGCCTCAGATCAGTATTGATATAGCTGCAGTAGCTGGTTAAAGAGAGACGGTCCTGCTCTTATGATACATGTTTATAAACAGATGATTTTCTGTCAGTAATTACTCCTATAATAACTTAATTTAAAAAAAATACATCGAAGTTGCAAGCCTGTTTGCTCTGCACAGCTCAACGCTGCCCTCTGCTGGTCAAAAATGGGA
>JAOWBC010001387.1:9693140-9715819 GCA_028566105.1 Hypoplectrus providencianus | reverse complement strand
TACAATAAACAAACATTAAAATAATACAATTATATGCACATGATTGCAAAAAATGGGTTTTTGAAAAATCTAAATCTCAATCAAACCAATAAATAAAAGGTGTAAGAAGCACTTGGATCCTAAAGTAAAATTCCAATAACGTAATTTAAAAATACTCAAAAAGTCCTGTATTTTCAATATCAAGTATCACATAATTAAACTTGTGACAAAGATAAATGGTAAATATAAAATAAGAGATGCTGTATCTTCATCAATCTATAAACAGTGCCGTACAGTTCACAATGGGGAAAAAACTGAAAGTCTTGAGCAAAACAAATGATTAAATACAGGATGCAAGCAAAGACACAGAAACGGGACAAGACATGGTATAAACAAATTGTGCAGTGATAAATCAAGTAGTACGTATAAAAACATGTAAGTCATGTAAATAACTGTGAGCTAATGTAATGTAATGGCTTTTGGGTCAGTGGGGAAATTTATCTGGTAAGGCGCATTATTATTATTTTGTTGTTGTTGTTTGTTTGAAAAGAGAGAGAGAGAAAAAAGACCAAACAAGTAATACTTGAGGAGAGTGAATAGAATAAAGCAAAAGAAATTGTAAACCAATTGATGACTTGGTTTAAATGTTTGAGAATCAGTAAGAAGAAAAGAACTAGTGGAGCAAAAGTACAAAATGCAAGCATATAATGGAAATACTCAAATGTCTAAAATTGTTCTTAGGCACTTATGTAAATAGGAATATACATCTCAGACGAATACGTTTTAATTAAATAAATGACTAAATAATATCCTATGTGTCCACCCCATAGTCTGTATGATTGCTTTCCCTCCATTATTAGAGTACATACAGTATGAGCATACTGAGCAGGGCACCAAAAAAAGAGAAGAAAAAAAACGAGACAATGAATTCTCGCGAGATTGGCACTGTAACGGAGGACTGGGGCTTGGTCTTGAAGTTTTCAGATGCATCTGTAGATGAATCATAACAGCATCAAGATGTCGGGACGATCAGGCCGCGCTGAGACCCGAAGTCGGGCTAAAGATGACATTAAAAAGGTCCTGGCAGCCATCGAGAAGGTGCGCAAATGGTATGTAGGCTGTCTGGGGGACAATATGGAGGGAAATGTATTAGTAGACTGTAGACTGATATCTGCTGCGTCGCTCAACAAACTTCAGTCGGAAAAGTTAGATGATTGACGGGGCTGCTGACCAATCGATGAACCGGGTTGACAGAGGAGGCGGGGCTTGCTGAGTTTTTTTCCGCTGAGAGCTGTCAATATGGCCACAGCCTCACATGCCGCGCGCCGTAATGTAGACGGCTGTCCCGTAATCACACAACAGAGACATTAATGAACACTTCGCACCTGTCCTCGTGGTTTTTATACGCTCGTGTAAAGCAAACAATGGCTGTACGTGAGAATAACAGGATATGTGATTAGCTGTCATGTCTGCTGTGGGCAGACAGGACACGAACATGTATGCAGATTAATGATATTAAAGCAGATGACGGTGCCCTGAACTGAGCTCCTTTTCGAAAAATGATTCCAACTCATTTTATCCCCAGGGAGAAGAAATGGGTGACAGTTGGAGACACGTCCTTACGCATATTCAAGTGGGTGCCAGTCACAGAAACAAAGCAGGTGGGCGCCTCTGCCACGTTAAAAAAAACACACTGTGGCCTTAAGGATTTTATGTAATTAATCTCGTAAGCAGTCTGATTTTACAGTCATCTCTCTGTTGCCAGATATACCGCACTAAATCCACAGGTGGAGATGTTAGAGGACTGAAAGATGTGGTCCTGGAAAACACCAATTCTTTACTGGATTTCACTGGTGGGTTTTGTAGGCCCAGGATTCTTTTTAAAACCTAGCTGTATTTGTCCAATAGATTAAATATGTCATAGATCAGAAAGATAACATATGTCACTGGACCCCTGAATATGCTCTCCGCCCTCAGACGAAAACAGTAACCAGAGCTTTCTCTCGGACGTTTACCACCCTAAAATGGACAACAGCAGCAGCACCTCCAGCTCACAGCAGGTCAGTCCTCCACATACATCCAGCCTTCGGACAGAAGACTCTCAGCCACCAATGCTCGGCCAGGAGAGTGTGGATGGTATGTGGAGAGTTCTCCCAAGCATAAATCTACTCAATTTCACACATTATTCCTGTAATTTTTAAATAGGTGCACACAATGGACATTGTATTCAGTAGAACATGGTGGAGCTCAGTGATAACACTTACTCACTTGTGAATGCAGAGCCAGTTCATTCAGGACAGGAGGGGGCTGATGAGCCTCCCACTCTCATCAAGGAGGACCTTCTTTCATCAGGAGCAGTAAGACGGAGTACCCCAGACACACAGGTTAATTTTTTTTTTAATGGTTGTAAAACCATAATATTTTAGTTAACATAAGTAAGAATTTGATTCCTATCTCTGGGATCTTGCATTGTGCGGGTAAGGGTTTGGAAATTAATATGAACTGTGACCAGTGGATGAAAATGGATGAGATAAGTAACATTTTTAATGTGCTTCTTTATTCAACAGGAGGAACTGGATGAATCAGGAGCACCACCTTTAAAGAAGATTTGCACAGGAGAAAATTCTACCCTTAGATAGCTCATTTATAATATTTTTGTCAAAATGCACACGATACCTGCCCTCAGTCAGATTAGTAAAGCTTTCAAAATTATTCTAAGGTTCTCTTGACATATTTACGCAAATATTACATTTCAGCAAAATGAGGAAAAAAGTATGTACTGCTAAATATTTGCCTACTTTTAAAGGTGTTTAAAGTATGCTGTTCCAAGTGATTAGTGAAATGAATGAATGAATGGATGTTCCAAATGTTGTCTGGCAGTGTGTATTTCATTTCACATGCTGTAAATGTTTTCTGGCAACTTACTGTTTCTAATTTACTCTTAATGCAGTTGAACTTTACTTTTGCATGTTTCAATATCTTATTGCTTGAATATTATTATTTTTCGTAGGTTAGAGGCCACTTTGCAGATCGCTGTTTAGATGTGCCATTTTGTATTAAATACAAGGCTCTTTCTGAAACAAATCTTTTTGCTTATCACATGCAGGAAAAATGCTTTTTTAATATTTATAATATAATTTGCCCATGTTTATAACTGATGTTGTAAAACCATAATAAATGCTACTTTCCAATTCCATTCCAATTCATTGATGCTGCAAACGCGATATATATTTACCATAATATCCATCGCTCTTTTATGAAGGCAGGTCCTATTGTTTAATCAGACCTCTTCAAAATGGAGTCTAGACAATGGATTCAGCGATGAATTTGATAACTCAAGGAGATATGACTGCCATATAAAGTTTCAACCAAAATCACAATTTAAATATGAACGGTTTAAATACTAATGAGTTAAATAGACCATGTAATCTTTTGTCATCAGCTGACCTCTAGCCTCTTATATTATATTCAATAAGGGCGGGGTTTATCTGAAGGGGCTAGGTTCTAGTTTGACAATAGACAAGCGATGTCAGCCAATAAGAAGCTCCATCAAAACAATTCGAAAAGGCGCTTAACCAGGGGAGCCAATGGGCGTCGATAGAGGGCGGGAAGTGCTTGCGACGCCGCTTGCTGCCGGGGAAACTGAGATCTCGATGTACGGAATTGTGCCGGTGGACTAGAAACTCCCGCCATTTCGACAAGGAATTAACCTCTTGATTGATCCAGGTTTACTTTTTTGTAACACTTGCATATTCTCTTATCCAACAACTCTGACTAAGAACATGCTGCGAATACAACGGATGAAACAAGAACAGGCCTAGTTTGCAAAGACTTGGGACTGTACCGCGCGCCAGACCTCCCGCTTAACTGAGCTGTGGTTATTGCCGCGAGTTTGATTTCGGTGTGCTTCGCATCGTTTCATGTTCATCCGGAGGAGCTAAAAGTTTACAAACTATACGGAGGGACAAGTCCGGGAACTATTTTACATACAAGACATTTCGTAAAACCAGCATGGCACCGCCACAAGAGAAGAGTAAAAGGATGCGATGAGGCGGGCGGCGAGAAGCGCACTGTTATTGTTTTGCAACTAGATAGCAACCCAGCAAACTAGCTAGCCAGCTAGCTGCTACACGTTGAGAGCCGGGCGGGCCTGCCGGTGGTAACGTGAGACGTGCTAATATATTTCGGGACACTTGCATACATGCTTAGTTCGTATTGTTGTGTATTCTTCTACTAGTTTGTTGTTAGAAGATTTGATTTTACCTTTGGCACCCGTGCCATCCGTGGATTTGAAATGGCACCGCTTTTAGGCCGGAAACCTTACCCACTGGCTAAGCCGCTAGCCGAGCCACCAGGCCCGGGAGAGGAGGTCTACATCATCGAGCACACCAAGGAGGCCTTCAGGAACAAAGAGTATCCTTTAACATGATGCTGATGCCCAGTCTCGACTTATCGATCCAGCCGGCATGCCGTACATGATGCTTTGTCTACCTTGGTAACATGATGCTAACATAGTCTGATACTTCTGCTGTGGAGCAGGCTAACCTACCTAATGTGTTGTTACCTGATATTTCCCCGTTTAGCGTTAATATTTACCCGCATGTACACAGTGTACACTGGGTGACAGGCGTGCTAGCTGGCTAATGTTCACGTCGCTTTGCTTATCAGCTCATTGTAGCTAACTGGCTAGTTCGCATATTTAGCAAAAAGATTATATATTGTTATCACATAGAGGAATTCACATTCTTAGATTTGCTGAAACGCGTCCTTTCACTTTCAGCTTTCACCCCGCTGTCAGCTAACTAACCAATGCTAGCGGGGTTAGCTCCACTGCTAACGTTAGGTATCCCATTATGTCACAATAAGCCGTCGTCTGCCTCCCCGGGCTGAGGATGTTGCTCGCCTGCTCAGTTAGCTGTAAACCTCTGTTGAGTTAGCTAGCGTTAGCTGCTGATACGTTTGTGTTTCTGTGTTTTGTAAAGAGAACTCGGGCCGATTAATTGATATAAAGCAGCACTTTTGGTTAAGCAGCTTGGTTCTTTTTATAACAGTTAGACAACTTTATCCACTCTTTGGTGTTAATGAGAAGATTTTGAACGCAAAGGGTCCCCAACTGTCAGCAGTGTTATCCAGCCGGTTATGACAACTCAATGTGACACGAAGTGTGGCAAGTGGACTTTAGGTCTCTTTTTATGGCTTCCTTAGTTGTTAGTAGGTTTTAGTAGACTTGTATTTCTCCAGTGGCACTTATACTTATTCATATTACAATGTCTTAGTAATTTTTTTTTTATAAACAAACTATTATCTGTACTTGTACAGCTATGCGAAGCACAGGCCTCACCCATACCTTTCTAAATATCACATCTTTAGTAACAAAGAGTTTGCTTTGTAAATAAGGGTTCAATATACTGCTGTTTTTTTTGTTGTTGTTTTTTTTACAATAATAAGTACCAAACTTCATTTTTTTCTACCCATCTTCTCTTCCTGTCCTCCTTACATTTCCGAATTGTGCTATTGATTCTTGGAGTATAACCACCTTTGTGATTTAGTTATATCTGTGTGTTTTCATGTTTTGCTTGGCCGTGAGCCCCAACTCTCATTTTTTAGAATAACTTCCTTGACAAAATGACCACAGAGAGTATGAGGCACGTTTGCAAAGGTATGGTGAGCGCATCTGGACATGCAAGAGCACTGGAAGCAACCAGCTCACACACAAAGAAGCATGGGAGGAGGAACAAGAAGTCACTGAACTGTAAGTATTACATCAAAGTTTTTGTGTGCATGTACATAATTATATCAACTTGTGAAATAAGAGCCATTAGTCTACCGGCTGCTGATTACTTTCCACAGATTATACTCAAACGCTGTTGTTTCACTTCTGTAAGAAACACGTTCAGCTCGATAGATGACTGTACTGTGCTGTGTTGTCGCATTCATATTTAACATATGAATGCGACAACACAGCAAAGCTCTGATTCAGATTTATTTCTAAACAGATTTACCACCACTGGTTATGTAGATGCCTAAAAGTGCAGATTAGCTTCCCCAACAGCAGCTTGGTAGTGTCACGAAAGAGCTGTACTCTCCTAGTGAAGGTCACAAGGCTTGGTGCTTTGCTATGATTGGATAAATCTGGTGCTCCTCCTCTCATTCTATTTAGAGGGTGTGTGATTGAGTCATCCTTGAATCTGCATAGGCCTGGTGAGAGTTCCCTCATCCTGATCTTCAGAAGAGAAGAACAGAGCCATATGAATTGTAGATTAGTTTACTCATCCATTGCACTTCACTTATCACCAACTAGGTGTACATACACTGTAGGCACATGTGCTGTCAGCACAAGCAAGGTGAACCAGAATATATATGTTAATGTGGCCCACCAAAATGTCACTGGAAAGACAGGACAGTGTTTCTCATTTGCCCTTTGCTCAAGTCACTGAGGATCACAGGCTGTATTTAAGCTCTATCTAATTATATCAGCAAAGAGATTTGACTCCCCCTACTGGTCGCTCTTGGCCCTTTGCTGCTATGTTATGTAATACTTTGGTCCTTGTGATGAATGCATCACAGACGCCCAAACAATGTGAGAAAAAATCTTGTTGTGAATAGAGTCCTCACACCCATGAATAAACTCAATTTGTCCTGACATCCGTTGTTGTTTGCTAAGCATCATAATGTTAAAAGCAGTGTCTCACTCTCAGGAATACAAAACACAACATATTGCACCTTGTATGTAGTTATACTAACTCTTGTTATGTTTCCATTTGCAGGCTTCAGGAGGAGTATCCCCCCTGGTTTGAGAAGCCAGTTCTGGAGATGGTCCACCACAACACAGTGTCTTTGGACAAACTGGTGGAAATGGCCTGGGTGGAAATCCTCACCAAATACGCTGTGGATGAAGAGTGTGACTTCTTGGTCAGTTTGCTTGTCTGTTCTGTAACTTTTTATTTTGCTCTCATGATGACTCCAACTCATTCAATTACATTCAAAGTTGGTACAGGTGCTGGAAATTCTTAAACACATGAATTTTAAAATGGTACTTTCAAGGTTTGGATATTGTTGGGATTTAGTATGTTAAAGTGTTGAAAATCTATAGCATTACCTTCTTAAGTTATATTTAAGTGTCCCTAAAAACGGACACCCATACAATGTTGGAATTTTAACCAGAAAGTCACAATGCTTGGTCCTTTCAGGTTGGAAAGGACAAAAGTTTGCAAGTGAAAGTGGTAAAGGTCCATCCCCTAGAAAACCCTGAGGGCGAAACGGGGGAGAAGAAGCTTGAAGGTGCTTGCGACTCTCCTTCCAGTGACAAGGAGAATGCAAGTCAGGAGAACCAAAGGAAGGAACCTCCTCAACGAGAAGAGGAGAACAGACGGGAGAGTCTGAGTGAGTAATGACATAAACAGTAAACAAGAAGATTTAAAGCAAATTCATTTTCTAGTTCATGTATGTTTAGGTAAAAAAAGTTGAATCCTTTTTTTAAATCACATTATATTGTTTCACCTCCCAACAGGTGACAGAGCACGACGTTCGCCAAGAAAACTTTCCACTGCCATGAAGGAAGAGAAGAAGAGATGGGCGATGCCCAAATTCCTTCCTCATAAGTATGACGTGAAGCTAATCAGTGAGGATAAGGTATGTATCCTGCCAACGGAAGGTGTCTTCATATCCTGGTAAATACGACAAAATTTGATGCCGTATCCGCCTTTTCCCGCTTACTCTGTCACAGGTGATTAGTGATGTCCCAGCAGACAGTCTTTTCAGAACAGAGCGCCCTCCAACCAAGGAGATCATGCGCTACTTCATCAGGCACTATGCTCTGAGGCTGGGCATTGGAGAGAGTGCTCCTTGGGTGGTTGAAGACGAACTGGTGAAAAAGTTTAATCTGCCTAGCAAATTCAGTGACTTTCTTCTTGATCCATACAAGGTTAGTTACACTTAAACATATGCCAAAAATAACGGTCCAGTTTTGGAAAAACGCTGCATGTTCTTGGCTCACGCTTTTTTTTCTCTTCTTTTTTTCTCTACAGTTTTTAGCAGAGAATCCCTCAGCAAAGCGCAAGAGCTTGCTTTCTCCAGAGGGCAAACCCAGCAAGAAGCTCAAGACCTCTGACACACCAGGAGAGGATTCAGGAAATGAGAAGGGAGAGAAGAAGAAAAAGAAGAAGGACTCTTTGGGCATGCCCCTTAGTCCGACCATTTGGGGTCACATGCAGGTTAGCTGGCTTTATCGTGTCTCAGTTAGAGTGTTGACAAATGGCGACTCTGTGGTATCCATTTAAAAGTGAAAGCATCACTTAATTGCCTTCCAATGTCTTAATTTCAGAAAATAAAAATGAATGGATCTCCACTAAAAGTGAAGAACAAAGGCTCAGCTCCCTCCACTCCAAAACCAGGCAGAAAGTCAGGAGACAAGAAAACTGGAAAGACTGGTGACAAGAAGCTCAATGTCCTCAAATCTAAAAAGGATGGTAAAACCGGTTCTAAGACACCGAAGATGAAGCAGATGACTCTGCTGCATCTGACTAAGAGCACACCTGCTGGGAGCCCCAAAAAGAGAGCTCGGAGTACTGGCATGGGTACACCCAAACTGGGGAAGCCACTGCACCGTGTGGCTCTCCAGCTCCTCCGTTACTATAAGCAGCACAAGGGCAATGAGGACAAAAAGAATACCCTTTCGTCTCTTTTCACCAAGGCTGCAAAGACCTTGTCCCTGGATGATCGGGGTCGACTACCAGAAGAGCTCCAGGAGCTGGTCCAGAAACGCTGGGTGGTGCTGGAACGAAAGAAGCGATTTGCAGCTATGAACGAAGAGGAAAAGCAGGAAGAGTTGAAGAAAAGACGCAAGGAGCTCAAAGAGAAACTACGAGAAAGGGCCAGGGTGAGACGTGAGAAAGAGATGCTTGTCCGCCGTGAGCAATCGCGCAGATACGAGGACCAGGAGATCGAAGGTGGCAAGACCTTGCCTGTGTTCAAGCTTGTTGACATGCCCGAGGGGCTGCCAAACACCCTTTTTGGTGATGTGGCTATGGTCGTGGACTTCCTTCACTGCTATGCGGGTCTGTTGATGCCAGATGACCAATATCCCATCACAGCAATGGCTATGATGGAAGCCCTGGCTGGCGAGCGCTCCGGCTTCCTGTACTTGAACCGCGTACTTGTGGTGCTGCTGCAGACGTTGCTGCAGGACGAGCTCGCAGAAGGCTACAGTGAGCTCGATATGCCTCTATCTGAGATCCCCCTCACCATGCATTCTGCCTCAGAGCTGACACGGTTGTGCCTGCGACCATGTGACGCCCACGGAGAGGAGAGTGGCCAGGGCTCAGTGGACTCAGGGGGTTTGGGGGGCTATGATGATGTGGTGACCAGCGAGTTCCTGGAGAGGCTCGAGACAGTGGAGGTGTTTGAGCTGAGCCCTGAGGAGAAAGTCAGCCTGCTGGTGGCACTGTGTCACCGCATACTCATGACATACTCGGTTGAAGACCACGTTGATTCAATGCAGCAGAAGTCAGCTGAGGTTTCGAAGGAGCGCCTGGCAATGCTGAAAGAGGTCAATGATCGCAAGAAGGCAGAGAGGCAGCTGCGGAAGGAGATGGAGAGCAAAGGTAGGTGGGGATGACCCAAGAGATCCACCTGCAGTTTTTTTAATACTGTGATTGCTGTTTCTTCAACCACTAATTTTAACAGCACTTATAGCTTCTATAATACTAAAAAGAATAGAAAAGAATATAAACGGCTGTATAAAACAAGTGGGCTTACCCATTGGGATGTTCCCCACTGGTTTTTAGGCTAGGCTTGGGAGGTATTTGTGTTTTATGTAAACACCAAACCAGCTTTCCATGAGTCTTTTATTGATTCCAAATAGGTATCTCAAAATACAAGTCTAATCAAATCTCAATACAAGTTGATACCAATATCTTTTCTACTTTGGGCTAAAAGGAGAGAAAAAGAAGGAGGTGACTGCTAAGAAAGAGAGCAAAAAAGAAGTAAAGGTGGAGCCGGAACCGGAGCCAGAGGACATGATCAGTTCTGTGAAGAGTCGGCGGCTGATGGTTATGCAGGCCAAGAAGGAGAAGGAGGAGATGGACAGGCAGAATAAAGGTAAACTTTTAAAACGGCTGTTTAATGGTATTGTTCTTTCAATGTTCTTCCAAAACTGAGGTCTTGTTGTTTGTGATCCAGAGTAAATTTAATGTGTCATTAATGACCTTTCTTATCATTCTTAAATGACTACACTTCACTCCTGTTTGATATTGTTTTTTTACACCAAAGAGCGCATGGAGAAGGAGGCTGAAGAGGAGCGGATTCGTCGACAGAGGGCCGCTGTAGAAAGGGCCTTTCAGGATGGTATAACCAAAGCCAAACTTGTCCTGCGCAGGACCCCACTGGGAACTGACAGAAATCATAACAGGTACATTCAGCTTATGTTTGTGTATAAACAGCTTATGCTGTTTATACACAGATCCTGTAAATTCTTTGACAGCAAAAAAATATCTATAACTGTGTTTGCCTGATTGTATTTTTCAGATACTGGCTTTTCTCTGATGTGGTTCCTGGTCTGTACATTGAGAAAGGCTGGGTGCACGAAAGCATCGACTACAACTTCACCCCTCCACCCGAGGACAAACCAGCCGAGCCCGAGGTAGAGGATGAGGAGGATGGGGAGTCGGCTGCTACCAATGATTCACAAGGTATTGTAACCTAGGAGAAAGGTTACCCTTATCAAAACAATTGTATTCATTTAAATAGAAAGGTTTGCTGATATCTCAAAATGGTATCACATTCCAGAAATGGCTTGTTCAGTTTTCTTTGGAATGCTGTTTTGTGTGTGAACAAATTGATTTGGTTTTGGCCTATTGTTTTTACTTTTTAGTCAAAGTTTTTTTTAATGTCTTAATAACAATTGAGAATTATTGGTAATGGTTACAGGGGTGGAAATAAATGATGGAGCTGAAAAGGATGATGGCAGCATAGATGGTGCTATAAGTGAGGGCGCCCAGCAGGGGTCAGCAGTAGACATCTGCATCGAAACTACTGTTCCCAACCAGGGACAAAACCTGTGGTAAGACTTTTGTTTCTGCCTGTCTCTCTTGTTCAGTTGTTTTTACTCCATATTAATGCCATTTTGCCTGTGATTACAGGTTCATATGTGACAGCCCAGCTGATCTGGAGGAACTAGTGGAAAGTCTTCATCCTCAGGGGGTTCGTGAGAGTGAACTGAAGGCAAAGATACAAAGCAGGTGGATACACAACAATTATAACTTGTAACCATTCTGACTACATGGTTTTACCAGCTTTATGGTTCTAAAACAGACGATTTAAAGGGTTTCTTTTCATGCCATCTAAATCTTTTCAGCTGCTGAAATGCCTTCATTTTGAAAGTATCCTTTCTTGTGTTAAAATATCAGCAGCAACAAACTTGTAATTTGGTGTGATTTTCTTCTTTTTTTTTTTTTTTTTTTATTACTGCCAGAGTATCTGCAAGAAATTCTGAACAATGGTGTTTGAAAGGGATTGTTTTTAACCTTCTGTTTCAGGTACCAGGACATCCTTCACTCTGTCCATCTGACCCGGAAAGGAAAGCTCAGCCTCAGGAGCTGTGATGGCTATGCAGAGCTGCTCACATACCTGCGCAGTGACATCCAGGAAGTGGCCTCACGACTTCAGAAGGGAGGCCTGGGATACTTGGACGACAACACAGACATTGAAGATCAGGTGATTAGTTTGTCTGGCTACCTACAATATCGGATGCCCAAAAATGTCAATTTATTTTTTCATAGCTTATGTAACATGTCCTGGTTGTCCCCAACATCTTTTCATTGATACTAATACATGTTTGTCTGTTGCATTGCCTATTCAAAGTTGAAAGAGATGGAGAGCTTGAAAGACTTCGGTGAGTGCATCATCACCATTCAGGCCTGTGTGATCAAAAAGTTCCTGCAGGGCTTCATGGCCCCCAAGCAGAAAAAGAAGAGAAAGCAAGGAGGGGAGGAGAGCAGCAAGGCTGAAGAGGTCGATGATGAGAAGAAACTTGCTGAAGAGGCAAGGGTAAGAGAACAGAGTTTTGGTCAGAATTCTAGGTAACACTGAATGCAAGGTGAATGAATAAAGAACAAGTAGTAAAAATATTCTATTTGATACTTAAGCTTTGTGTTAAAAAAGAAAAGGAGCTATTAGAACATGTCAAAATAAAAATTAATAAAAGTAAAGATGCTGACTTCTGAAACTCACAGAAGACACGTGTGTTAAACAAGTCTGTGCTTTTCTTCTCAGGTGGCGACGGCGGTTGAGAAGTGGAAGACCGCTATCCGAGAGGCCCAGACCTTTTCCCGCATGCATGTCCTGCTGGGAATGTTGGACGCTTGCATAAAGTGGGACATGTCTGCTGAGAACGCACGCTGCAAAGTCTGTCGCAGGAAAGGTAAGGACAGTTTTCAGCTGCTGTCTCTCCCATTTGGTCCCAACTATTACTTTGAGTAAGCTGTAAATAATATGTGCATCATGGGTTATCTGCAGCCATTGACAGCATTTCCAGATAATGTTACTTTAGGTTATGTAATCAGAACTACAGCAACCCAGCTGGCTTGTGCCCATTAGATATGTTCTCTCCTAATTCATCGAAGATCTACAGCCCTCCATATGTGTACTGGATTACTGAGAAACAGTTTGAGTGAAGTGTTGCTTCATTGCTACACTTCTCCCTCCTGTCCAGTGCTCAGGCAGAGCGGGCCTGTGCTGAAGCTGATGGAGTCTAGACCCAGATCCTGTCAGGGCTGCAGTGACAGGCTCAGAGCAGGACAGACTAGTAATGTGAGGCAGGTCTACATTCAGAGCCAGCAGCTCCTCAGGCCATCAGGTGAACCTGTAGCGATAAGATGAGAGTCAAAACTTCAACACTTGCACAGACACAGGAAGTTTGTTGGCCTTTTCATTTAGTGAAGTGAAGAACAAAAATGTGGGCAAACTGGAGAACCAGGAAATTGGTATAAAATGCTTTCTTTAGCTCAGTTGATTGATATATATGGGTCTCTAACAGGTGACGACGAGAAACTGATCCTCTGTGACGAGTGCAACAAGGCCTTCCATCTGTTCTGTCTGCGACCGGCCCTGTACCGCATCCCTGAGGGAGAGTGGCGGTGCCCAGCCTGCCAGCCCACTGTGGCCCGCCGTGGTTCCCGTTCACGGTAACTGTCCACCTCACACACTCTGTCTTAGTACATTTATAAAGTGATGCCAAGGATTCTCGACCAAGCAGACAAAAGCAAGACTCTAATAGATATGCTTTTAAACGTTGTTAACAGCACCTTCATAGCTGCACTAGGACCCAAGTTTGTACTCTCCTCAATGCACAAGGCCCAGAAATTTAAACTGAGGAAAAATGGCAGAAAAGTCCCTTGAGAGTAGTGAAAATGATTTGTCACATTACTATAATGCCAATTTATATGTTCTTCTGCCTCTTTTCTAACTACAGACCATGTGCCTTCTTTGTCCATTTCAGGAACTACAACCAAGACACAGATGAAGAGGAGGACGAGGAGGAGTCTGAAGAGGAGTACTCTGAGGAAGACGAAGACGACGAGGAAGATAATGACTACAAAGCCATGGGACACAGCTGTGAGTACCAGCAAGAGAGAATTAAATCAGGTTCATCATTGGGATTTCTTATTTGGGTTGAATTAACTCCAAACTGAAGTCTGTGGTACATCCAGACACACATTTTGAAAGGAAGAATATGACAAATCCAGTTGTCCAAAGAGATAAGTCACAGACTTGGTTTTTGGCGAATAGGGGTCCTTGGTGCTGAAGGTGGGGAATGAGAGGAATGCTGACAGGGAATTTTGTCCCTTGTCCTCTCCCTGCTGTCTCCATTGTCTGTGTGTTGTCATGTAGCACGGCTCAGGTCTGGACCTTTGCTTTGAAGCCGTGTCTCACTCTGGCTTCACTCAGAGTATGTGGCAGGATGATCCCCCTGTCAGTTTGAGCCTGCAGGTCATCGAGAACCAGTAACAAGCTTTATGCATCGATGCTCTAGAAAGAAAGTCCCAATGCACATGAGAACAGATTATTTTATTTCCAGAGACAACATTGCATACTGAATGCAATTAAGCATTAATGGGCAATTACAATAATCTGGAAACTTTGTAAGATTATAGAGATTTTTTTTCCTCTAAACTGGTCTTCGACCTCTTCTTATTGTTGTCCTGATCACCTCTCATTCTGTCGTTACAGTGAGACCACGGAAGAAAACTAAGCAGTCTTCGTCTCGGCAGAAAACCACAAAAAGTAAACCCAAGAAGCCGTCATCTTCAAGTAATCAGAGCAGCAAACAGAGGACCGGCCCTAACAGCCCTGCAGACATCGATGAACTGGTAAGAAACCGCCAGGTCACTCACATACTTAAGATACTGAAGCTCATATCAGAAACCTACACACTTTTTCTTCTAGGATTGCAGAATAAGTGTGTTTTGTCCTGATGTTTCATGTGCAGGTGCGACTGAGTTCCCAGTCAGGAGTGCGCAGGCAGGCACTGGAGCTGGAGAGATGCGAGGAAATTCTCAAGAAACTGATGAAATTCCGCTACAGCTGGCCGTTCAGGTGAGCAAAGGACATCATTTACTTTCTGTTGAGTATCTGTAATCTGTGTAGAAATGCACCCAGTCCCTCCATATGTGAGACAAGTGTTTCCATCCATTTATTGTTTGCATCACATTCCTTGTTCGAAAATTGTCTGTCAGGATGACTTGACACATCAATCCTAGTACATTCATATTATGTGAAACTATTTGGGGAAGTTACTGAAAGAATAAAAGAATACTTTACCCCTCTCACCCTCTGCTTTTCTCCTCCCACAGGGAGCCCGTGTCCCCAGACGAGGCAGAGGACTACCTGGACATCATCACTCAGCCCATGGATTTCCAGACGATGCTGGGAAAGTTCAGCCAGGGCTCGTATCGTCACGGCCAGGACTTCCTGGAAGACATGAAACTAGTGTTCTCCAATGCAGAGGAGTACAACCAGCAGGGCAGCACTGTGCTCTCCTGCATGGTCAAGACGGAGCAGTCATTCACTGAGCTGCTCCAGAAGCTGCTGCCCGGCCTCAACTACCTCCGCCGGCGTTCACGCAAACGCGTCAACCAACGGGCATCAGCCCCCGCAACATCTGAAGAAGAGGAAGACGACGAAGAGGAAGAACAACCGAAGAAGATGCAGAATGGCAAATCGAACAGGAAGAAAACAAGTGTTCGGCGACGGAGGGAAGTGGAGAGCGAGAGTGAGGAGGATGACGATGAGGATATGGAGGAAGAAGGCATGAGGAGAAGTAAGCGGACCTCTGCAACCTCAGGCAGGAAGGATTACAGGGAGCAGGATAGCGATGGCGAGCGGGACACGAGGAGAACTCGTCAGCGAGGGGGCCGGGGCAATTATCGAGGAGAGAGCAGCGACGAGGAGCGGTCCAGCCAGCAGCGACATTCCAAGAGACAGAAACGCTCATGAAGTCCAGGGTGCTTTTGTGTTTTGTTTTCGTTTCGTTGGCTCACCTTGCTTTAAATTTCGTCCCGCTCTTCTCAAAACGATCAAGAGCCCTCGTCTCCTCTTCCTCCTCCTCCTCCTCACAACCAGTGGGACTTAATCCTCAGAAGGACTTTTTTGTGTTATTGAATTTCTGTTCATGTTTTGAAAAACAAAAGAAAACAGATTTATATTTGTAACATGTTTAATATCGGTGATGCTTTTTTTTCCAAACCAAGAAAAATTAGACATTTGAGATAATTGTAGCTCTTAAGACTTTAATTTGAATTTCAGTTCCAAGTTGACAACCTCACACACTCAAACCTCACACACACACACGTGTAATTTGACTTAAAATGTTGTCCTGTGAACCTCACATTTCTTCTCCTCAAGCACCAGTTCAGTGTAATCAGAGTTCAGTCTTCACTCAGCTGTCATTTTACTGGTGCGTCCAGCTGTAAAGTGTTTGTCCCATTCACATCTCTGTTTCAAGTCGTGTGTTTTCACTGACTAAAAGTACTTAAAAAGGGTGTCCGTGTAGCCAATTCACCTCCGGGAAGATTTTCTTGGCTTCAAAACATGACTGATGGCCCACATGAGTTCTTCCTGTCATCTGTAAATTGCTCTTCTTTGGTCAAGTCTATAGATAAACATGTTAGGATTTTTACTAGTCTTAGTGTTCATTTTTTTTCCAGCCCAGGTGCAGATTTATTGTCAAACTCTGTGTCGAGACTGCAGGTCACATGTAGTCGCATCACTTTTGTGCTAAAACACATCTCTCAGCTCTCAGTCCAGGATGTTTTCAAAAACAGACTCGACTTAGCGGTCTCACTCTTGGCGTGTGGAGCTGACCAGCCTTTCCTCCTCCTCTGTAGTGCCCAGGTTAAATCGAACCGGTACCTCAATGCTCCGTCGGTTTGCACTCCTGTGTAAAGTAGTGCACCTATTATGCCAGCATCTGCAGGACCAGACTTTATTGAAATTATGTGCATAAACATTTGTAAACAGTGTTTAAAATCAACAAATGTGATGTTTGTTAAGAAAATGGGCATTTTTTTGAATATTTGATATTTTTTGCACATTTTATTTGGTATTGTAAATGATAACTTGTTCTTAATCACCTCTAATAAATGGCAAGGTTTAACCAGGGCTCCTCTAGTCAATGCAGAGAACTTTGATCAGTTTACTTTTCATTGTTGCAGCAGAAACAATTAGTCCTCTGTACACTTTGTAACGCCTCAAGCCACTAATTTAAATGGCTTTAGACACATGAGGGTAATACAGCTCCTGAGAGGCAAGTAAAGGTTTCTCCTGCATGTCCTGGTTCGGCCACCAGGTGGTGCTCTACTCCTGCTCTCAGAATACTTTTGTCCCAGCAGCAGTTTGTAAGTAACTGAGTGACCGTGCTTTTAGCTTTTGCTGCCCTGTGCTCAGCGGTCATCGCAGGACAGAGGGAGCTTTATAGTGCTGGTGTATCTTGGCTCCACGACTTGTTTTGTAACTTCTCCGCAGATGCAACGTGATGAAGACCTTTTTGAATGTGTAGACGTTTGTGTCGAGGTTGCCAGCGATGTCTATGTGCTCATGTATACTGATAAGGCAGTGGTTGGTTTGCACTCTTCTGTCTGTACTGTGCTGTGCTGTTCTCCTGTGTTTTTCTAGTGCTGTTATCATCAAGACCTTTCTGATTTAATTTGGCCACTGATTGTCCCCCCTCACTCTTATTACTTTTGTTTTGAATTCGGCTTTGTTCCTGACACGATTGATTAAAATCACTGTTGTAATTGTTTGACATTTCAACAAACAAACAAAATGCGACTGCCCTTCTCAAGTTGAGTACTGACTGTACATGCTTTCTTTGTTCTTGGAGGAACTGCAAAAAAGTCTTTTACACTTCCTTTTTTTATATATATATTTATAGTCTCTAAAAGCTGGGTTTGGGCAGGTTTGGAGGATTTCACATGTAAAGAATTTCCAATAAAGGCTATGGACGAAGATCGTAGTGCTCCCTGTTTCATTTGAGGTCAGACAGACATCACTGCCATCTGTAAAACTTTGTGATAAGACAATGATCGGAGAGGAAAACGGATCAACTGTGACCACCGACTGATGTCTAATTTTACTTTTTAATAAAATATCAAACAATGTCTTGTTCTCTGGTCTGGACTCTTTTCTCAGAAACATCTGCATCTTCAGATAGACACTAAATTGGCTTCAAATACGTGTGTGTCGAAGCCAAAAGTCACATTACAGAGGATTAATGGTTTTATTATTCACAGAGGAGGATGAGCAGCTTGGACTTGAAGTGTTCCATGAAAACATTTTTGGAAAAGGTGAAGTGTTTGATGACGGAGTTTGGCCTTCACACAACTCAGGCTCTGTAATTCACATAATGATGAACTGTAAGGTGCAATGTTAAGCGCCGGAGTTACAGGTGAATAGGGTGAAACTTCCCATGTTGACTACCTGCATCAAAACATTTGTTTTTTCTGCCTTTTTTTTGAAACGTTACGTTTAGACAGACAAATTATGCATTATCTAAGTAAATATATGCTCATTCACATTTCCAGAAAAAGAAGCTAAACGTGGTTTGAAGCCAGTTTCAGTCAGTCAGAGGTCAAAGGTTTTTACAGTGGGAATCCTGGATATCTCTTTTTATGAATCCATAAATCAGAATATATATATAGCCATAAAAACTATCTTATTTTCTAATCAGGCTCTGCTATATATACAAAAATAACACCTACTACCTACTTACTGATATGAATTTATGTGCCATTAGAGTATGCATGTTATGATCACTGACTCACAATATGGGGGAAAAACACACTTTCAGCATAAAACCTTTCCCAGTTCATTACTTACATAAAGATTATTATCATTTTTCTCACACTAACTTTTGGTGAATTTTGGAGAAATGTACAGATGCAAATTGACAATGCAATGGTGTAATAATAATAAAAAAATATATATACGACTAAACTACTAAAAACTATATCTAAATGTGTGTTTTGGAAGATTTCATTTGTTTAGTCTAAAAGAAGAAGCCAGTTATGGAAGCAAGCCCCAAGTCGTAAAGACTCTTGCCTGTCGTGTGTCTTTTTGATATCCTTATTTCCAGTGGTGGAAAACATATATAGATCACTTACTTATGTACAATGTTTTTAGGATCAAAAGTAAAAGTACGTTATGCAGAATAGAGCCATTCAGATTGTTTTATATATATTCCATTATTATTGATGCATTCATGTGAGCAGCATTTTGATTTTCTTAAGGTAGGGCTCATTTTCACTATTGTGATTTAATTTATAATAAATGTCTCTAAAAGGACCTACAGCTAGCAGCTTAATGTAATGGAGTAAAAAGAATAAAGCAAGTTCATAAAAGAAAACATGTATCTCAAGGTTGAACTGTCGCACAGTACTTGAGTAAACTTTGTTACGTTCCACCACAGCTCATTTCCTTCTTTCGACTGGCAGAAAGACAAAATCTGAAGACCAGTTTTTCTTTGGCCAGTAGAAAGCTGCGGACAGATGAAACCAAAGATATTTACACAAGCATACTGCAGCGTCTAGACTGCCATCGAATGTGGCTTCTAATGCTGTTTGTGGACCAAAATAATGATTTGGCTGCACTCAGTAGTCTGAGCCAGTTTCACAGGGAGCTCTCTCCACAAAAATGTGCACGTACAGGTAATAACAGCAATGATAACTACGGACTGGAAAGCCCCACAGTTTTATCAACACAATGAGGAGTGTGTCTGTGATGTATGGGGCAGAGGAGAGTGCAAGGAGGACAGCAAGATCTTATGAAATATCTGCTCCAGTGCTGACAGCCTCTGAGCCATCTGTAATTTGGCAACAGGTGTTGAGGCTAAGATGGATCAGAGTAAAGGTCAGAGATGTGAAAAGTCAGTGGAAACGTAGCACTTGATTAGTGACCGCTCAAGCATGGTGGCAGCTGCATTCAGCTATAAACTTGAATGTTTCACTTTGGTGTTGTCCATAAAAAAATGCTGTCTAATTTAGTTACAAGAATGCTGACTTTTTTTTCCTGGTAGCTCTCTATTGTAAAATGTGTGTCATTTCTGTCCACCCTCCCCAGAAATCCTTGTCAGTGCAGCATTCAGAGCCAAAAAAGAAGAAAAATGTTGCAGGTTCACGATCTTGACCCACAAGAAAAGAAGTTAATGGCAGATTGAGGACATTATGAGGTACATGCCCCGAGGTGTTGGAGGGAAATCGCAGCTTTTTGTCTGTTTTGTTGTTATTTCGGAGTCTTAATGCTGACTGAATCGCTGTGACAGCCGGTTTTGGTGGCTGACTGTTTTGGGAAATGGAGCCAAAACCAACTAAGCATTGCCACAAAATGAACTCACTCGCTTGATTTGAGTGAACTTGAAATGAACTCTAGCCTCTTTAGTATTTAAGAACGTGTTGTTAACTTGAATCAAATTCAATACAGTTGTGATATATGGACTTTCAGAAGTGTGGTGGATCTATCAGGGTCTTTCCAAAAGTTATGAAACATGTTTCAAGTATTGTTCATTGCTCACACGGTGCATCCTACGCAGTGAAACATAGCTGAGACATGCATTAATCACCCAACTTTTACTCCCTGTTGAGGTTGAAGAAATCAATGAGTGTACAGGCTGACATGTAGCGCCAGGATTTTTATGGGCATCAAGACTTAGAGGTTCAGAAACAGTTCAAACACAGTTACATAATGTGAAACAATCTCATATGATAATTATACATCATATACACTTTTATGGACCTCCAGTGAATTTAAATGTTGTTAAATTGGTCCAATACTTTGGTTTATGACTAAATACCTGCAGGGCTTAATGCATTTACAATAACCTCATCTTTACTTTGCATTTACTGCTTGGTGTGGTGAACATGATACCACGCAATACCAAGCAGTGGTATGGTGAACTGCATAGCAAGCAGCTCTTCCAGATCTGTAAGTGTAACTCCACTGGTTGCAAAATAAGTCAGATTGTATAGAAGTAAATGAGAAAATTACCAAACTTTTAATTCTACTTTTTTACTTCAGGAAACATTCGATAAATGGGTCACTTGTTAAGTTCAGATTTGCTTCAATCAGCATGAAATCCATTTAGTAAATTATGGTTCACTTGCAAATGATCTGCACTGATACTAGTGAGAGACAAGTCGCCACCACGGTTTTTCAAAGTGTGTTTTCAGGTCATGAAAGTGAATTAACACTAATAACTCTAAAATGGTTGTGTTCAGCATTTGGTTGAACTAAAAAACACTCTAAAGTTGTCGGACCATTGTGAATTGGGGTGCAACTTGCTATGTAAGCTTGCTAGCGTTAGCTGGTAACTTAGCAGCTCTTTCCTATCTTCCCCTGCTCTTCCAAGGAGGCCACTTCTGTTTCCAAAAAAACAAGCTGGAAGCAGACATGATGCCGAACAAGTGGCTTCAGAACAGCAGTCAAGCAGTCTGTGCCAAGAAAAACATTAGCCACAGTTTGCTAACAAGTTCACTATTTTAACGTGAAAGGTGACGAAATGTCGGTGTTGTGTTTACAGCTTGTTTCAATGTGTGTGTGTGTGTGTGTGTGTGTGGCAGCTTAGTGTGGTTTGACAAGATATCACACTGTTATTAGGTTTTATGTTGCCTCCACTATTCTGACTGAGTCTGACCTGACAGATTGAAACAGCAACAGGGTCCTTCACTCTCTACATTGTTATACATTGTGTACAGATTATCGTATTATAATATTCACAATAAAAAGTGAATGTTTTATTCATCTTTTTTGATTCATCTGCTTAATGGTCTTGAATATCAATAACACCAAATTGTACACATTTAAAATCATATTAAAGTAAACACAAACTAGATATTCTACAGTCATTCTACATTTTTAAATATTGATATTTGCTGTACATCATCAGTATGAAATTATCAATAAAATGACTTACAGTGTTTTTTTTTTTGTAAACTTTTACTTCAAGACTGTTTTTTTTTTTAACCTTCTTTTTTGGTATAAAAAGCAAACACAGGCCGTGCGCAGACTGATCTTTGAACCCTGTGCAAACTGACAGCAGCAGTGTTTGACCGAGACATCCACACAGTGTGTGTGGGTGTATATGTTTAACAGCAGAGTGGAGCAGCCCACCCTGCAAATATTTACCCCGGGTCCAAGTCAGTGCAGAGGGCATCTGGCAAGGAGTGGACAATGTGTTTCTCACTATCATTCCAGCTGACATGATGTGCTGCTCGTCTTTAGGGAACATTTTGGGACCATATTAAAGGGCAGTTGAAGCATTTAACCGTGGCAGGGTTTAGTCCTACCCCTCACCAGTGCAACACTATATATATATATACATATATATATATATATATGGAATTTAAAGAATTTCAACGGACCACTTACACAATGTAGTTGTGTTTTTACTAACATTAAAATTTACTTTATGTTTAATATTATTTTATAATAATACATTAATCAATATATTATATAGTTTAATATAACATGTTTTTAGAATTTTTGATCATTTTAATTTGTGTTTAGCTCGGCCCTTATGTGCTAGATAGTTTTTATTTCTTCTCTTTTCTTTCTGTTTTACTGATACTGAGCGACCAAACATTAGCCAAGTTGTGATTGATGATGAAAATGATCAACAACACTCTTATTAACTTATTAAATAACTGAGTGGATGTTGAACACGGTAGCTAACATGTTAGCATGCTAGAAAGCTAATGGCGTATGATTGATTATGAAAGTTTACCAAAGAGGATTCAAACATCTATGGAGAAATAATGGAGAAAACAGTGATATTAAGTTTGCCAAGTAATGTTATGTGTGTGGTGCATTATTTAATTCATATATAATCCACATATCCAGGAAAACTATATTTCTGTAAGTTAAGATAAAGAAATTTAGCAAGATGAAGTTAGTCTTGTGTTGGCATGTGGAAATTAATCAGAAAGCTATGCAGTTTTATGCTTGCCAGTCTCGTGGCTTGCTAACGTATAGCAAACATTAGCTATTTAGCAGCTACCTCGTCCTCTCTCAGACACAAAAGGGCTTAAATTATTATCAAACATGCTTAACCCCTTAATGCCCGAATTAATATAGCTTTATATAAAAAAATGTTTTGTGTGTGTTTTTGCCTTTAAGTAGATGGTAAATAATGTTGAGATTATTACTTTCACTTT
>JAOWBC010001387.1:9679022-9692543 GCA_028566105.1 Hypoplectrus providencianus | reverse complement strand
TACAAACAAGTGCTCATCGAAGGTTCCTAGGTCCGTAGCAAATATGCACTAACCGGCATTGGGGGAATGCAGACGCAGTCTCGGCTGGTTGATTGAGTCAAACGGTTTGTTGCATATTTGAGACAGCGGACGTTAAGGGGTTAAATGTAATGTTTTTGCTTGTTACACACATTTTGTTAGCTTTCAGCCCTTGTTACATGTGGTGACAACAGTTGTTTTTACAGGACCACACCTTTCTCTAGTCAAAAAACTAACTGAATATATGACTAAGTGACAAAATTCAATGCATACATAAACTGAGGATGATTGATGGCACAGTTTTCTCCTGTGTAGCTGCTGGTGTTTCATGGTGGTGTCCTTTTGCACTTTTCTAACGCTGTTGTTTGAAAAAGGACTGAATTGACAAGGAGGCTATTTCAATCAACATAAAAATCAGTAGGGAAATCCAACACACATATATGCTCCCATACAGGGTATGAGGAATCACCCAGTGAGACTGAAGAGTTAGAAGCATGGAGAAGCTGTTCTGGAGGCCGATTGCGGCCCAACATCTTCCCTAAACTTGTTCCCTGTCTGTACCTTTTATGACTATCACCTTTAGATGACTTCAGGATCAAATCTTTATAAATATCTCTCTATGTGCTGAGCAACTCTGCAGCTCCAGATGAGGTTATACCGAGGCCTTCTTGCTGCATTTTTGACACCTGTCCCACCGGTGCCGTCACATTTAAAATGACACAGCGAGTCAAGCTCTCCTGCTGGAGTCGTTGTTGCTGTGAAGGGAGTTTTTGAGCTGTAAGCGTAAACTCGATTTGTGTCATATCATGGCACGCTTCAGAACGAGCTCAGTCAGTAGTCTATCACACTGGCAGCTGCAGGAAAGCACACAGAGAAAATGAGGACAAGGGGGGAAAGAGACAGAAAAATCCTGACAGTCTGCCAGAACAGAGAGAAGAGAAGTAACATAATCATTCACAGAGCATAAAGGTGACCTGAAAATTGAGTGCCAAAACCAACTTATATGACCGCAGCCACGACATGCCCTAAATTTCTCTCCGCTTTAAGTGCAAGTACAAATTATTATTAATGCATTATTCACAAAACAGAGCCTTCTCCCCCAATTTTCTCCACTCATGTGCGTCCTCTCCCTTTGATGATATAACCAAAGTAAGAGGGGAGCAAAGCGAGGGAGTGCAGAAACGGAGGAGTTCAGAGGATGGTTTTTCTCATGGGAACACAGAGCTCTCATCCCAAAGGAGATCCTGCACTCTTCTGAAACAGTCTGAATCTTCCTGCAGACCAAACAGCAGCATTTACATATCAGTAATATATCCTCACTGCCATGACTGCAACCAGACACATCAATGCCAAGACACACGCTCAGACCCGCTGGCTTTTCATCAAACAGGTAAATGTAGGGTATCCCTGTACACGTCGCTTCCTTCTTTATCAATAATACAGTAATTTAAGATTTACATGAAGGCACAAATCTGAGAAATGTTAAAGGCAATCTGAAAAACGACCGGGGAGAATAACCTCCGAATCACCCAGGGATTTCTTTGAACTCGGGGATCCAGATATGGCAGCAGCAACAATTGGATGAGCGCGCTACGGGGAAGATGAAAGGCAGTCAAACTTGTAGACGTAATAAGTGGGCTGAGGCCTTTCATGATTCAAACTGAGGCTTCATCTTACCGTTCAGTCAAGCTATGATCCCAAATGTTGAATAGGCTTATATATATCTCTGGATTCTCTGTCAAGCTTAGCAGTGGATGATAGAAAGCCAATTAACTTCCTCCTCACTGTTCTGAGTGGGCACGCAGAGTGATTTTTAAAAGAGAAAATGCCCAAATTATGATGAGTTTCCTCACAACACACATACCTGACACAGAGCTGCAATTAATTCAGTTTCACCAATGACTCTATTTACAGAAATGCATCTTTTTTTTTTTTAACAGATGTTTTCTGTTATTCTGTAACAAATCTCAAGATATCCTTCATTCATTCAGCCTGAATATCTATGATAATAAGGGCCGTCCCATTTTCCAGTATATGCATCCTGGATTCCTTTCCTCTTGTCACATTTTAGGAAACATCTTAAACTAATGTCAATTAAATATGACCTGTGGTGTAGCAGCAGCATCCTTAACCAGTATCTGTTTGCAGTTCTATGTGATTAATTTGGTTTATATATTAGTAAATGGTTTAAATTCACAAATGTATATTATCTGACTATTTAGAGAGCTGTTTAAACATAAACACTAAAGTGAGCAAGTGAGATACACAAGATTAACATAATTGTCAATACAAACCTGTACTCGGTTTAAAAAACAAACCTGAAAAACACAAAAGTTGCAGTTTTAGGTAAGTTAAAAAATATATAAATACATGTTAAAAACTGAACTTTAGAGGTCAGTGGAATAATGTTTTGAACCAAACCAAGCTAACATGCTGCAGCTAAATGTGAGAGTGGTATAATTCTTCATGGATCATATTGTGCATAACTTTCTATATCTTCCCTCAAAATCAGATCCATCTAAAGTTACGCTGCTGTCATGGCTCATGTTTCTCTGGAGTGTGCATATGCTCCGTGAGGGGGATGTCAGCAATAAATAGATTAAAGTGTGTAATGGCCCAATAACCACCCCTACACTACTCCACCATGCACGGGTGATTCACTTAAAAAAAAAAAAAAAAAAAAAAAGCAGGCTGCAGCTGTTGGGGCTGACTTAAGTTCAGAATTTTGGTTGAGTAGGAAACTGGAGGTGTGTGTACATATGTGTAGATGTGTGTGACTCAGAGCAGTGAAAAAAAAAGACAACACAGTGTTATTCCTATACAAAGGTAGGCATGACTGTGTGCATGAGAACAAACCTGTGCACACTCTATGTTTGTGTGTGTGTGTGTGTGTGTGTGTGTGTACTAAGTGTGCATGTGCCTTAATAGGAAGCAGTCACAGAGCTGCTGACGGCTCCATAAAGGAGCCTTTGAATGGCTTGGCTCTGGTAAATTCATAGCAGATGTGAGGGAAAGAATATCCACCCAGGTTGAGTGGCCCTTCACTGCGAAGGCGACAGGAGTCCAATCCAGGGGAGGCAGACGGACGGCAGACAGGAGCCAGGAGAGACACACACACACACACACACACGCACACACACGTTGGGTGAACTCCAATCAGCCAGGAGGGAACTTTGCACGGCACTAAATAGGAGACAGGAGTTTTTCTTTCAACATTAAAAATATTTCTCCCTTTTATTTCTGACAGAACAGATTCCCTGTGTTGCTCTCTGGGCAGGTTTTCCATTCAAGGGTACAAGTCCAGGCCAGGTGTGTGCTTCAGGGATGGCCTCCACACACTGGATCATGCCTCCCGGTTCCCTCTGGACCCACGGAGTCTGGAGCGATCCGAGGCCAGGCTTTATGCCACCTTTCCTGGCTCCGACTGACGCCACAGGAGGGGTGGGAGAGACTGGCGCCTCTCCGCCAATTAACATCCTCTCACACGGAGAGCACGGCCAGGTAACACATGATAGGCCACACTCTAGCAAAGAGCCCAACAGACAGTCGTTAAGTTATCCACGCGCTGGACATCTGTCGCTGATACTCCCCGAGGCAAGGGTTTGTTTTTTATCCAAGGGTGAGAGTCAAATGTGGAGTTAGCTTAGCATAATGACTGGAAATGGAGGGAAACAGCGAGCTTGGATATGTACAAAATCTCTAAAGCTTAGTCTAAAACAAGATAATGCATCAGATATTTCTTATAACGAACATTATACATGCAATCACGTTCAGTTTGCATTGATTAAACTGAACTAGTTCATAAAATTTCTCATATCTTTTAAAAATCCTTCAACACACTGTGGTCTTTGTTGCCAATATGGCTGATATTCTGATGTTTTTTTATTTTTTTATAAACCAGACATGCAATTATTTCACACATTTTTCATGAACTGATTTGTTAATGAAACTTCAGGCATTTATATCTTGTCTGTATTGGACTTTGACACAACACTGGCCTGCCTTGCTGCTCATTGTTAGAGTGTTGTTAACAGTTGAGTGTTCACGCCAACTTCAAGCACATTCATTAGTTGCAAGTAGATACGAATAGTTCACAGTTTACCCAGCTCATGTGTTTCTCTGTCCAAACTAGGCTAAGCTAAGCTAAGCTAAGCTAATGAGCTGCAGATTGTCGCTTCATATTTACTGTTCAAGTCAGGAGAAACATATATCTTATCAAAATGACAAGGAAGCAAATATTTCCTTAATGTCAAACTACTCCATTGAGCACTGTAAGCTCAGCCAAAAAGCAAGGGGCCCTGTGTGTATATTGACTGTGATGACTAATTATTCCAACATCCAAAAAATATGTAAATAAAGTTTCACCGTGTTTAAGTCTGCAATTTACATTTCTTAACTTGACAAATGTGTAAAGGTTGCCTGCTCTCTGTCAGCAGAGCCAAGCCCCCGCTTTAATTAAAAGTAGTCTGGAACATTTGTCACGTGGGGGGCACTGAAGCTCATTCACACACTCTCTGCCTCCTAAAGGCAATTACAACCGATAGACGGAGGGTTTAGCTTTATTACCTGTGTTGCTATAAACAAGGTGTACGTACAATGAGCTTTTTTTAGTTGAAAGTGATGAGGGAATCCATGTGCCAGCTCATAAATGAGGCCCCAGCACTTTGTATCCGGAGGCGATTGGTAAACACAACATGAGCTCAGTCTCACTCGTAAACTGCTGCTGTGACCACAATGCAAAAGCTGCAGCAGTGTCAGGATTTACTTTTACCAAAATATCATGCAAACATCTTTACAAATCATGCAAACTACAAAACAGCACGAATGTAAGGGTGTAAGTGAATGACCTCAAGTTTTTCTGGTTCTGAGGAGTAAAGGTCTCTAATGTGCTCTAAGCCAGTTGACAGAGGTGATCTTGCATGCAAGGGTGCTCCTGGAAAACCCGACTCTGGAGAGTAAGCAGATTTTTCTGTAAGCAATACGCCCTCCTCTGTGTGTGGGGGCAACGGGCACTTTGTCTGTAATTCAGGCTGTTCCATCTGACTGCAACTGAAAACAAACAGCGAGAAGGGAAATTTCACACCCTGAGCACCTCCTGAGCGGATAAATTACTCCATATCTCCTGTCTGCATCTCTTCTCCTACATGTCTCTGCATTTGTTTGTCTATTTTCAGTTTTTTTTTCTGCAATCTGTCTATCTCCTCTTCTCTAGTTTTGCTTTTCTCTCATCATGCCTCGCTCAGATGAAGCTCAGGGGATAGACAAAGCTTGGGGGGGTTGGCTGGCGGGCATGGCTTTCACTTTTAATTAAAACTTCACACCCAAATAAATGTAGCTGAGTATCACACCCACTCATATCGCCCCATGAAAAGAGCCCGCGGGGGCCAGATGTTTGCCTTAGCGAGGATAAATATCTAAGTGGCAGCTTTCTCTGTAAGGGAATCTGCTCCCTCTGTCGTTTTGTCGGATTAGCTGGAGAAGGGAAAACATGGGGATCGTATTCCGTGCGTTTCCCACTCTCTGGCTGTTCAGCATAAACACCGTGAGTTCTTGGCCTCCCTCACATCCGCCTCCTCAGCTCCTCCGCCACTCTCCTCGGCCCCTGGGGTTCCAGCGCAGGGTTTGTTTTAGTAGCACAGCCCCAGAAGAGTGTTTGGTTGTGTTGTGTGTCACACAGGGTGAGTGTTTGATTATGTCGAGTGTTACACGGTGCGGGTGTGCATGAGCAGAAAGGCGGGGGACGTTAATCCCTCTCTGCTTTGTCCTCTGCTGCACAGCTTTAGTCTTTGCAGGACACTTCACACTGGAGCTGTGGAGGAATTCATGTGGCTGCTGCTGAGAGAGGGGCCTGTGGGATGTGAGGGTCTCATACTTACAAACACACAAAAATAAACGAGGAAGGGCTTCTTGCACATGCACAACGAGAGAGAAAGGAGGAGTCAAGGTCACCTCGGTGTGCTTAAACTGTTTTCAGTTGTTTTACTGGCTTGGTTTGTATTTAGTGGCCATGCATTCAAGATTGATATCAGCAATGCATTGATTCAACTCATTAAATTGTGTCCTCGCATCTTGCTAGAAAAATTTGAAATTGTTGTTTGATACAATCATGTAAATGAGCGACACTTGCGCTACATGAGGACAGGCTGTTCTTATTCACTGTTTGTACTTCATTCTTTCATTCATTATCCTTAACCGCCTATCCTAGCCTATCTACGTATGTCCTGTCCATATGTTGTGATTGACAATAAAGAGACTTTGACTTTGACTATCCAAACTCAGGTCACGGGGTGTTGGGGCCAATCCCAGCTGTCATTGGGTGAAGGGCAGGGTACACCCTGGACAGGATGCCAGTGTGTTGCAGGGCAAACACATAGGATCAGACAACAGCCATTCACCCTCAACCATGGACAATTTAGAGTCACCAATTAACCTATGCTGCATGTTTGTGGACAGTGGAAGGATGTCGGATTACTCAGAGAGAACTCGCGCCAACACAGGGAGAACATCCAAACTCCACACAGAATCAAACCGGCGTCCCTCTTGCAGTGAGGCAAGTGTGCTTACCACTACACCACCATGTGTTTGTACTCTGAAATATCACACACTATGATTCTATATTACCCATGCAACTGTGAGCCGATGGGTGCAGCATGTTACAACCCACATTGGCCTTTGTTGTTAGATGGCCACCTTGAGTGTTCTTTAAATTATGATTGGAGGAAAGCAGGAAACCATGTGACACAATATATAGAGCCAGAAAGCCTGCAAACAAAGGAGGGAGGAGGATGCATGGATAGTTCATAGACTTTAGAAAAACTGTTTCTGAATGGAATTGAAGCTCCAAATTGGCTGGTTTTGTTTTGAGACACTTGGAGTTAATTTGGTGGTGATTTAGTGATAATAAAAAATAATACAATAGTATCTTTTTATTCCAATAAGCACACACACACATACAGACTTATACTACTAATAAATGCACATTTTAGATAGTCGAAGTACATTTAACTGGTGCAACCAGATTACCACAGTGTCTGAACACTATTATAAGCAGGAAACTGGTTCCCTGATCTCTCAAAGCTCTCACCTTCGTCAAACTGCTCCGTTTTGTTCGACGTCTTGGGTATTTCTGTTGGTAGTGCCCAATAGGATCTGTATTGGTGGTACAGGCAAAGTCAAACCTAAACACTTCCCTATAAATGATGTTATTTTTCCAAAGTGGCTGGGATAGTTTACATTTCGAGTATCACCATCCCTAGAATTCTGTGCCCAATCTGACAAATGTTCACTGATGATAAAGCATGTGGTGGTGAGGAAGGATGGACACTTTTCTAATGAGTAAGCTCTTTCAAGCCCTGTTTGTCTCTGTTGTGGAAACCAGGTTTTACCATGAAACACCTGGCCCAGTTGGGTTCTGGTTTGGGGCTACAGACCGGCCCCACTAATAGGCACTTGAGCCCCCCCACATCCGCCTAGTACCATGTTCCACTTAATGAGGCTCTACCCTGGGCTGTAAACAAGCCCAGATGCAACCCCAAAACACACACAGGAAATGTCTCATGACCATAACAACACAGGGATCCTGCCAGCTCATGCATGATGGGGTGTGAACAGGAAGGCTGATCCTTGCAGGTTTTCTCCCTCTCTGCTCCACAAGCAGTTATTATCCTGAGGGAAAGGGCTGCATATGGTACTGCTGCTCCAGCTCTTGCTCTGCATGCCAAATCCTCACTGGCCGCCAAGATCATCACAGACCGCTGCCTCACTCCTTTTCCACAGCCTACAGTTACAGTATGTACACAAACCACAGTTTATTCAGCACTGTGTTGGACCTGGCATGTCAGCTTTGACACGCCACAATAGGAACAATGTCTGCTTCCACACAAAGAGTATCTCTCATGCAACAAGGTTTTTATTTTACTTGTAGGGGGGCTGAGACCTTGACAAAAGGTCCAGTGTTAGAGTGAGTGTGGCCCCAGCTGGTTCCTTTTACTACACAGACTGGCTAATGTACAGTGATCAGCCTGAGTCAACAGTCCTGGCCGGAAAAAGGGGCTTAATTGATGATAGGAAATTTTGGGGCCAAATGTGTTTGAACCTCCCCCGAAATGTCCCATCGGATTTTCTGTCTCATTTTGTTCACAAAATACAAACAACCCTGGACAACCTCAGCAGCACTCACTGTGCAGAAAGTACAAATGTGAGCTAATTAACATGTTCATTTAGAGAAACTGCGAGCAGAAAGCAGGAAAAGTTTCCACCAGTGATACGATGAGGACACCCCCCCCAAACTCCACACACACACTGGCACCAAACACTCAGCTTCTCCTTAATTAGCCAATTACATCTCTCCATACAAACCTTTGAGCTGGTTCACAAAGGACTTTTATACCTTCAGACAGTCTGGTGGAGTAAAATCAGTCCTCTGTTCGAGACTAACGGGTCCCCACTCACTTTGAAAGGAGTTATTCAACATTTTGGGGAAATGCTTACATTTGAGTTAGATTGATAGATTGATACCACTCTCGTGTCTGCTTGTTATGTGTAATAAAGGCAAGGTTTTCACTAGAGGGCACAACAGAGAAGTCAGGCGGAATTTAAAAAAATAAAATTATATATATATAGATATATAAGAACACTATGAAAATGGTGAGTATTCCTCTTGCAATGTTAATGTTTGTATTTCATCCACTTTTGGAATGTAAATGTAAAAATGTAGTACATTTTCTAAAGTGAAGTACAATTTGAAGTCCTACATTTATGTAACCTTAAACTTCTACTCCACTACATTTCGGAGGCAGATATTGTACTTTTTTTTTTTTACCTCACTAAGTTACTTTCAGGACAAATTTAAACATTGAACATTTGTATAAATTAAAGAGATCTAAATATTTCTTCCACCATTTACCTCTTGTGTTTTCTGGCAACATGCAAAACCAATGTTCCAAACAGGTGCAGGTCAAGCAAGGACGCCATCAACTATGGAAACAGGATCTACTCAAAGTGTGACAGGAAATTATTATTCAGTAATTCCCCTCTAGAAATTAATGAACACATGAAACTTGTATTGCCCTAAAGGAGATGTTCTTTGCACAAAGAGCATAGAGGATTATCAATAAAAAACCACAACCATATATGACAGCACATACAATCATAAAAGGCGTTATTTGGTACATCGATAAAAGACATCAAGAACTAAATTCATCTTGCAGGTAAAAGTCATCATCAGGACTTAGAGGGTTCAGTGAATCTGCTTTAATCTTATGATCTTAATTCAAGGTGTGTCATGTAGGTACAGGCCCAGTTATGTAGCCACCCAGTTTAAAACCCTGTCTTCTTTCTTGTTATTTTGTACAGACAATGCTCCCCTGAAGGTGTAGACTTCTTCACAGAGATGACTGAGATCTAATGTTTGCTAGCTATGCTCAAAGAAATCCGTGTCAGGGATATGACAAAATCCTTTTAAAGCATCAGTTTGGCATTTTGAAAGCTCATTTTGTTCAGGTTTATGCACTTTTTGATAAAAACCAAGCCAGTTGTTTTCTATGGTGGCCAACAAGAGCTAATGCTCCAACAGTCCAAAACATTTCCATGAGGAGAAATGTGCTGCAGATTCAGAAACAATGCCATTAAAAAACACCAAAGAAACTATGGATATACACCTCGGCAGCTTTATCAGTTGAGGTGTGTGCCTAATAAAGTGGTGGTGTGGTCTTCTGCTACTGGAGCCCAGCTGCTTCAAAGTTGGAAACCTTGTGTTTAGAGATGGTTGTCTGCATGGGTTAGGGTGAGGGCTACTCAAGCTGCCAGTCTGCTTTGTCTATTTTGCAGAATTACATGGTTGTTCATTGTTAAGCTGTAATTTGAGAAAGATTTTTTGTCTTCCGTTTGATGTTTGCTCATGGGTGCATAAAGCCAAAAAAGTTCCACTAAGCGCCCCCTAGAGGCCTGGAGAACTCCTTTTGTGTGGACTGGACAGTCAGCATTTTTCTGTTGCATTGGTCTGTGTTTTTGACTTTGCATTCTTTCTGTATTTGCAGAGTATTTGCAGTAGTATTTGTGTCTTTCTGTCTGCAGCATTTTTTTTTCATTGCTGCATATTTCAGTTGTATTTGTTTTGGATTTGTTGTCTGTGTTTTTGAATTGAAATGTTTCTGAAGCTGCGGCATGTTTCTCCTAATGGAAATGTTTTGGGCCGTTGTAGCTCGTTTGCCCTTGTCAGCCACCATAGTTTCCCCCCCTTCTTCCAGTATTTATGCAATGCTAGCGAACCGGCTGTTGGCTTCAAATTCAGCGTACAGACATGAGAGCATCAGAAGCAGCAGCAGTGCTACAGTGCCAAGTTTGCAGAGTGCACATCATCTGGAAACTTCATGAATCAAGACAGTCAATATGAAACACAACCAAGTTAAAAAAGGAGGAAAAAAGGCAGACAAGAACAAACTTCAAAACTCCAAATCAAAGAGTGTGAAATGCAACGGAGAATAGCAGATCCTTACCGAGCCCGGGGCCGGGGTGGGAGGGAGGGGGATCAGTGTGTGTGCGGGGGGGGGTGGAGGGGTGTGCCTCCTCTCTCAGAACACAGAGCCGAGGGGTGAGCCTTTGATGGCGGAGCGTGACATGAGCACATTTAGGATGGGGGTGCTGTGGCAGTGTGACAGCAGACACACTTGCCAGACGACCGAGCCCCCAGATCTGAGTGGTTCTGGTCCATTTCAGTACCTGTTGATGGACAATTTGTCCCCAAATCCCAACTCGCATCAACAGAGCATCTTGTCCTTTTAAAGCTATAAATATGTTTAACTAAAACGATGCGTCTGAGCATTGGAAAACTGGTGCAGATTTGGATGCTGAACCCTGCAGTTGGAGTTTTGTGATCGGTAGATCAACCTTTAGTAATTTGCTCAATGGCACAAACAAAACCACAGGGGTTTAAAGATGTTCAGGAGGGTCGGGGCAGGTTTCAAGGCCGAGCTTAGACTCCCACATCCTGTCCTTTTCCACTCCCTCCCTTTAGAGTGTTTCTAAAAGCAGTCCTTGCATGGGTTTGTGTTCTTTGTTGATGCTGTTTTCACATTTTTTTTCGTCCTTTGTAACTCCTGCTCCCTCTCTTTTTCTCTGGGGAGAGACTCTTTGGTACAAGAGATTAGAGCGGGTGCTGCCTAGCAACTGAATAAAAATGGCAGCTACAAAAGGGGCGCTCTCACTCTCCAACGTCTGACCTACATAATCCCAAGCCTCTGATCGTGCAACATAACAACATGATGAAAGGCCTGCTGTGATTTAACCCTCAAACAAATACTTGCCATCACTGACCCCCTAGCTCAAAGAGCAATCTCGCCTGCCGCAGAGCACCAAAGGGTGACTTCTGAAATCTTGACGGTGCCTAATTAGAAAGGAAGAAGAGGCCGTGCACACTATTGGAAATGAGATGAATGTATTTGAGGAGATGGCAGCAGAGTGGCAAAGGAGATTAACAGTGATCACAGCAACGCTGTTGGCTTCAGAGAGCGAGAGCGAGCGGCGGAACCTCCCTCTGTTCACTGATTCATCTCTCCTTCAGCCACAGGCAGACGGAGCACAGGAATGAGTACAGGGGGATGAGAAAGCTTTACTTCTCTGTCTTCTGCTTATTGATCAAAGGACATGAAAAAACACTCTGAAAAAAAAAAAAGATACAGCAAAAAGCTGGAAACTTTTTCTTGAAACTTTCTCCTTTTTCTCCTCCTGCACTGTGCTCTTAATATAATCAGCTCGGCCTCTGCTCTTCTTTGTGCTGTAGCAAAGCTCTCTCATTTTCATCCATTTGGACCTGTCTGCATCTTTGACAGCACATTACATTCATTTGTAGAAGAATTTTATAATCAATGTAACCAATCACTGTTTGTCACATCACTGGCATTAAAGTTTGTGGGTGCTAACAGCTAAAAAAATGATGGTATGTTGTGACCAGACAGAGAAATATATGAGGTCAGAAATCTTTGTATTTTCTCGACATATCTCAAGAGCCATTCATCCGATCTACATCACATTTTCTGGGTTCATTTCTGGCAATGCATGGAAGAGTCCAAGTGTAGTGTAACAAAATGTGTTCCTGAACATTTCTGGTTGTTACAATGAAGCAAACTCAAAAAATGTCAAGTAAAGTAACTTTTATAAATTAAAGCATTTCCTGTAAATAGCCAGGCCTCACATAGCTAGCTGTTAGCAAATGGGGGGTATACTTTAGACAGTGACATTAATGTGGTATGATATAAATGCAGGATAGACACATTTTCTTTTGATTTGTACTTCTTTGAAGCATTTGTTTTTAAAAAGTGTCTATTTTAAATAGATTTTTGTGTTGAAGCTGCCTAGAGATCAAAGTTTTAATGTAGATGTTTGCCTTGCCCTCTAAAATGTACATTCCCGTACGATAAATAATCATTGTCAATTTTGCTTTGAGGGACAGTCACAGGGCAGTTCTTGGGTTAGGATCGAGGTGCGAAACAGCGGGATGAGCAGGAGAGTATGCTCGGGGAAGCCGGCACAGAGCTGGTCAATTATCAGGGGGCAGGCGTAGTAGTGGCATAGGGGACTAAGGCGCGTTGATCTGGGAACTGACTGGGTACATGGCAACCCAGGCAAACAGACTGTGTGTGTGAGTGGAGCTTATATGGCCGGAGAGTGATTAGCAGGATGCAGGACAGGTGTGTGATTACTGATGAGGCGCAGGTGTGTGATTGTCTAATGAGGCGCAGGTGTGTAGCTCTGCCCAGAGCAGAACTGGGTCACCACTAGCTGCTGGTGACAGAGACTCCTAATTATGACATCACACAAAAGTGTTCCTGATTAAAATATGTGAAAGTCTCACCCAGGAGGACGCTGTGCATATCCCATGTGAAACCAAATCTCATCTTTTTAACCCAAGCTATGAGCTTTCAGTAAACCTAACAACCTAATTGTGTTGCCTAACTCAAACAAAACTGTTTGACGTTAACCATGTGTCTAAAACTGTGAGTGTGAAATGCTGTTGTGCTGCTTGCTTTTTATGGTGACTTGTGATTTCAAGTTGATTCTGATTAAAATTCACATTCAAAGCACATTCCTTCCTGGTACTCATGTCTTCACGCTCTTTTATATCATGATGAAAGGATGAAGTCTGGAAACCGAGACTGAAATCTTTCGTCCTTCAGGTCAGATGAAGTGCAGTTAAACTTGGACTAAACCCACACTAGAGAAAATCTCCATGTTAACTGACCAGAATTATAAAGTCTTAACATCTCAGTCTGTGAAAGCAAAATCAAAAAAGTGCTAGCATGGGGAAATTACTTCACTTTTTTTTTTAAATGAAACTGTGTCAGATCAGGGTCATTTTTGACTGATGGTTGTGCAGCAAAGTGCTTTATTTTACTTCCCTGTTTCAATAGTGACAGTTATTTATTTTATTTTATTTTTTAGAAAAGGCGACAGTAAGAGTTGGCATAATCTCCACCCAAGAAAAGAAACAAACCCTGAAAGAAAGAT
>JAOWBC010001387.1:9622382-9633994 GCA_028566105.1 Hypoplectrus providencianus | reverse complement strand
TCAAATACAGGATGCCAATCTAGAAAATGACCGTAAAGTCTGCATGTCTGCTTTATTAGCTCTCTATATTGTTTTTATACATAAAATGTTCTTGAACTTGAATCATCAGATTGATACATTTTAAATAAATTAAACGGTTTTATAATAAAGTTAGAAAACTACCTGTGTGTGTGTGGTAGCACTCAAGTAAGTTACATGTTTTGTCATGTGTCCTGGTTCTTTAAGTATCCCTTGACGTTCAAAGTGTCTTGACCTCGAGGTTTCAGACTTTTTCTTTTCTTTAAGGAGTTTATTATAATCAGAATATCAGTGCAAAGTTTGATGATTTGCTTCATGACGTCTACGCCAAACTCACAGGAAAAAACTTTTACATACCGGTAGCCGAGGCGATGAGGAGCCTTCTTCCTGAGGAGGCGGTTGATGAGGTCTCTGGTGGGGTAATCAAAGTTTTTGTGTTCAAACTTGCAATCGTCCTCCAGAGTGCGGCGAGTCACCTCCTCATTATGCACCTTTTCTCTGAAATCTTTGAAAGGCAAACGGGCGGCCACCATCTCATACAGGCTGCAGCCCAGAGCCCACCAGTCCACAGAGGTGTTGTAGTACTCCTGCCGCAGGATCTCAGGGGCCATGTAGCCTGTCGTACCAGCCTGACGACACAGAGGAGAGAGAGGAAGTAGGATGAGGGAGAATTCAAAGAGACCGGAGCCTTCTGCACACTTCTGCTGTTCAACCTCTAAATCATTGCAATTTTACAGCCTGTTTAAAAACTCAGACCAGAATCATGGACAAGAACAAACCCCTTGGTTTCGGGACTGTACTAAGATTTTTTTTTTCCCAACTTGATCATAAACTTCATTAAAATTCAAATCATGGAGACAAAATTACACAAGAATGCAACGTTTGACAGCAAATAATGCTGCGTTAACTGGCCTCCATCAGGCCGGTCAGCTAACTGAACCTCTGTCTCCCGTGAGTGAAGGCCTGCTGTGCTTCTCCTGACTCATCTCCTTGGACAGACACGTGGAGGCCATATCTGGTATTAGTCAGGCAAAGATTAACCAGCTAATGCTAACAGGCTCGGCATTTCTCAGCCAGAAGAGCATCCAACTGGGTTTGAGGTCAGGAACCTTTTAATGAGATTCGTTTGAGTCACACAGGGTTATGCTCGCTTGCGTTGTGTTCCAGAGCAGGACTTCGACCCACCATATCTATTTCTGGTAAGCTGCTTGTGGTGGTGGTGGTGGTGGGGGGGCAACACTGTAGTGTATGAGAAAATACCAGTTTGAACAGGAGTAAATGGAGATTTTATTGGGCAGCACAGACCACAGCTCTGCAGAGGGAGTTTCAGTACAAACGTCTGACAGTGAGTACTGTAGGCTAATCTAAGGACAGGTCACAGCACTGACCTTCTGGCACATCGTTTTGCCTTTTGGCAGCTCCACAGCCAATCCGAGGTCTGAGAGCCGGCAGTGTCCCTTAGCGTCTAGAAGCACGTTCTCGGGCTTCATGTCCCGGTACACGATGTCCATGGCGTGCAGGTGGAGAATCCCGGTGGTTATCTGGGCCATATAGTGAACAACACGGTCCATGCGGAGTCCCCGCTTCCCGAGCTCGTAGATGTGGTACCTTAGGTCTCCTCCGTTCATCAGGTCCATGATCAGGCACAGGTGGGCCTTGTTGTCGTAAGCATAGGCCAGATTCACAATGAAGAGGCTGTTGACCTTCTCCATGATCTGCTTCTCCATGAGGGCCATCCTTTCACCACATTTTTTCTTCAAGCGCCTCTTATCCAGCTTCTTGCAGGCATACATCTGGCCTGTGTGTTTTACCTGCACCGCACAAACCTACGACACACAGCAACATTAGATATTATAACAGCTGTATTTATCGCCTGTGCATGTGTTTCTACTATTTTTAGCTAGGACCTGAAAATGAGACAATGCCACTGTGGATGGCTGCAATTATTAAAAGGTGACGATACTAAATGATGAATACTAAAAAGTAATGTAGCATCAACTCATTAATGTCTGTTATATAGAGTTATCCAGAGTACTCTCACAGAAGCTAAGCAATATACTACTCTGGGCAAGGGGGAGTAGCAAAATTAATTTTAGCCACCTTAAAAGTGTTCACTATCTTCAGCAAATTTTCACCACTTTACCCTGTTGTCAAACATCCCTCTGCACTCTTATCAAAGCCATCAAACCCTATTGATACAAACAGATATTCTGTTGACTGCAGATATTAACAGATATTGACTGATTCTGCAGTGCGACCAATGAGATGTTGGAACAATTGGGCATGGCACCCAACTTCTGTGTTCTGCAAAGTTAATGACTGCCTTTAACAGAGTTTAGGGGCTTTGACAAGAGCATGGAATGGCTTCAGTCAACCACTGCAAACTTAAACAGGGCTGACTGAGGACAAGGTAAAGTGGTGACAATAAAGCGTATACTTGAACTGAAAAAAGAACCCTTTATCCCTTTATAGAAATACAATGCAACTTTACTTTTTTCCTTCATAAGATCCCCTGTGGCTGCATCCAACAACTACAGGTATGGTTAATCCTTAAACATAGGAATAGAAACTGAGTTCAAGTCAGGGCAAACATTGGCCTCCATAACTGAGGCTGTAACCTCTCAGATTAGACAAGGCTTGATTGCTTATGTTTTAAGATTTCCATCTGCAAGAGAAACAATGCTTTTTCTTCTTTCTCACTTTGACTCACACATATGAGTTGTCAGCTCATGAAGCAATCATATTTACACTTCCATCCAGTTGCTGGAACTTTCTCACACTTACCTCACCAAAGCCACCTCTACCCAAAGTCCTAAACTCATAAAAGTATTTGTCATGGATCCTCTGCTTCTCATACTCCTTCCACTGCAAGAACCTGTAAAAATAGGGGCTATTCAGATACTCTGTGAAAGGTTTTCCCCTCAGGTAGTCTCTTGTGGCTTCCTTTATGTCATCCAACATCACCTCGTCAAACTTCTTGTCAGATAAATCCCTGCATCTGTCAGCTGCCTCCCCTGTGAGGTATGACAGAAAACTCCTGGTCCCAGGCTGACAGAACTTAGCAAGGATGCTCTGTTTGGCTTTCTCTCTTTCTTCGTCCTCAGTAACGCTCCAGTCACTCAGCGCCTCCAGGAACTCAATGGCGACCATGTACTGTGGGTTGGAGGTCAGGAGAAACTGCTGGAACAATTTCTTTCCAATGGGCTGTCGCTCACACAGGGACTCGTAATTCCTGCCCACTGCTGCTACGAGAGCAGAGGACATCTGTGGTTTGGGCAGCGCCAGGGACAGCCTCTGTTTCCTCAGCTTATCCCGGTCTATGCTCTGAGCCCGCAGGTAGGCCGTGTTGGCCACCAGGTTTTCCAGTCCCGGCAGGTCATCGAAGAGGGATGCGTCCTTAGCCATGCCTGTAGAGGCAGCTGGACCTTATCCACTCCAACAATGCTACCGATCACCCATTTGCAGGTTCCAGGCACAACTGAGCACCTCAAGCACCTGCACCCTGAACATCCTCCACCTCTTGAGCCACGCCTACTGTAGCATTAGCAGTACCACTGTCCTTAGGGATTTGTTTTAAGCTAAGTGTCTTTGCACGCATATTTGTAGACGGCACTAACTGAAAGCAACGTATGTGGTCTGAACTTAAGAGGCTTTAGTCCTGTCTATTTTTAGCAAATGCAAAGTGCCTGTGTGCGGTAATTGTGCAGCCAGCATGGCATGATAAGGTGGCAGATCTCGACTTAAACAAGTAATAGCTTGTCATGAGATAAAGAAGACACAGAGGGAGCTTGGTTGGTAAAATTTGTGCAGTATGCCATGAAGTATGCAGTACTTATTAGAGGAGAAAGGGTGAAGGCTTCCTTAAATTAGCCCTAATTGGTTAAGTAAGCAGCCTAAGACATTCACTTTCTTTTGAGACTTTCAGGTAGCTCTCAGGAGAATAAGGACTGTAGACCTGTTCTTGAGGATTTCAGCTGCTCAGAATGACCAATTTTGTATCAGCTTTGGAAAGTGCATCTTTATCTCACATCTATAGGCCCTGAAATTTGTACTGCTTAACAAGATTATGTCATGAAGATAAGTGCAATCAACTTCCTGTCGACTTCCACCTTTGGAGGATGTGGACATATTAAAACAGACACTTGGACAAATAATCTAATTTATTACAATCCACCTGAGCTTGCAAAACTGAAATTAATCGATGGTGTCAGAAAAATGCATTACTTGAAGAAGGCCCGTAGAGTGGGCGCAGGTATTTTTTTATTTCATTAAAGACAACTTTTTAAATGATCATTGCCAATTATGGCTGCAGCATTGAGTGGATTAATCAATTACTCTGTCATCAGAAAAATAAATCGGCAACTATTTTGATGAGCAATAAACTGATTAATTTGCTAATGTGAACATTTTTGGGTTTTCCTTGTCTCATTAATTTTTATTATATTTTATTTGGGTTTTTCAGATTCTTAGAAAATGATAGGCATTAATAAAACATGGGGACATTTAATGCACACGCTGTGCAACGTTGGTTTTTGATGCTGTTCTAGATTGATTGTATTATCTACATATCCGTTTTAGTGTGAATTTAGTGGGTTTGGGATGTTTTTTTTCTATTATAAAGACCTTGCTTTTCTATTTTGATTGATTTTAAGTGACCAGTACGCATATGTTGTTTTATTTTTTTGTACATTTATGCAAATCCCCATTGTGCTCCAGGTACGAGTTTATTTTCTGTCTATACAAACCAGACTTGACTCTTTATTGATACCTGAAGCGTAACTATTTTTCCATTGCATGTTGTTGAAAATGTAATGCACAAACTCTGGAAATAAATAAATAAATATGTAAATATTCTTATTTTATTATATGACAATGGAAGGGCATCTTTGGATGCACCTCTGATAAATGTGAAATATCACAGCAAGTCCTCCTTTTGTGGTATTTTTCTAGAAGACACTGAGATACACTGCTACTAGCTCACTTCACTCACATGGTCATGGTTTAAAGCAGCGACCTTCGAGTCATCAGCTTCTAGTCTAAGTGAATTACCCAGATCAGTCCTGCCCACTTATAATATTCCTTGACATAAAATCTTTAGTCCTCTGTATTTTTTGCCAAAGGGAACACTGAGCTGTCCTGCATGAATGTGACTACAGAAAAATCCACAAAACATGTTTTTAAAATTATATTTATGCTTTTTTCAACGGGCAAAAAGACACCCATATTATTCCACACATTATGTATTTAATACATTTGTAATGTTGGAAGAAGTACCTAGATGTTCGACTTCTAGCAAAACCTAGTTTAAAAATACTCTGATACAAACTAAAGTCCTGCATTTTAAACCATAATTACATACAAGTATAGCACTTATGTTTATATAGACTATTTATCATTGGAATATTATTCCTTAACAGTCGCTATCCAACTAAAAATCCTTGAGTCATGTTAGCTGCAATCCACCACTGCTGATTTGAGGTTAAGTGTGAAATGGGAACAAGGCCAAACTCACCATACATGTATAACAAGTGCTACTGGTATAGTGGCAGCATGGCTGCCTTCCAGGTAGTTCACACTGACTGCCAAGGTACTTAACGCACTAAGGTGACTTAATGTCTTTAGACTCCACCCTTTTGCTAGACATTCACATTTAGTGGTTGCTAAAATTATTTTGATATTGAAAGGTTGAAGATGTTAATATCATAAGATGTGGAACAGCATCACCTCCAGTTGTCTGAGCTAAAAGTAACAGGAAAAATAGTCTAAATATGAAGGGACTTCATTTAAGTCCCTTAATTTGTTTTCAGTAGAAATTACCCTATTCAAAGAAAAAAAGCAATTATTCGGGAAGTCTATAAAAGTACCAATTTCCATCATTTCACTTGTTATTTAAAATGAAATACCAGCCCTGCAAATGACTGAATGAAAAAAATACATATGTTTACAGCTATACACAGTTCTTTATTTTTAAAAAGACAGTCACATATTCAAGGTGCTGAGCACCACCATAGACAATAACAGAAAGCTGACATGACGCAACAAGGTTCATCCTTCTTTGCATGACCCCTCAAGCCACATCAACCAATTAGCGACCAAAAGGCCAATGGCGCTTTAATTTTGTCCGTCCATCCTTTGACACCGGACAACTGGAACATGCATTCATAAGTAGGAGGACAGGTGCCGGTGTCTGTGGCTCTCTGCATACGATGCTGCAGTGAAAATTGCAAAGTCTGTCACCTCTTTGGGTGCACACACAGGTGTCATCTGAGAGTCAGACCGCCTGGAGTTGCAGCTTATTTCCCGATTCTCTGAACCACCCAGTCCTGCTGGCACAGGGGGCAGCGGTTGTTCTGCTTCACCCAAAGTGACATGCAGCAATTATGGAAGGAGTGGTTGCATTCACCCCAGACAACTGAAAAAAGATGGAAGACATGAGTATTAACTGAGAAAACCTCAGGTTACACATGCAATAAAAGTACAGCCTCTTTTAATCTAATGAAAACAGGAAATATATGTTTTAGAATCAATCTTTCATGTCTATGTCTTGCTACAGTATGGTGACAAAGTTTACACAATTAAAAAGGTAAATATAAAGCAAAATATTATTTATAAATTAATGAAATAATATACAAACTAAATACCTATTCAATTCATTACACCAGGTAAGCAATGCAGGATCACTCACACCAACAACTGCACATTTCGTTTTAATTTTTAAACTACTTATCTTATTTGTTTTTAAAGATACTTACTTGTTCTACTGCATCAAACGTAGTTAGCTAAATAAACCTGTAAGCAGGCAATTTGCCCAACGTTATGTACACTGAATAATGTGTTTAATTAAATAATGCATTAATGCTTTCTCTCAGTGTTGATTTAGGCAAATAGTATCCATTTTACGTACACAAAATGACCAAGGAGAATTAAATCCCCCTCTCTCCACTCGGCTTTTTTGACAGTTCACCTCCCACTAGCTAACGCTAGCTAATTCTAGCTTGTTAGGCTGGCCTACTAACTTGCTAGCTTACGTGTTTATTTCGTGATAAAACGACAGACATGAAAGTTTTTTACTGCCAACATTGTCTTACCAACACAGTCCTCCTGTTTATTTTCTGCCTGGCATCGGAGACAGGCATCTGTAAACCAAGAAGAATATGTTAAAGTGCCATTCTGCCTGTGACTTCAGGTATTAGTGGTTACATCAGTCACGTTAGCTTCTCTAGCCGGTGTTCAAGCTGAGCTAGGCGACAAACAGCGTCTGTTCCCCGGACTCACCCATCACTTGTACCCGGCAAATGGCACAAGTGTCGCATTCCACGTCCCAGCTCCACATCGCCACAGCGTTCCACTTCTTGAGGGAAAACATCTTGTCGCCACCTGACTTTGAGCCTGAAGAAGTGTTGTGAGAGAGGACTATCCCCGGCTCGTCACCGTCATCCATCTCTGCTGCACGATATCTGAGGAGGTAACGTTAGCCAGCTTAGCTAAAGCTAAACAAAATGGTCGAAGACGCTAATAAGCGATGCTAATGCTACCTGGGTTAGCAAACGTCTTGTCTCCATGGTGACAAAAGATGGCGCTGTTGTCCATGATTTGTCAACAAACTCACTGAGTCAAGTTAAAGGAAAATAACAGTCCTGAAAACGAAATAGATTCATTTCATTTCATTCATTGCAAACTAGAGGCAGTAAGCAGGTAATTTTTTTTGTTTTTCTTGTTTATATTATATCAAAAATATTTAAAAATGTTTGTCTTGCATGTATTTTGCTTGTGAAGAAAATTAGTACACATACAAAATAAGGTAACATTCTGCCTTTAACATGACAGTTTAAACTTAAACATCTATATCTTCATTTCTCAGTACAGATGCAAAGAGGTGATGACAGCTTCCTGTGTGTGTGAGGAATGGACTGTTACTGCACTCTCCAGCAGGTCCTGAAGTCATCCATCCTTCTCATATAGTGCGTAACCAAAACCTCACTGTTGTCAGGTAAATCCTGGATGTTGGATCTCTCCAATTCTCTCTAAGTCCCAAATGAGAGTCTCTTATGGCTATTTTGAAAAGAGAAAGTGATAAATAGTGACTGAGCTGTTTTTGTTTTACTTCCTGGAGAGAGTGTTGTTTCTTTCCTTTATTTTTCCTCTATTATATTGGAGACTTTTCTTAATGTTAGTAATTTTCTACCTTCCTTTTATCTGTTACAGCCACCTTTACCTATTAAAAAAACAAGTTTCACAGGGAACTTTATAACCATAGTAGGCTCTGTGCAGACCAAATTAGTAGATGATGAGTCCCATTTTGAGGAACTTATGCCTGATGATGAAACAGTGGTTACAGGATGCACTCATACTGTGCTATAGGCTCATAGTTACAACAAGTCAACCTCTTGTCCTTGATTCCATTTTCATAGCTGAGTGATCCAGTAGTTTGTTTTTTCAGCAAGATCTGGTTTCAATTAGATTTTTTTTTTTGCAGCAATTCAAAAGGCAAAAGTTCACTTTCCAAAGTTTAAGTTCGCAAGAGGTCAAATTGTGTCCAAGTCCAGAATGATCTTCTGGCCCTGTATCCCTGTCCTCAGCTGGGTGTTTGTTCTGTGAGTCTGTCTCCGGGCTATGAGATATACAGATAACAAACATTTTTTTAGCAGTCACTTCAGACAAAACATATCATCATGATGTGTGTGGATGCTCACTCCTCACTGAATCCATCACCTTCGAAAACAAATTTTGACCTTAAGTAGGCATAGTGCCACATTTATGTTTCCAATGAAATCTTATATGTTCCAAAATCCACTGCACAGTATATAACACTTAAGTTCCTTGAGACATGATGGTATACAGATCAGATAAATCAGTGTGTGTTTTGATAAAAAGATATGAGGCTAAAAATGCACCTGTTATATCTCATCAACTGTTCATTGCTCTTTTTCTTTAATCACCCTGTGAGCAGCCCTTTCAGACCTGTGCAGATGACCAGGGTCAGAATAGTTGCAAGATTAAATTTGCCCTGTGGTTATTGTCAAGTAAAGCAAAATTGAGCATTTTGTTTGGGAATATGCAACAACACAACTTTGGATGTCATGCCAAGGCCAAATTGAGAGTTCCGTGCTCTGAACTGAGTCTGGGTTTGAAGGAATGGGGTTGTATGCGGTATGGTATGCAGGAACGCAAAAAAAGGCACAGAAGCTAATTAACATACTGATCTGGATGGGGGCCACAGCAAAAAATATTTTAGCTACCCAAATAAATTCAAGCGAGTAGGGGAGCAAAGGGAAATTAAAAAACCCTTCAGGTGAGATGTGTTCACATGTTCTCCATCTCATTCTTCTGCAGCAGCACACTTAGCCCAGAGACCTGATTTACAGCTACAGGGCAAGCACTATTCTCATTGCAAATCCTGAACTGTCAGGGAGTACTCTGACAGCATTAGTAGACACATTTCCGACCGTCCCTGAATGCAGCAGAGGCCAGAGCATTGAGAACGGTCAGAGCTGCAGTTCAGTAGACTTGCACGCACACAGTAGATGCCTGAGATACAGAGGACTCACAAAGCCTTGAAAGAAGTTTTGCAAGGTTGATCTGAACGCTGAGCTGGATTCAGACTTCACAGTGGATCTATCATGACTGCGAGGATGCAGGGAACGACGGGCCAGGACAAACCAGGCGACAAACCAGTGGCAAAGAGCCGGGCAACAGGTAAACACACAGAGAGCAGAGATGGTGATATGCATAGGTAGATTAGAGGTAGTTTACCTTTATTAAAGTGCACTGTAACATTTTAGGTACTTGTGGTTGATATTCTCTACTATATTTTGGAGGCAATTATTGTACATGTTACTCCCCTATAGTTATAGAAGAGCTTTTTTTACAATGGCGAAATGACCCTATCTTCACCAGCTTAAAAGTTGCACATGAAAGCATCAGTGATTGTTGTCCAGTGATGTAATTGCATACTACATTTGCCTTTTAGGATAATAACTACTTTGGTAACTACTATAACTACTACATTAAGAGTATATTGTTGCAAGTATTTTTTACTTTCTTTTCTTTTTAAAATCATTTTTAAACTCATAAAAAACAAAACAAAGAGACTGATGACAAATTTGTGATACAAACAGGTATGTGATTCATGATGTGAAGCAAACTTTTAGTCCAATATGAAAGCTCAACATCATCATTAGTTTCCAGCCTCTCAGCAGGTGCTTCAAAGTCCAAAATAATTTCCTTATGAAAAAAATGCTGAGATGGTCCACAGCCAATGGTTGTATTCGTGATGGAGGTACAAAGGGTTGAAATGCTATTATTCAATTTGTATTTTGGCTGTAGAAACATAATATGTGCTTTTGTGTTCAGTCAGCTTTAATCTTAAATAGTATTCAATTTTAGATCGAAATAATGATGATATTGTTCTTCAGTTTAACAGTTTACTCGAATAATTGTTCCATATCCCTCCAGAGCATTATACTTTGATGTTTAGTTATTCTAAAAGTAGGCTACTGTGCCATTGTCAGGGTTGTCACTTCTTCACTTTAATATCCAAAGAAGTCATTTCTTTCTCAGTTGATACATTATACTGTAAATAAATTGGTGTTTTTGGTTTTCAGTGGTATGTTAGCTTAGTTTTTTAAAACACCCATACAGATACAGAGAGCTGTATTTAATTAAGCAAGTATGAAACAATTCAAAAATCTAGAAGCAGAATAAATAACCTTAAACAAACTTCATCAAATGAAAATTGACTGATTGAATATGTTTTTCCATTTCCCTTTGTGAACAACATAATGAAAACCACCACTGGCTAGTCCACAACCATATGTTTTTAAGAGACCACGAAACCTTTTCAGCTGTCACATATTTTTGTGGTCTTAGATTTTTAGTTTTCTATTAATAAGGAGCATCTTCTTATTGGTGTAAAGGTCCCACTTTTAGAAAAAGTGAGGTTTCCATTTGACTCTGTCCATTTCTAAAGTTAAATTAAACACAAATGGTCCATAAAAAAATCAAAGACAAATTGAAGTATAACACAAGTGACATTGTCTCTGACCAAGGCAATATTTACAGAGTTTTTCTGTTTGGAAGATGTACAGACGGAGTCAGAAATGATCCGTCACATGAGGAGGTTTAACTTTAATGCACAGGGGTGATGACAGAGTGTGCAGCATCACTTGCTACATCCATGGCAGCTGATACTTGCTTTAAATATTAAAAAAGGCAGTACATGCAAACTCTGTCAGCACATATTATGGACAGAGACTCACAGATAACAGTTGGATATCTGGATATAAGATCATTTTTTAATAGTAACATATGTGTTACACAAACTATTGTTCTTACTGTTTCTCCTACAATGTAACATCTGAAAGTTTTTTTTCCAGTCTTGGTTTAAGGAACTTTACACCCTTAGGTAGAAAGTGCCACCACAGTACAGTTACAGTCCTGTCATATTAGCATTATACTTTGATGTTTTTACCTCCGTACAGTTGATTTTTTCTAAGAAAATAAGTTACTATGCCATTTTTAGGGTTAGCACATCTTTAGAATGATATCCATTAAGGTGGACAGAAGCACTTATAGCTAAAGCAGAGGTGAGGAAG
>JAOWBC010001387.1:9596819-9607063 GCA_028566105.1 Hypoplectrus providencianus | reverse complement strand
GTGAAGCCCCATCAAGGCTTTAACACTGGCACCACCTGGTGGTTGCTCTGAGAATGAAACAGAAATGGACAGCACTGCATGCAGCCGTCTTATCTCTCTTTTAAAAGTTCTGATGCTTAGTTGGTAGGTCACTGGTCAAAATGGTCGTGGTTCCATCCCTCACCATGGCAATCTACATATGAAATTATTCTTGTCAAGACACTGAACCACAGATTGCCCCTGATGCTGACTTGTAGTGTAAAACCGTTTGCGTGCAGTCAGTGTGGCTTGAGTTGTAGAAACTGGTCTGACCTTTATGCTTGTGGTAGGAGAGCTCCCTGTTGGTCACTCTGAGCCATCTCTTTTTAAAGTTCTTCTTGCCGAGGCGTTTTCTCCCCTGGGCACGTTTCTGCACTTCCCTGTATGGACACACACGAGATGGGGTTCAAAAATGAACCCGACATTTACTGATGGTAAACACATCAGCATTTTATTTGGTTTTGTTTGAATGAACCAGAAAATGGTTGATGATTCTGATTTTGAATAAATCTTAGCCCAATTAGAAGCATCAAAGTTTATGACAACTTTTGTAGATATTTTTTGTCCAGTGAAAATATTTACTTGATTTTGTTAGTTGCACAACGCAAGAGCGAGCATTTTTAGAGCTTGATCCTCCTCTCTAGTCTCAGACATTCATGAGGGTCTTCATGAAGTCTTTCTGACAGATGTCTGTCAAGGCTGCTCATTGGGGCATTCGACTGACCACACATTGTAAGGACTTTATTTAAAAATGATTCAAACTCTCTTTAGCCTTGGTTGCTGATGTCAGTGACTTTTTTCTGCACTTTTTTGCTAAAAAAAACAAACAAACAACCGAACACACTAATTGTGAAGGGAAAAGCAGTAAGAGAGGCTGCAGCCTCTGCCTGTCGCATCCCTTCCTGCTGATCCTGCCTCGGCTCATGATGGACACTCACCCCTCCTTGAGCACCACTGCGTCCTCCAGCCCACTGGACTCCTTGTTAACATTAGAGGAGATCTCATCGAGAAACTGGAAAACAGATTTGACAGTGATTTAGCTTTTTGAAAAGATGAATTTAGATAAACATTCACATTCCACATAGCTTTGAAAATGTAACAAAAAATACCTTTTTCACTTTTTCGATGCATTTGTCTTCTTGGAATGATTTGAAGAAGTCGTACATGTAGGTTTCTTTGAAACTCGACTACAAACAGAAAAAAATGACATCAAAATCACATTTGATTGATAATGATAATGTCAGAAACATTAACTGGCAGTGAACTATAGTGAAAGAAATTCTACAGTTAAGGATAGCTTGAGGATATGTGAAGGAATTCACATGTTAAAATCACTTCCTGGAGGACAGGAACTAATCATTTGTTTTATGGGGCTGTTGAGTGGATTTACATCATCCTGTGACTGTTTGGATTGCCCTACACCCGACCATTTGTTTCTTTTGTCCCTGTTTTGTAACAATATGTGTCTCTGTCCTCTTTAAATCACTTTGATGTGTGAGGGAATCTTGAAACTGTCTCCGGCCATTTGTTCATGTATCTGTCATCCTGTTCTGTATATAAGTGAACTGAAACTGAGATTGGGAGAAAATGCTGCCTGTCTTCTCTCCAGGCTGCGTGAAGTAAAAGCTTTGATTCCTCACATCAAGTCCATATTTTCTTTAGAGAACTAGCAACTCTCAATTTTTAAGAAGAAACTTGACTCACACTATATTTAACACTAGTCACACGAGGGGGTCAGTTTTCAGTGCATGCAGAATACACTTTACATAGACTGATGCATTAGATCATTACCAGTTTTTTCGACAAACTACCCCAGCTGCCCAGAGTCTGGATTGTTTTTGAGATGAGTGTGAGTGTTCGGGAAATCTCAGGATCCTGGAATAAAAGGATACAATAAAAACAAAGTCATCTATTGGTCACGCGTGATTCTGCTCATCTTCAGAATATGTATGAAATGGTGCGAGGGCCGTGCACTTACAGGGTGGTGTGAACGGAGCTGGAAAGAGTGCGGAGAAAGAACAGCAACAGCAAAGAACCGCAGGAAAACAAAGCTGCTAACGGCCGAGTACTGAACATGCGGGTCAGCTGAGGAGAGAAACACAGACGTTAGAACAAGTGATTCTCCTTTCAGCACAAACTCCTTCAGTTCGTTCAGTCCTTTTTTCATTTTTATTTAACCAGACAATATTGTTACATTTTCAGCTTGTTTATCCTAAAGGATAACATTTTTTATCAAGTTCAAGTTTACAAACAATATTTCTGTTTTAGTTTTCAGTTAATGATAATAACCCTGTTGTAAATTCCTCTACTGAAACTGTCCCTGCTGCTTTTATTTTGAAGGATAAAAATCTAGCGATATCCCGTAACTCTTCCACAGGTTGAATATCATGGACTAAATTAAATACATTAGACAGCACACGGGGAAATTAAAACACCAGAAAAATAAACAGAGAAATTATTAATACAGTACATTGTAAAATAATTGAATATGGTGCCTGGGACTGCCAACATATTTAGTTCCTTTAAAATAATAAACTCCTGACCTGCTGAAAACTTTCAGCAAAAACAATAGAGACAGATTAACATTCATCAGCAGGTCTGAATGGGTTTTCTCCTTGTTTTGATTTATCTTTTCCACATGGAATAATACGCTTCTCTGACTCAGTGGCTACAAAAACACAGTCGAGGCTCTGGCATTTACCTGAGAAGCGTTTGCAGGCCAACTGTCTCAGTGACCTGAAGACATCACACATAAGTGGGGGACAGCTGGAGCTCGACTGGGTGATGGAGGAAAAGACTTTCTGGACATAACCCTGAAGGTTCTCCTGCAGAGACGACAGCAACATTAGTATGTCTTTACAATTAATGAAATATTATGATAGAATATTTAGAAAACCAGCGGAAAAGAATCTGCAAAAGGAAAAGGCCAGTGATCCTTTGCAGGTCTTTGGACAGGTTTGTAACAGTCGAGTCAGTTACCTTGTTGACCTCCACATTATCGCCTTCCTTTAGTTTAACAGGGTCGATCTCACATGTTTTGTTGGATTCACAAATCTATAAAATGGTTGAAAAGGACAAAAAACATGAACCAACAGCAAACCATTAAAGTCAGACCATATGGAGTAATGACAAATTGACAAAGAGGGAGATTTTGTGTTTATGTATTCTTGGCAACAACAGTGAGTACAGATGAGTGAGTACTGCAGACATTTTTAAAAATGTCAAAGATTAAAGACAAAATATGAAGATCGCCAAGAATAAGAGGTGAAAAATATTAAAAATGCATGCACCATTAACAGAAAGCCAAAGATATATTATGCACAAATAAATAAATACAATTTTAATCCTTATTAATGCAAGGCCTTGAGAGGAAACTATCACAAAGGGTTTCAAACAGAAGAAATCACTGCAGTGCCATGTAAGGGCTCCACATATACCAATTACATGTACTTGTTTGTGGTGGAAACACAGCTGTTCTAGGGGACTTTTCCACACTGACCTCAGGGATTCAGGCCAGTTGGCATCCTGACTCAGTGTGAGCGTCCCTGTTAGTCATACCTCATCTATTACAGGCTTCAGGGTAACCGCCAGGTAATTCTTTCCCACAATCTTCATCATGTCATCGATGCAGCGTGTTGCCAGCGAGTTGCCACGGAATATAGTGTTAGCCTCCCTGTATGGAAACAGAAATATTCCACCAGAAATCAAGCAGACATCATAACCAGGCCTGAACACATTTTAGACAAAAGACAAGTTCACAGTTTGTTTGTTTTTACATTTAAGAGTGTAGAGAGTCCCAGCAGAGCCGGCATTATTCATTATTCCGTAACTATGTCTTTGCCTCTACCGGCCTCTCCCTGCCCGTACTGTGTGTCTGTGTAAGTACTCACTGAGTGTTCTCCAGCTCTAATGCTGCCACAGCAGAGACAAAAGGCACAAAGCGATTGTGGTGGAGCAGCAGTCGAACCGTGGGCAGAACAGCCTCGTATCGCTCTCTGCAGATTTCCCCCAAGATGTGCGCTGCTGACGCCGAGATGGGCTGAGTAGGAAGAAGTTGCAAGGTGTGACGGTAAAAAAAAAAAGAAAAAGAAAAAAAAGATATGCATGAGACTATTTGCAACAGTTGCATTAGCAATTCCAGGGTTATTTATCTCAATACATTTTAAAAATCAATAGTGATTCATTCACTGAATAAATGAGCTGCTGAATGGCATCAGGGTGCATTAGCCTGTATTCTGTAATTGCCTGAAACTCGAAATGTACAATTGTGTTTGTTCTCTTAGAGGTTTTCCCTCCATCCTGCCAACCTGAGCTCCTGTCTCACCTTCACATCTGGGGATTTGAGCAGCAGGTTGCAGAGTGGTGTGTAGCAGGCAGATGGCAGCACCGTGTCTTCTATGTAGGTCAGCTTCAGACGCAAGGATCCTAAATCATCAGACTTGGACTTGCTGCCGTTCCCTTTGGGCTGGAGGAGATACCTGTTCGACCCCAGGAGGACAGACATGTTAATACTGAGCTGTGATATGTGGGGAAACAAATACTTTCACTCCTGTGTTCAGGAGGGCTGATGAATGGTTGATCGGCTGCTCTACACATCAGAAAGTAATGGTACCCTGTAATACGTTAAGACTACGCCTTTTATATTATGGTTTTCCTCCTGGGATAAGGCTGTCTCTGAAATAAAGTAGCTTCACAAAGCTTTATAAATCAACCTTTAACAAGTTTTAATCAACAACCATGGAGACTCCTTAAAGAACCAAAAAAATAGATAATTGAATTATCAGTTATGTGGGCCTAATATATAATTTAATAGACAATTACTACTGTTGCTATGCAGCCCCTTTACAAAAGGTTTGAACTGCTTTCATCTTGGTGGCTATTCAGATTGTATTCACTATATCAGCTGTTCTAACAATTCTGGTGGACTCAAAGGGTTTTGCCCCAACACAAACAAATTAAAAGATATGTTCAGCATTTGACATTGTTTAACAGGATATTTCTGCTGCATGCACGTCTCACTAAAAGCCAACAGGTGGAGCAAAACACAACAGGATTAAATGCAGAGTTAAACTGCAGTGCTTCAAAAGCTGCAGCTACATACAGAGGGCTTGTCCTTAAGCTGCTGGATCTGTAATCAAGGTACGCTGGCACAGAGACGCTTCTTGGTTAAAAGTCAACAGATCACCTGTACCTGATTTCACGAGGCTGAACAGTCTTTATGTGTGCAACATGGACCACTTCCAGCATAAACACAGGACATGAGGTACTGCCACCATGCAAAAAGCCACCCACGCACTCAACTCACAGCCCTCATGTACTAACAGATTGCTATCTGGCACAATCCCATATCACCTACACTGACGCAAAGCTAGGAAACACCCACACAGTGGAAAAATGCTGAACACTGAGAAATCTAGGAAGATTGATCAGATCACCTGGTTTTAGGCGATCCTAAAGAGCGTCATGGAGTTTGTTAAACCCAACTCCAAGAAGCTCCAACAACCTGATCTAGTTAAGGAGAAGGGGACCTGCAGATCTAGACAGTGTGTGGCCTGGTTTTATGGATTTATATTTATTTAAATCCATAAAATATACATATATATATATATATATATATATATGTGTGTGTGTGTGTGTGTGTGTGTGTGTGTGTGTGTGTGTGTGTACTGCAGAATAACTCCAGTACAGGTAAACGTCCTGCATTCGAAACTTACTTTGGTAAGAGAACAAAAGTATCAGCATCAAAATGACCTCAAAATATTACAAGTAAAAGTACTCATTATGCAGAATTTACCTACTTATATTCTTATTTAAATACTCAAAATATATCTTTGAATTATTATTGTTGGTGCATTTGTGTAAGCAGCATTTCACTATTATCCAGGTAAGGCTCATTTTAACTACTTAACTACCTGATATACTGTTATGAGGTTTCGTCACTGGTGGTTGATAAACATGGGTCATGAATGGTGTATGTGTAATGCACAGGTCTTCATGTATTCCATAAAAACCTAAAACTGACCTATTCATTTGCAGCCAGGGCGGCACACTAGACATTGAAGGGTAAAAAAGCAGACCCATGTAAACTCTACTCTACTCTACTATAAAAGCTTTCAGCAGGTGTTAATGTTGTGGCCTGACTGGGAAAGAAGGAATAAAACAGATCTGGAGGTTTGGGAAAATGCAAGTCAGAAGACTTCACTGAATCTAAAGTATTTGACCCAAAGGCTGGACATATAATTTAATTTCTAAATGGCTATTTGGGTCAGATGGCACCAGCACAGCAAAGAGTGAGACCAGCAGATGTTCGCATAAAAAAACTGAATTGTGGGTATGTGTGTATAGATATAGTAATAATGTTAGAAAATGAAGATACATATTCTTCGCTTTAGTCCTCACCAGGCTTTGTGAATGCTGTCATTACGCAGGATCTTGACTGGGACCCGCGTCTCCCCCAGAAACACATCCTGAGCCAGATTCTCATTGTTCCATAAATCAACTCTGCAAAGGTAGAGGACAGGAAGTGAGACAGGTATTTCATCACTAAATATGCAGCATTCAATTACAAGTTCACTGAGTAAGACGCTGTTTGCTTGTTGCGCCGTGTGTTCAACACAAACACATAACCACCAAAAAAAGGGACAAATAAACGTCACTACTGGAGTGGTGCTTACCTGCTTGGTGCATGGAAGCTAATAAAATACCCGTGCAATGACACCACCTCAAATCCAAACCTCAAAACCATGCATGAGTGTTTACCTTGGGATCTGCCTAGCCTTACCCAGTGAGCTATGAGTCCACTGTGACGGAAGCCCCACATATCCTTAACCAGAAACCAAGTCTCTATCAGTAGTCAGAACACACCACATCTAAATTCACTTTTTTGTCCTCAAGTTGTTAAGAAATCATTTTTCTTCTGTCAAGACGATGGAGGGGAAACGAGAGAGGGAGAGCAGAAGGGGGTCACAGGAAGGGAAACGCACGGGTGAGAGGAAAAATAAACACACTTACTTGATCTCAAGTTTTTCAATGTCCTCCTCCTCCACTTGGAAATGAGACTTTTTAGAGTAGCTGCTGGACCGAGTGACCTGAGGGTGGACACGTGGAGGCTTATTTACAGGCTTACTTAGACACACATAGTGTTTAAGTAAGCCAAACTGAATTTACCTCAAAGAAGAAGGTCTCTTCAAAATGAGGGTTGCTGGTTTTCTTCTTTACCTTTGTTTTCTTTTGGTCAGACCTGAGGAGACACAGTATAGGAACGCAAATTTAAAAAAAATCTTCTGCTGATCAGAGCATCAGCAAAATTCATATTTGTTTTTATTTCTTTGCAGCAAGATTTTTAAAAAAAAAATGTATGGAGGAACATCAGTAACATGTGGTCTTTTCTTATCGAAACAACATGGTTAAAGGGTTCCTCATCTTCCTCAAGATTAGATCACTGCACTGCTGCTTTAGCCTCAGTTTGGTAACTGTAGCAACTAAGGTTTGGTGCGAAATGGATAAAAGATATGACACTGATGTTGGCTACCTTCCACTGGCTCAGTGCATTTGAGAATTAGTCACAAAATGTGAGTGTTATACCAGGTTTTTCTTGCAAGTTTCCCCAAAACTGTGAAGGTTAAAACAAGGAAAAATGCTGCTTCTCAAACATACAAAGAATAACACCGTATGTGTATGTTGTGCATGTGGTCTGTGCGTGGCATCCACACAGTTACCTGGCAGGTCCAACGAGTGATACGGTGGCATAGGGGTCACAGTTCTGCCCGCTGATCAAAGGCAAGCCCTGGCACTCGATTATCCTGAGCAGGTAACACAATAAATACACTTAATGTTCAGGAATACAACATGTTCAAGACTTTAGTACCATGATCATCACATTATTAGCATCAGGTAAAGTAACAGTCAGAAGTATTTTTCATCTGCATAATTTGCAACAAAGAAAAAAATATATATTTTAAGCAAATATGAACCTACACCCAGACTGTTAGGTGACCCAGAATGGGAGAGAGAAGCTTTTTGAAAGCTTCTTGAGAGATTAAAATGGTAAATAATTTCTTGTTGGTTCAACTGACAGCTGAGTGGAAATGCTGCAGCTTTGCTGTTAACCCTCTGCAGGACAACAGTTAAATTCTGCTTTCAAGAATGCATAATAAGAATCCAGGAATAAATTAGGTCCATTTTGCATAACAACAACTTTTTTTTTGTTTTTTGGATAGTCCATTTTGATGCTGATACTTTTGTGTTAAGTTTTAAATGCAGGACTTTTACCTGTAGTGAAATAATTTCACGGTGTGGTATTGGTTCTTACTTTGACTTAAGTTAGAATCTGAATACTTATTCCACTACTGAAAGACAGTATATTTAATGTTCATGTCGAAACATTATTGGGCCATCCCAGGCACTGAAGCACTGATTCCTGGATTACAGAGTTGTGTTTTTTGCAAATAAACAAAAAATAAAAACTCATTTGGAAATGATAGCTGGAAGAAGCACTGGAGACAGATGAGAAACATATTGCTCATATATTGGGTGAAATTCAAAATGATTTTCTCCATTTCATTTCCTATCAGTTCTCAGACTTGCTTAATCTGGCATCAATTGTCCAGTTCAGTATTTAAAAATGACAATGCTGCCAAGTCTTCAATTCTTAATCAGACATTTTTCGACAATATTAAACAGCCCTCAGTGTTTGTGTGAAGGAGTGCTTTGCCCTCCTGTTTGGTTCATGTCATACAAGGACCACAGCTTTTTTCACAGTTGTTTCAGGTGACAACAAACAGACACTGTAGGCACCCTAAACAGGATGTGGCTGCTAAGCAGGAGCCGCCAGAGAATAAGAATGAATTCAGGCCGTCTCTAAGTGAGGCCAGAGGGAGAAATCGAGCGGAGCGAATGTCAGGATGTTTGTGTATTATCTTCCAGGCTGTCATGACAATACTCCCTATAGTCTCCTTTGCATCTTGCTGCGCTCTGACCATCTCTGGTGACTAATCACACTAATGCAACACAAGCTGGGGGACCTTTGATTTAACCTTTGCTGGCTTGTCTGGTCAGGCTGAAGCAGGTAGAAAGCATTTATACACGCGAGTGCTGACAGGGAGCAGGTGACAGTTAAAGCGAACAATCTGAGAGACGTGCAGTTAATGACGGCAGTAGAAAACCACATCGGTTGCAGTGTGAGAGGAGCTTCCTGCACAGAAGCCATCACTTCCCCCTCATTACCCCGCTCTCCAAGTATGAATGGGGGATGCAAAACAACATAGATAAACAGCATGAGGTCTGACACACACACTCGTATGTGTGAGTGAGCGTATATAGGCTAGGCCTCATTCTTCAATGAGAGCTTTCATTGAAGTGGTCCGTCCTCCTGTGTCATTATCTGGTGGCGGTGACGACTTCTTGATGTCAAACGTTCAGCAGTAAGGTGAAGGTGACAGATAAAGCAACACTGTGACACACATGAGACCTGAAAACAACCACCTCAAATGTGAGATTGATGAGTGACATGATCTTATCAGGGATGATTTCTTTTTTTTCATGTTAGTTCTTATATACCTAGTATTCAGGTCCCTTACTTAATTTAGAGGGCCAAATACCAGACTGGAGAACTATTCCAATACATGGAAAATTCTGTATTCAAATCTTAATCAAGTAAAAAATACAAATGTACCAGCGTCAAAATGAATTTAAAGTATCAAAGTAAAAGTACTTGCAGAATGGTCCCACTCAGATTGTTAAAGATATTGCAAATATATTATTGGATTATTATTACTGAGCATTTTATTTATTTTCTAAAGGTATGCCATGTTTAATCTTGCCCTATAAAGTAACTAAAGCTGTCAGTTAAATGTAGTGAATCAAAAAGTACATTATCTGCCTCTAAAATGTAGTGAAGAAAAAGTAGAAGTAAAAACTTAGATAAAATGGAAATACTCATAAAGCACCTCAGTGTTTTACTTAGGTACAATAATTGGGAAAGGTTCTTGGTTATATTAAACCATTGTTTCTGACTATTTGCAACCTTTTTCTCATATTCATCATAGTATTCGCCATTAATTGACCATATTTTTAGTCATTTTCGTGACATAAATTTGGACATTATACAGTTTAAACTATTGCCTGTAAGGGATGGTTCACACTTGCTCTTCCTCTTTTCCTCACAGCTGCAGTGACGACAGCCAGTGAGTTACACTTACTGTGACTGCCTCTGAACCAAAGCACTG
>JAOWBC010001387.1:9568043-9596719 GCA_028566105.1 Hypoplectrus providencianus | reverse complement strand
TCCTGCTCTCATGTAAAGCATTCTGGGACTTTATTTGTGCTTTACAGTTCTGTATGAGTTACCTTTACCTCATTTGGTTCACATATCTCTTTGTATTCCCTACAAATTCCCAGAATCAAAAACAAACACAGCAACTCAGGCAGAACTTTACTGACAGAAGAGTTTCAGTACTCACCGGACCAGTAAGTGCTGACCTACTGAGCCGTTCTCTGTGATCACTTCATTCAACCGCATCTCCAGGTGAACCTTACCCTGTGGAACACGAGGAGAGCCGAGTTACAGCCACTGACAACAGGAATATCCACTAGTTGCACAGAAAGTTTCAAGTTGAAACACAGTTCATATGCAGGTTGTAATTTTCATTTATCTTAAATAAAGATGGCAAGTGTTTTTGCCTTTTCAGTTCTGTTCATTTGACTAAATACATGCCCCGACATGTTCCTTCCATTTAGTTTCAAACAAGTTGCCCATTTCCCTCATTGTCATTTCTCTTTGTCTTTTATTTTTGAGGCTTCTTCCTCCACCTGTGGCTCGGCTTGATCTCATGATTCATGTTGTTTTAGGTTAATGGCGGTTCCGTGTGTGACAAGAGCCACAGCAGCTGTGAAATTTTGTCATCACTCATAAAAGATCTTTACGGGGTCGGATGTGGTGAAGGCTGCCGGTCTTGCCTTCGGAAGTGTCAGAGAGAGAGAGAGAGAGAGAGGGACGGGGAGAGAGGAAGAGAGAGCCAAACAAAACGCCCACACACTTGCACTCTGTCTCTGCAATTCAGCACTTGGCTGATATGGCGAGTAGTTCTTTCTGGTGCAACATAGGCCGTTCAGGCATATAATACTTAGTATAACAATATCAATATGATAGACTAATTAAAGCTAAGATTATAACTACACATCCTCCCTTTTTACAAGCAATTAATAGGGTCAAATACAAATGCATTGTTTGTCCGACCTGGGCAATTTTTCATTATTAATCGAGCTGGTTTAGTGGAGTAAAAGCTAACTCTACACACATGGTATGTACACGGCCCCTGTTTGACTACAAACCCAGCCAGAGAGGCACTGCTTTAACACCTCCATCACTCACTGATGTAACTTAGCAGTTGAAAGTGTCTACTTGTGAGTGAATCAGTGTAGCAGCACATACCCAGAATAGTCTGGCGTGGGCTAATGGCAACTAGAGTCAACACGTTAACTCCAGCAGCACAGAAGTGATAGTGTGCTGTAGTTTCACCCAACGCAGGCAGACCACAAAAACTGATCTGATCAAAGAAATGTACAGTCGGAATAGAACAACCCACATGCATGGCCTAAATGTGATAGATACTAGAACTGCACCCTGGGAAAAAAGATCAATAAATTGCTGAAAGGCAAAAAAAAAAAGGAGTTTCAACACATCAGGCAGACACTGGACATACAGCACCTGATAAGTCTAAGCTAAAGTATCAAGATCATTCGATTCCTGCGGCTGCAAAAAGTACTCAATTAAATACACTTTGAGGTACTTATACTTAATTAAGCTATTTTAAAAGTATGCTATCTTATACTTGCAGGCAAATATTACTACTTTTTATTCCAATTAATGTATGTAATGTATTTAAAAGCTTTTGGCCTAGTTCACGGTTTATTTTATATTCTGTACTTAAATTTGAAAATATTTGAAATAAAAACATTGAAAATAGGTTAAGAGATACAATTATGCCAACCTGAATCATATATATATATTTTTTTACTGGCAAGTTATATTGGTACTTTGATTATATTTTGTTTGAGCCTATTTTTGATGCATATAGTTTTAAACTTTGACTTCGATAAGATTTTAAATTCAGGGCTTTGACTTTCAACAGAGTATTTTTACACTCTAGTATTTTTACTTCTACTTCAGTACAAGATCTGAAAGTTACCATATTTCATGCAATTGGAAAAACAGTTACATTTGCATGACAAGAAAGATGAGGGAGAATTTGTAACAAAAAACATGTTGAGTAAAATCTTATCCAGACTTTTGATATACTAAGTGAACGTCCAATTTCTGTTTAATTTTGTATCTGAAAGGTGGTAGAAATAAACTCTGCCAACAATAACAGGAATCTTATTACACAGAAATTGTCGTATCTGTATGCAAATCTTTGGCCATATGAAAGTAAACGTCCTGCTTGTTACGTTATGCTGCCGTCTGTTGTGAAAGCATCCCCTAAGGTCAAAATATCTTTAGCAGCAACCTCAATACATGTTTAAGTCAAAGTGAAATACAATTACTTTTATTATTCAGGATGAGATATACTATAAATTAAATCCCACATTTTGAAATCATACTTTAAAACATCAAACTTCCCAGGAAATTACCTGCACTTCTGAGTTAGGATCTACTGGATGAAGGCTAAACCAGTGCTCCTTCCCACTGTTTTTACACAGGTCATCCTTCCTGATTGACACCTTGCCTGTAAAGACACAAACACACACACACACATTTACCCACGACTTTTCGACTAAGACGAAAAAAAAAACCCATACTTATTTAATCAGCTTACCAACAGGTAGGTCCCTTTGGAAAACGCTCTTGGCATAAACATAGAAGGATAAACACTGGAATGGACGTGGGATCTCAAAGTAGAAGTCCTCTCCGTAGAAAGGGCTGTGAATAAGAGCAGAGGTTTAAATTAGCACACAGGACTGCACTGTTTGGGGAAAAAGCAGCGTGTGAGAATGTGAGTAAGAACGTGAGAAGTAGGAGGTGTGTTGTGTGATTATCTGTGACCAGTTTCATGATAATACTCGGATTTAAGCCATGACAAATACAGTAATATCTGATTTAAAAACACACTATTTGGTCAGGTCTTTACATGTCTCTGTGATTAATTCTACACTAGAAATAAAGATTCAATTAGAAATGTACTGATCTGATCCTGGTATTGGATTGATGCTGACTCAAATACCTGGATCGTGGGTAAATATTTTATATTTTCATAAGAAATACCAAGGTGGGCAGTGGGAAAACCCAATGCATCACTTGAAAGTCGCAGGACGCACTTTGTATTGGTAATTTCCTTGGCTAGATCTTTACCGTCCACCTGACTCACTTCTATACTGTGACAAGTCATCAGTAAGCTCAAAGTCCTTGTGGAATATATTGCTGTCGGGTTCTAACCATCTCTGTGGTACAAGGTTGTGTTTATGGCCTTAGACTGTGTAGGAAAGAAGACGATTGCCGGTATAATTTGATGTTGTGCTCAAGCCAAAATGCAATTATCATATTTGAGCATAACTATCACAAACACAGGATTTGTTAATTTCCTGGGAACAGAAGCGTCTGAGCAGAAGGTGGACAACACAGGGTGCCCTGATGACTCATCGGGGCTGTTGTGGGGAATGTTCTTGCTATGTTGTGGGTTTAAAATCTGTCACATTTGCCGTCCCTTCTCTCCAAAAGCTTTCTTGTCATTTCCTTGATGTGCAGCCGTCAGTTATCAAACCCTCTCACAATTTATCCGTGCACACTCTTTAGCACTGCATTCCTCTTCAAATTAAATGGAAATATTGAATAAAATCAGTACGGTGGGAGCAGGGTCAAGTCACATATCTGGCATGTGGCAAACATACCTGGATGGGAAAATAACAGGGGTGTGCGTTTTTTTTTTTTAATACCAACGGTCATTTGAGTAACATTTAGGTTTGTAATACAGCCACAAATATGTTTTTTATGTTACTTTTTTGAATTCATTTATTTTTTTTACACTACATAGAAAATAGTGCTTGAGCAGATTTTAAAGTGGTGTCATATAGCTACCCATTTTAACTTATTCCTTATTTAAGTGGTCTGTCATGATGTTTATTTAGCTTTAATTAATTTCGTTATATTTTTTCAGAGTTCATTTCAAGAATTGATGACTTAATACAAGGTATGTAATAATGGATCACAATGTGTAATAACAAGTTATTTGTTTTAGAAAATAGCCAACCGTGTACCTTTGCAGATATAATGGTGTAAAATCTGAGGTCCTTTTTCATTCTAGATTAGAAATCTATATATTGGCTGCCATATTTGTAATGTATGGATAATTCCCCTCTTCAATCATTATGAGTCTTATTAATCCCATATCAGTCAGACCTTACTGTACAGTCACATATGGACTTTCAGTGTGATTTCATGAAGAGTTTTGTGTGATGTAATTAAATACCTAATTATTTGAGGATAACGATCAGGTTTCATAATCATAAAGATCAACAATTATCGATTAAGCTTTCAATTTTGAAGTCATGTTATGGTTACATTTTTGATGAAGACTATTGCCCTTTTTAAGGCTTTGAATTGATTTAGAACAGATCACTGGTTTTATATCCTGCCTTATAACTTTCATTTACATTTTCAAATTATTTTTTCACAACAATCTTGATAGAATCATGAGTATACAACCAAACCTTACATATCCCTGATCCAACTTTTGATTTTGTTAATTGAAACTGAAAGGTCATTCTGATAATATTTGACACACAGACCACACTTTCACATCAACTGATATTTTCAGACTTTCCATCCGACCTAACCTGAATGACTTTGGACTGTGAGAGGAGAGCTGGGCACCCGGAAGGCACAGCGAGGGCATGCAAAACTCTGATCTTTAAAACACTGTGTGCTGCAATCCTGCATAGCTTAGCCTAGCAGCAAAGCATACATTAAATCTCATGGGTTCAACGTGGGAGCGACAGGCTTGTAGGAGCTGGCACAAACACAGAGGGCCCAAGCATCTGTGCCATTCTGTCCTGCCAACACGACTACCTCACGACCAACAGGGCGAGCTAGACAGCTTGATCTGACACAGACGATTGTAGGTTAAGCACTAGCTCGATGTACATGCTGCCAGCAGATGGACCACCTGTCCCAAACAGACTGAACGGTGCTTAGGCAGTTGTAGTGGTTTAACCTCTCATAAGTCCAAGTAAAACTGCAGTCTTCTGAATTTTTCTTACAAGTCATCCAAGGCAACTTATCAAAGTTTGGGAAAGAACAACAAAAAAAGGTTGAAAATGAAGTTGGCATATGAACAGCTTGCTTGGTGTTCATGTTGGCCAGTTAAAGGAAAAAAAGACCTTAAAGGAGTGTCCCTCAGATATGCAAGTGCCTGTTAAACATGGCTGGAGTTTTTGGGTCATGTGCTTTTATTAATTAAACTTTGCTGTTCCACTTTCATAGTTTTTTTTAAATAGAATCATGTCTATTCAGAGGGTAAATTTCCAGGTCTTATCTGTGTAAATACTCACTGCTATATTCAGTGAATGATCATGTAACTCTTCAATCCCTGCACTGAAGCCTCCCTCTCCAATTTATGCATCTTGGATGGTGAAATATCTTGCCTGACACTTCCGCACTGGGTTGAGCCAACGCATCCAGTGTACACCCACACATCCTCCTCAACATCACATGGAATTATGCACTTGTAACCTCCCTATTCTGCACACACTCAAACATACACCCACAATACTACCTTCCTTTCTGTTGTCATCCTAGCTTCTAAACAATGTGAGAATGCAAGGTAGATCCACTTGACCACAACTGTTTGAACATGCCTGCTTTATCCCAGGGATTAGCTGCAATTAGAGCTTCCACACAGCCTTTAAACCATTGGAAACAGGAGTCTGTGCAGCAGGCATGAGTCAAGCACCATCAAATAAAAAATGATTAAAAAAAAAAAAAAAAAAAAAAAAAAAAAAACACAATGTACAATATTTGTGTGATTATTAAGATTTGCTAAACAGAGGCTAAGGTAGTTGAGAGTGACACAGAGAGAAAGACAGGGGAGAGCGTGGGAGGACACACTTCCTCAGAGACTGAAAAATCCTTTTGAACAGCACCGAAATCAGGAGAGAAAAAAAAGAGAGGCTGTTGTGAAATACCTAGAGAAGGCAGGCCCATGTTTACAGTGAGATGTGCACTGATGTAGATAGAAACTGAAAAAAGGTTTCCTGGTGCCCATCTCCCACACCTTTCTGTGAACTGCATGAAAATGTAGCCACATTGGTAAAATAGCTCATTTCAGTCTGAATCACTTAATGTTTCCAAGCTAAAATGGTACCCTGCACACATACAGCTCTGAGTCACAGATTCACAGTTTGTAAGATGTAATCAAATGACTGAATTTTCGAACCAGACATTTCTCACATGAATGGCCTGCAACAAACACCACTGCACCAGAGTTTAGGATAACTGTTTCCACATGAGAGATTTACTTAGCAAGTTATTTTTGTTTTCTTTTAACTTTGCTTTGACGTCAATTCAAACAAACTGTAAATTGTACAAAGAATAACACCAGCTGACAGTAATATAATCACTTTGAATGAGTATAACCTTATTAACAGTGTTCCTGAAATGGGATGTTGCACATTTTCTTGGTATATATATCATATATGCCTTCCATAACTGATTTACAGCCTTCTTATTAATTTTATTAGAGATGAAACAAATAATTATTTTCCTTAATTAATCAATTCTAATTAAGAAAAAAAAAAAGACTTCCTAAACTCCAACAGATGAATGGTGAAATGGCGGGGGTTGGGGAGGTGGAGCCAATCCCAGCTGATAATAGGCAGGAGGTGGGGTACACCCTGGACAGCTCACCAGACTGTCACAGGGTCAACCATTTATGCTCTCATTTACTCCTATGGGCAATTTAGCTTCACCAATACAAAATGACCAAATGAATTTGCCATTAGGGATTAATTAAGTAAATTTCACTTGATCTGATTTTGAATTCAACATAAACTGTATGTATTTGGACTGTGGTAAGTGATGTGGTGTGAGTAGGCCAGAGTACCTGAAGAAAGCCTCAAGTACTAATCACTACAAAACTGTGTAGCCCCGCTCCCAATAATAGTTAGAGAATGGAAGTCCCCACATTTTCATTCAATTGACCCAACTGTAAGCCACACTTAAGAAAACTTAAAAAATCAAGTGTTGTTAGAAACAGCACAGATGAAGACAGTGAACCTGAAATGCCACCTGCATATAAACAGAAGGGTGTTTGGATTTCTTGTATAGCCAACATCTCTTGCTATAGATGAGGTGTGCAATGACTGAACATGATAAAACACAAAGACATTGGAACGTTGTACACCACTGAAATCACTTCTCCTCATTCTGAATCACTTGAAGCCTCTCACTGACCCAGAAGTCAGTAGATTAATTGATCAAATATAAGGTAACAAATACAAAACCACAAATGTTTTTTGGTGGCCAACTAAATCATTAGTTTACAAATACCAGCTGTATATATGTAGCCTTATCTGGTAATAAGAATGTAAGAAGATCCAGCAGGATGCCACAGCTTACCTGACACTTTTGTCAATCACTTTTGTGCGAAACACCTCTTCCTGATCCAGACTTATGGTGCAAAAGGTGCAGAGATCCCTTTGACGATTTGGACCCGAGACTGGACCTAGGTTCTTAGCTTCACCTGCAGCACCAAGAGGAGAGCATCGTTACGATCTCAGCTGGTTTCAAAACAACAGTAGGTCAATATATGTACACTGTCATTGGCACCACAGTGACAACGCGCACCCATAATATTTTATATTTCTGTAGCCAGATGGTAACTGAGTCTTCAGTTACCATCTTATTCCTAAAGCTATGTTTGACTTTAGAAGTTAATTAAACCGCATGTAAACAGAGATATACTTTAATAAATATGAACATATTTTATGAATTTCAGATCCTATCAAGAGGTCTTACTCTGCTAATTCACTGAAATCAACAAGTGGCAGTCTTAGAGTCCATGATTTATTAAGTAAGTAAGAAAGTAAGAAACTAAGTAAGACCCTATTGTTAAAAAAGAGTAGAGAAAAAGTAATAAAAAGTTTGACATTATATCAGCATTGTAGTCATACTAAGTACTCTTTTAAATATAATATGCTTTAACATTCAACATCCTCACTTCATATAGGAACAGTGGCTCCTGCCAGTTGCCAGGGTAAGCTGTAGGGCGGATGTAGCTGATGCAGACTTGAGGCTCAAATGTGGTTAAAAACATGAAACACTGACTTCCTCTACAGAACCAATGGTGACGCTACAGCGCTGATTCACACATGACAAACACCTTTGTAACAAACACTGATCGCACACACCCTTCCAATACCGTACAGGCAGACCCAGATTAGGTGCCATGTTTTTCTGTGCAACACATAAATTTAAAATGCACAAAATAAAAGACAAATACAAATAAAAGACCTGTAAAACATGACCTGCATAAGAGTGTCACTCAAACACAGTGCTATCAATAACTGCACAATGAATCAGTTTTAGATTTAGATTTTCAGATTAGAGGGGCAGCGGTCTAAATTGGTCCTCCAGCTTCGGATAGGTACCCTAAGCCCGGGTGAAGACCTAATTAAGAAAAGCCACCTGTGAGATCAGCTTTTTAACAGGCTATTTATAAAAGTGTATGGCTAATCTTAGGAACGACCAATTTAAAAAAAAGCCAAGTTGTCACTAAGCTCGGACGAGGATGACCTGGTGGGAGTGGAGCACACAAGCACATATGCACGCAGACACAAACACATACAGTACACTGGCCAACCAACCCTACTGTCATCTCTTCTCTCAATAACATTTCCACTAAAACAGAAGCATGTCACTCTGTGGAAACCATAACTGAAAGGTCAGAGAGTATGTCTAAACAACACCCAATTTAGCTTAAGACTGCTAAGTCAACAGACCTTTTCCTGATTTTAATCTGGCAATAAAACAAACAAGAGTTTATATCAAAAATTTGATCTAAAAACTGCCAGAAGACTTCTTCATAGAGAGCCACCTCCATTGATGTAGGCTAAAGGAAAAAGGACAAAGTGTGAACGAGGAAGAATGGAGTTTCGTAAGACTGCAAAGTGAGTTACATGCCACGATAGTTCCCCTATTTTGTTCTGCTTACCATTTTCTCATTAATTCATAGTAGTGAAACCAACATTTGTCTTCCTATTGTGTGCCTATACAAGCTTTACATACTAGTGAGCCTTTAGTCCCCTTACAGTAATTACATAGTTAAGCCAGATTCATTGTTAGAAACTATACTTTAAGAACATAAAATGTCTCCTATGATTTGTCCAACACATTTAACACATTTAATAACAAATAACAATGATTAAAATTGTGATATACCTCTTCAGTATAGATTATTATTGTGATTTAAGAAAAAGCTCTGGCCTTACTGCCAGCTTCTGCTGAAGATAGATCACACATAATTTTTACTTTCCCTGTAGAGATGAAACAGAGCCACTGGGGCAAATTAATCCTAACCATAATCAATTACCTCAAACACCAACACAGAGAGAGTGGTGGAGCCGTGGGTGTGTAGATAAATTGATGTGTGTTAAAACTGAGAATAATCAAATCTGCTGCTGCATATCTACGAGTAAAGTGCATAAAGGGAAGCAGTAAAGCTTGTGTAATTTGAATCTCCAAATGCCATACACATCTTGGAGTTGAGTAATTTGGCATAAAACACATTTTCACATCCAAACAGGCGCACAGCCTCACTGGCAGGTCCTCCACTGGACCAGCCAAGCCTGCGAGGGAGGATGAGGAAACTGGCTTGTGAGGTATTTGACAGTAAAGCCAACGTTTCCGATTTGGACTCTTCATCACATGCATGACTAGTGTATTACTATACTATTGCTGCAGGCAAGACAACTAAAGTAATTCCCACAGGATGCTTTAATCATTCATGTAGTGTCAAATGATGAGACATGATAATTGCGTTTAAGTGTTTCTTGATTAATGCCTCCACATACAGGTCAGGGAGCAAACACTAAAGACTAAGAGGCAGACCTGTTGTGTTTAGACAGGACTTGATTTCAAGTCTTCAGGTTGGCTGCTCTGTTAGCAATCAACCAACAAACCACTGTGATATGATGTGCAATTACTGGAGCTAGTAGTAAACAAGATATAACGCTTGCGATTTGTATATATTTAACGTTAGGTGTCAAAACGTGTAGCTATTGTTAAGCTCGAAAGACATTTGCTTTGCGTTTGACTGAGATCTTGTGTGATATACACATAAGCATTGGGCATCACATTATTGTTAACTAATATAAGGTAAGTTACCCGACTGACACATGCCTGCAGTGAGTAACGTTAACGTTATAACTGAATTCAGCTGAAACGGTTGGTAGTAAGGTTAGCTAGGCTACTTTGCCACCAACGTTACTCAGCTTACAGGGCAGCTCCACGCAAAACGCCCACATTTTAAGCACGTTATTTTTTCCAGTAGAACACCTGGTGTGCTGAAAAAGCTTAACTGATTGTCGCAGAGCCGCGCTCGATGAATGAAATCATTCACAACAAGCGACTAGCTGCTGCTAGCATGCTAGGCTAACTTGACGTTAACCACCAGCCAGCCAGCAGACCGACCAGATGAACTGGCTGCCTCCACACTGTCGACTGTTGATGGCACGCCGCGCCCCTCCGGCTTCCCCTCTCGCCGCTCTCTTGTTCTACCGACCTCTCTCCCCCCTCCGTGGGAGACGGTAAACACCGGATCGCCAGTCACACTTACATATTTTACCCCGCAGGCTCTGTAAAATCCGAACCCTCGCGTCGTCCTCTTCCGCCATGGTCAGAGCTGACTGTTGTCGCTGCTCCGGTGCATTCAGCGCTGGTTTATCATATCCGTTTATGAATGCAGGCAGAGTGGAGGAAAGCCAGCCCCACTGCCGCGTCACATCAGGTCCCGTACACACTGGTGCCTTAAAACGTTTGGAGAAATACCAAGCTTTCTAAAGTCGAGCGCCTGCCTAAGGCTAGTGCTTCAATCTGGAAATGGTAGGAGTTTTAAAGGGATTTAAGGTCTTCTCATTATGCAACGACAACACACACGGAGAACTGATACTTTGACTTGTGGAGCTAGTTAGCTTAGCTAGCTAATCCTAATTACTAGTGCTTAAGTTTAACCCGGTCTGCATACGGCATGCCTGCGTTAGACAGATGTTGCCCACATTTGTCACCGGGTGTTAATGAATTGCCTCGACCCTAAAAGACACTTCCGACGAACACAGTTTAAGGTGAGGTTAGAACATGTTAACTTTGAATAGATTTAGCAAAAAGAGACCACACAAAGTTCTGAAGCATGTAAATTCATAGATTAAAGTACAGCTAGCTGTTAGATTTTTCTTTATGGGCCTACTGCTAAAACAAACCTAGCAGGGTAAATTTAATGAAAGAGTAAGATATCATATGATGATATATATATGGAATTATTGTATCTAGTGAAATCCAAATTTCCTTTTGGGAACCAATAAAGTATTTCTGATTCTGATTTAGCTGCTTCTCAAACCATAGGCTAAGGTTTTTTGGATTTCCACATCTTGTGTGAATGCTTATTAAATTGTATTAGACCGCAACGCAATATATGCTTTATGTATGCTACGTTCTAAGTCCTTTTTAAAAAATCCTTGTCCCCCTTTACATTGTACGTACTGTGTCAGCTCTTACAGAGAATGAGCTGTTGTGTGCACTATGCATTTTATTGGGGAATACTACCCTGTCATTATAATGTGCCATTCACTTTGACCCTCTTGCTCTTATATCCAATGGAGGATTGTGAGCCACAATAGCCAGAAAAGCAAGTTTAATTACATACTGCAAAATAACCTGGATCCAATAATACATCCTGTTTTTTTTTTTTCCCATAATACATTTGGAATACTCCTTTCTGTAATGCTAAATAGCATGATAGTGTGGCTTGCTCTGTGTTAGCAACCAATTTCAAAGTGTCTTTTAGATGAAAACACGAAAGATGTTCTGTGTTCTTTCCAGGAGGATGTTACTTTTGGTTGGGAGAAAACACAGGTCAGACCGTCGTTGGAGCCTGAAAGGACAGTCAGGTAAGCACTTTAATATTAGTGTTTTATATCATATACAGGAACAATATGTATTATTTCCTGTTTACACATAGTTTGAACTACTTTGAAACAATTATGTTTTCACAACATCAAAATTGTCTGTAAACTGTCTGTAGTTATGGCCATAGAAAGCATAACACATCTTTGCATATAAATTCCCTTATTAACTGAGACAAAAAAATATCTTTCTCATGTGTTAGAGCCTGCAGCATGTTCCTCACTGTACAATATGAATATTTGAAATTAGAGGAATTAATCTTTTCTTATCTCAAAATGCAATGGCTCCTGATGGGATTAGCTATGCTCAACAGTTATGAAGGAAAAATAATTGAAAATGCCGTCTGCATTAAATCTAGAATAACATCAGTAACATTACATAAAATCGTGCTATCAGTGTTTAGAATCATTAATTGATTAAATGGAGGAATAATGTTGCCTCCATGGCATAATCAGTATGTTGAGCAGTGTCTTATACCTCAAATTTATAATCCATCTGTTACATCACAAGCCTGGTGTTAGAAAGAAGCAAGGAATTTAGAAACATCTGGAAATTGTGTCTTGAGGCCCAACTCTAAATACAGATGCAGCTTGTGTGGAAGAACGAGGGAATGGACTTCTCAGATGGGCTGCAGGTCCCCAAAGAACCAGGAAGAACAGATTACCACCATGTGGCTTTATATTTAGGAAACTGGTGTGGAACAAGTTTTGAACCAATAAGACAATTTTAAAAGTGCACAGTGTTTGGATTTTCTGTAACCATATCTTTACCATGAGTATCAGAGAACCAAAAAGTGTACTCATCAGTCAATGGACTGCTGTGTACTGACAGGTAAGCATTTACCGGATCTCTAACTAGACAAAAGGAAGACAGGATGTAACTGTTTAGAATATCAACAACATTTATTTAAATAGTTTTACATGTTTTATACATATTAAACACACAAAAGTATTAACTTCAATCTCATTTGTGTTGATTAGAAATTAGAATTATATCAATGGTGCTTACAATTTAAATATCAAAGTATTTAAGCAACAGATTAGCATAGTCTAACTATAAAGTGCAACTCATCATGGTCAGTTAACTGATTCAGAAATGTGACATTTGTAAAATTTAAACCGTTTTCCCCAGATATATTTAAAAAGTGAAAATGTTACTACACTGAGGAGCTTTTGAGTTGTTGAAAACATCCTACTTGTGTTCTGAAATTGCTTATAGTCATGTCACCAAATCTGCCAAATATGCATAGACAATGAACAAAGTACAGTCCGTGTCAGAAGGTGCTATATCATCCGAAAAATGTCTACAAAGGTGAAAAATTACTCAGCCGTTGAGTTTAGGAGGGAAGTTATTTCAGGCTGACTGGAATTAGATCCTCATGTTCAGTGTTGTCCATTCAAAACATTTTATTGAGCTTAGATTCAACACAACACAAAAGCAGGGCTTAAAGTCAACTTTCTGTTTTGCCAACTGTTGTCCACAGCCCTAGAAGATCTTTAAAAAAATGGCTCCTCTTTGCACCTCCATTTCGCCGGCTTATGTAGAGAAATGTGGCTACCTTTTGTTTCAGAGTCATTTCTCTTGAAGAGCTTACAGGACTTCTCAAGATCATTATGGTTTGTTGTTCTTGGTCCTGTCAAAAAGTCCTTGTTGCTGTCTATGTCTCTGTCACAAGCTTGTCTTTTTGGGATGAGATGCATAGAATGCTGGGCATCATTTTTTTTCTTCGGCATTTTGTGTTTAACTTTTGTTGGTGTCAGGGAAAACAATGGGTCAATACAGGGTGACAGCGGACTTTTAATGTTGGAATACGACACGTCTTGGTAGGCTGCTAAAGACATGAAGTCAGTTGTATCCTCAATTTTAGGCTTAATGTTATCAATGGAAAGATGCCCTTCCACCATTTCACTTTTTATTTCGGTGCTTACTTGATTGTCACTGTCTTCTGTTTTGATGGTGTTTTGTTTATCGTCTTCACTCAGGTGTGAGTATTTAGAACAGGATGTGAAGTTGTCAGAATTGTATCCCTCCTCATTTGTCTCCTGATGCTTTTTCTCGTGGCTCCTCTTCGTGGCAAGGTAGAGAAAACGCTGGGGACAGAAGGAACAGCGATACTTCTTCTCTGGGTTTGGGCTTCGGGGTGTATTATCGAAGCAGGAGCCATTTTCCATACAGCTGTTGCAGATGTAATCACCACCAGCAGGTGCCTCACCGGGGGGACCTTGTTTACCGCAAGTCCGGCAGAAACATGGGTGGGAACCAATAACATGAGCCCTCAGACCAGTCTCTGTGATAAAAGAGCTGTCACAGATGTCACAGTTGTAGGTGGCCCTTGGGCTTGAGTTTCTGCTGAGACTACGTTTCACCTCTCCGCTACCACCTGACATGCTCTCATCTGTCAGCCAACTACTTTTATCAGTGTGGGCCTCACTGGCTGCAGTCTTCTCTACAGTGGCTTCAGGATACCTGTGAAACAAAGCTTTTCTGTGCTTGAATCTTAACTTCTTCCTTTTCTTTTTAGCTTTGTATGAATAATAGGGACGCCAAAGCATATCGGCAGTGTCGCCATCATTGGGATCATCATATGTCTCTGGCTCCGTGGCAGAAGTGGCCTCTGGTCTCAGGCGGAGCCTTGGGCTCTCAGAGTTTTCACGTGTTGGACGACTTGGGCTCTTCTCCTCACTCAGTTCTCTCATTCTTCTTTTCTTTCTGGGAAAGAGCTTAGATCCTTTGATTCGGCGGCGGATGATGGCTTCGTTGCCTATTTTCACTGTTATCTGACAGAGTGGCATGGCTGCACCGTCCACGGATGGACCTGGGCATGCAGGTTTGGCGATATATGTTTCTGTCTTTGCGCCAACCTTTTTATCACGAACCAGATTCTCACTGCTAGCTTGTAGTATCTCCTTGGTCATATCCTCAACCCTTTTTGCAGAAGCTGATAGCTCACCTAACTTTTTAACAGTGTTCAAAGAGTTTAGGAATGGCACATTATGATTAATGTGCTCTGAGTTACTAAGTACTGGAGGATCATCTCTGAAACCAACTGCAGGAGACTCAGCCTGTAATGAGAAGGTACTGTCATAGTCAATGAAGGACGAATCTCTATTTTCAGACTCTTTTCTTGTGCCTCTTGGATTTTCCAAGTCATTTTGGTCAACATCTTGGTCAAATGGCTTTTCGAAGCTGATGCGAGGCATTATAGGGGCCACCATCTTTGTTGTTGCCATGAATGTCAAAGGGAATGAAACACTATCAGGGTTAATCAGACCATTTTCTTCAAAAGGAGGGATGAGAGAGTTGCTCTCTGGCGGGGCTTCATCCCCTCTTTCAGCACTCTCTGAATACGTCTGACTGTACGTCTTGTATTGCCTCTTTCTAAACTTCATAGGCAGAAGTCTGTACAGTTTGATTGGATAAACACTGGCTTTTAGACCACCATTTGCAGATTTTTTCCTAACAGCTAGACTGGGATCGATGCCGTGAAAAGACTTCTGATGGTTCTTTAAGATATAATATGTCATGAATGTCTCCAGGCAGAAAATGCACTGATACCGGCGTTCACCTGTATGCCAGATTTCATGCTTGGTACGGTACTCTGCCAATGCAAACACTTTATTACAGTAATGACAGGGATATGCCCTCTGCCAGGAATGTACATTCTCATGCCGCTTCAGACTGGATAGGGTGACGTAGACCCGTTTGCACACACTGCAGTTGTACCTCCTCTGAATGCTACTCGGCCTCACTATCTTCCCATCCTGTGGAGGCTCTGATTGGTCCAGTTGAGACGGCTCTGGTATACGAGGGGTTGGGGGGTCATCAGAGGGTATTACACTCTCCGTGTTATCATCTGGATGGAGTTCTGTTTCTTTGGTTGATGAGTCAGTAGCATCCAGTTTAGGTGGGCCTCTTGCAGCTTTGGGACAGACTTGCTCGTGGTTGCGCAGCCGCTTGAGGTGTATAAACTTTCTGCGACAAAACTTACAAAACAAATGACTAACAAAACGCTTTTTATGCACCTCTGAGTGAATGGTGAGAAGAGCTTTATTGGTGAATATCTCTGGGCAGTGGTCACATCCATAGATTGAAATGCTCTCCTCTGTGTGAGGGGAAAGGGTTGGTGGACCTAACTCCATTTGAACATTGTCAGTGGATGTGGGTAACACTGGGCCTGTATTTTTTTCTGTGTCTGCCTCTGAAAACAATGGAGGAGGTGTCAAAACTGCAACAGGTGCTGCAGAATCACCATCAACTAACGCGGGAGTTATTGTGTTTGGTTTATCTGTTTGTGGTTCAGCTGGAGTTGGAAGTATACTTTGATACGAAGTGCCTCTCAGCCTGTGGCGCTTCTTAAGCGGGCCTGCATTCCTGTAAATGAGTTTTGGCTGAGATATTGCAGGCTTACAGGCCTTCTTGATGTCCCACTGACTGCTGTCTTTGACATCAGTCGATTTGCTGACTGCATATGAGTGCTCTGAGAGGGCTTGGGTTGTCTCATTGTTTCCGTTGAGGCAGGAGGTTGTGGGGCAACTTGATGGGAGCTGTACCAACTCTGGTGAATTCCTTTCCCTGTTGGTTTGAACCAGAGGGGTGAAAAGATTGTTCCCAGGGCACACTTCAGTGATAGAGAAGGCATTAGTGATGCGTGGCCCTCTATCAATGTCCTCAAGCCTCGGAGCTTCCTTCTTTGTCTTTTTTGACAATGGAGCTGTTGAGTCTGTGCATTTGACACATTCATTCTGCTTCTCTTGTTCTGCTAGCTTCTCTAAGAAGGGAATTCCAAGTCTTTTCCCAGCTGCCACCAGCCCTCCTGTGTCCTCTGCACCAGGTGACGTCACCTTTGAGCAGTAGATAAAGTTGAGGATACTGGCAAACACCTCCGACTTAAGGTCCATGAGCTCCAGAACTTGGCCAGAGCTCCATGTCTCAGGAGTTGTCAGAGCATTCCTGAAGTACCCACTGCAGGCTGCCAGGATGTTCTTGTGAGCCCGAAACTTGACATCCTCCACCACAATGGTGACATCACAGAAGAGGCCTTGTGAACGCTGCTCATTGAGCTTACTGAGAACAGTGTAAGGGTGAGCACTATCCATCAGATTAGTAGTGCACGGGGACACCACCGTCATCTAAAACAAACGAAAAGAGAAAAAAGAAATTGGATCAGATTAGTACAAAATGGTGGATCTGGTTATTTGATACTGTTAAAAAAATCAAGATGTGTGTACATTTTGTATTTGTTACATTGGAGCTATTCAACTATTTCAACACTAGATGGCAGTAATATCCTGAGATATGAGCTCCTGTGCCAACAGTGTGTCTGGTCAACAGTTTTGGTGACTCAAGCTATTATCATCTCCATCCTGTTTCTTTAGTTTAAACATTAATAAACGGGTCACATACTGAGTTTAAGATGGAATATATAGTGAAAGATAATCCATTGTAAACTGCAAGGGCTTTATTGAAGTTAATCAGGATTGTGCCACTTCTGTCTCTTTTCTTCTTTTGTTTCCTTTTCTCTTTATCTTGTTCCCCTTGCGTATAAAAGATCTTTAGTCTTTTCAAAACACTATGAATTACATTGTTAAAAGAATGTTTCATTGTACTACTCTAGGGAAGATCCAATTGAGGGGATACTGCAATAAAAAATACATTAGTTTTGATATTTCAGTACAATGAACTGGAAACCATTTGTCAGTGCTATCATGTGGGTCGATTGTTGTTTTCAGTACACGAACGGTGTACCAGTTTTCAATACCCACCCCCATGTATAACTCTAACATGTAATCTGAAATGAGAGTTTATAAAAGATTATACTTCAAAAAGCCTTGGACACATTGATCAAATGTCGTGTGGTCTTACTGCAGTTACTTTGAACTTTATGTCTTCCCAAGAATTTCCTTTCTGTTCCATTGCTGACTTTTGTACATGGGATATTCTTGTCACAAATAACCCAGGTTGGTGAATCTTTAAAAAAAAAAAAAAATAATAATAATAATAATGAGCACACTAAATGAAAGGGAAGTCCTGGCATGTGTCTGGTTAAATAAATTGTCATTCCCTTTGTCATAGATTTTTTTGTCTTTACTGTTTATAATAGTTCAGTGTGGGTGATAATCCATTCAGTGTGCTAAGACAGCTCTGCCAAGGTTAATATGGTAATGACATACAGACAGTTGCACGCCGATGACTCATATGCTCCCATCTTCAGATGTCTGTCAATCTGCAGTGGAAGCACCTTTCACTTTTCCCACATGCATCTTTTTTGTCAACTCGAGTAACTAAAGGGCATTTTTAATGAATGCCTCATGAGGGAAACGGCAGCCAGGAAGGACAGTAATTACTGCTATAAAAAGTAGAAACATTAACATTCTTTAGCCCTTTCAAAGTAGCCGACTTGCTAATAGTTTACTATATGGTAAATCTTAATGCAGCCCTCCAGTTATTCTACACGCTACAGAGATTTATGGTTAAACAGGGAATGACAGCTTTTGTTTATCGACAAAACATTGTTTACAGATTAGTTTGAGATTGACAGAGAGTAAACTAAACTGATATACAAGTCTTAGAGGAAGTCAAAGTTCATTCATACTCACTTTGGAAAGAGGATGTGTCACCCAACATGTTATTCTGTGGCCTACTCATAATAGAGTCATCATGGTTTGAGTCTATACTGAGTCATTTAGCATGCCTCACTTTGCATGCTGACTGCCAGTGTTTAGACACATAGCCTGCCTTCGTAAGTGATGAATCATCACACCTGCATCGTTATCTAGACATTCAACACATTATCGTTATTTTTTCCAACTTTATTTACGGCTGCAGTGACAGTCATACAACCAGCATGTATTATGAGACCGTATCTTTTTTCTCTGGATATGCTTTTGATAACTGCTAGTCTGATTGCAACAGCGGAAAAAAAAGGCTTTTCTAATTGCAAATCTAATCTTTGTTTTAGATGCTGACTTAGTGGAGAGTGAAGAGTACCAGAAAAAGTTGTTGTGTGATGAGATTTAGCCTGTGAAGCGAATCTCCAGTAATTTTAACTTAACAGGAAGCACCATTTTTGTTTCGTGTTTGGCTATTTTTGATCTTTGGCATTACGGACCATTTGAAATAATTTCTATTTATGGCTCTGTTTACTCGTTTAGGTTTGAGTAATTTATGAGAGATGCCATTTGACGTTTTTTTTTACCTCTTCATTTTCAATTTTGTGTTCATGCAACAAATGCAATATGGCCGCCGTTCTTTAAAGCCTCTCACGCTGCTGAAAACACAACCAGCCTCCTGCCTTCTTTCACAGACAGGCCTCCGTTGTCATAGCAACATGCTATGGCGCAGCACTTATTGGGATTCAGCCGGATGGCAAGTGACTGTATTAGCTGTCGGGGTATTCGGTCCCCTCTCTCCCACAAACATCCTGCCCTCTCTGAGAACCTGCAACACACAGCAGTCTACAGAGCAATCGAGGTTTGCCTTTGTCTCCGGGCGAATGTACTTTGTGTATGTGTATTGGTCTGTGTGTCTTTGTCTGCAGCAGAAATGCTACCCGAAGGACTTTCTCATCTGATAACAGCAAGTGATGTGCCACGGCTTTGTAATAATTTCTCAGTTTGTGCTGTTTGCAGTTTCATATTCTCTTCCTGGTTGCTGTTTTACTTTACCACTTTCATTTTCCATAATTTGTACCAATGTTGTGGTTAAGTGCCACCACATGCTGAGCGGAAATCTTGAAATTGTTAATAGAGCTTATGATTTTGCCACACCCATCCTTACTTTATCTTCAAAGCTTGAGTGATATTATATTTTACGCCTCAACCTGAAAAATAAAAATCCCCACATACCAAACCACAAACCAAGAACTGACAGTGTAGCACACAGACACAGTCTTGTCAAACAAAGAGCGAAAATGTCAAAGCAAAAGCCACTTTACGCATCTCTGCAAATCGTACTTCCGCACAAACAGGTTATGAATTGAGGGAAACCATGCAAAACATACCTTAGTAAATCAGAGAGAGCGATGCAGGGCGAACGGGAAACAGTGCCATGCAGTATCCCTTCTCTACAGCCCTCAACATACCCAACTACACATGAAAAACAGTTTCGTGAGAGCAAGGCGAAAGTAGTTTTCGTTCTATGATGGTCGCTGAACAGTGTTGTTGTCAGAAGCAGAGCTTTTTCTGACGTCTTTCTTCCTCTCCCTCCCTCTCTGTGTGCAGATGACTCCAGCTCCAACGTCCTTCGCCTCTATCCATGCAGCCCAGGTCCTGGGCTAGATCTGCCCTGCCCTCATCTGACTGTCCCTCTTCTGTCCTACTCCAGCGATAGGAATAACTCACAGTTCATACAGCATGCTAAACCGGAGCTATGGTCTGCCTTTGTGCTAGCTGGGCAACTGAAGCGTTCGTTCTGGAGCCACTGAGCAGGAAGCGGCAACTTTTATTAAGCATGGCAGAGGGCTGTAGGGAGAGCGGAGAGATGCTCGGTGCTACATCACACACCAGCTCTGTGCTCGATGCTACAGCCAGCTGCAATGCTGGTAGCAGCGTGAGCGAGGGGTGCTCTGCTGTACAAGAAATGCTGAATTGGATCACCGCAGCATCACACCAGCTAAATTGCGATGCATTCATGTTGACCACAGAAAAGGTTGTCTTTTGCATGAGACAAAATCATCTGTAGCCCTCATAGAAACAACATGCACCTTGAATGCATAACGCCGCACCATCTGTTTCATGCTTGTGCACACACACTCTGTGCAGCAATATATTACACCAAAGCCTTTCGTCTGCGCTTACGCAGTCACTGTGGTTAGGTAATGCAGAACTACAGAGAACATGGCAGTGACTACTGTCCTATTGTGTACAATAGCAGACAGGCAGAGGACAGATGTTCATCGATGGTTTTTCTCACAATGGCAGTGAGCGTGCAAACTGAGAGCAAGGCTGAGAGGGGGAAAAAAGCGTCCTGCTATCAGCGGGGACTGGTTTACCTACATAGAGGCTGCTGATTGATGCAAAAGCAGCAGATGCGTCAGCACTGCAGACGAGGGGGAGGGGAGGAAGCTGAACCCGACATGGCACTCTGAGCCTCTCGCTAGCCTCTGAGGACGGAAGCAGCTCTTTAATTTAGACAACTGAGTGTAGTCATATGACTGTGGGTCTTCTTGTCATGCTGGCTAACACTCAATTTAAACCAGTATGTACAGCTGACTTCAAAAGTAGCAGGTGCCAAATTATTATGCATGCACTCAGTCATTTCCCTTAAGGAATAAAATGTGCTATCAACACAGTGTTTGTACTCCTTAATCACACTAAAGCCTAAATCTAGCTGTTTCCTTTGTTGAGATTGTACATCATGTTATGTTGGTTTCATAAATATACAATTAACCACTTCTATATTGGGAGCTGGCAACAGGACTTGAAAACCCTTACATTAGCCTGGAGAGCAGCCAGTGATCCATCCTGTCACGCAATTAAACCTAAAAAAGAGACATACTTGCATATCTTTTTCAGGTTCATACTATTTTGGTTGCTACTAGAACATTATTCCTTCCTATCTGAGTATACCTGTATTCACTCTCAGTTTTGGCCACCTCTTTCTAACCCCCTCCCTCCTGCTCTTATTATTGGTCCATGTTTCCGAATCCTCTGCATCTGCCATCTGTGCACCATCATTGCAGACAGTGAATGGCTATAATGGCACTGTAGGAACACTTCCTATCTCTGTAGTATAGCTGTGACATCACAACCTTAAAAAAAGTCCTGATAGTGATGGTTTGGGAGAGGGTTTGTGTGTTGTGATCCGTTTTGTTGTTTCTCCTAATTGATTAAAATAAATAAACATAATGGTAAAGAAAGTCCTGATGGCTTGTTAAAAGGCACGGTTTGTTAATACTGGCTGTGTGCATTTCTCAGAGGATTGAGCATTTTGATACTTTCACAGTTAAGTATTTTTATAGCACGTTTTGCACACCGGGCCATGTTGGATAACAATCCAGGAGATGAGGCAAAAGTAGCTTCAGTGCATACTCTCTGTAACTGGAGACTTAAAATCTAAATTTGGGGAACAAGGAGCCACCCTGGCTTAAGTTTAGGAAGGATGAGTTGAGATACCCACAGCAGCTGACTGTGATCTACTGAAACTGCTGTCAGTCAAAAGTATCGTGAACTCTCTACTTCTCAAATTCGTAGTGAGACACATTTAAAGTTAACTTGTTAGTCCTTTGGTACTTGTGAACAAAAATATTTCCATTATATTTACGGATATGAGTTTGAGTTGTTTTTTAACTGCAGTATATTTGGAGCCAGTTTAAAGAGAATATGTGAGAAGATGTTTCATTTTTGTGACATCTTTAGTTTGCATCCCCAGTGACTTCAATGACTTGCTGTTGTCCTTCTGACATAACAAATCCTATTTGTATGTTGTATGTACAGCATGTATTTTATAACTTACGTTACGTTTGAATGATTACTCAATTCTTATTGGCTGATGGGTATTACAATGTTATCAACTGAACCAAAAGGCTCTATGATTTGAGAAAACTACAAATATATCAAGTGAAGTTGTATTGGAGGTTTGTCATTAACTGGAGTAGGAAAAGTAACTGTTTTCGTTGCAAAGTCTTATGGATTAGTAAAATTGTTGCAGACGTAAGTCAAAACATAAGGTGGTACGAGGGGAAACTGAGTGGTTTGGGAAAAACTGCAAAATGGTTGAAAATATGAATTAATAGTCATTTTTTCCCTTAAAGCACTTAATATTTTAAGAATATGGCAAACTAGCCTTTGCGTTTACAGGATCAAGAACCATTATGTATGTAAATTAAAACTTCTGGGAACTGTTCCTGTTATTATTTTAAGCTTAACTGGAATTAAAATGACAAATAATTCAATCCCCTTAGATAATATAACCCTATATTGTGGATCGTATTAAATATTTTTATAAGCGACACATTGTCCCCCACACTTGTTAGCACAGCTAGTATGTGTTCAAAACCACAGGACAAAATATACAGGCCTCTGATGCTCAGTAAGTTCAGCTGTGGCCTGTAGAGACGCCGATCAGCAGGGAGGCACAGACCGCCCTACAAGGCTGAGTAGGCCTCATCCTCATTCTCAAAGCATTCACACTCTTAGCATAAAAGACACTCATCCCTGGTAGCACTTATGTTACTGCCGTAGCCCGCACTCACACTTTGAGTTGCCTACCAAAATGTCTCTGTGCGGAAGGTCTCTGCCACTGTGGAAGCCTCTCCGGTGTTTGTTTAGGAGGAGGAAAGGACAGTGACAGCCGGCTCCCGTTCTTCTCCCTTTGGCCTAGATTAGGCCTTCACCATCTTCCCTCTTCACTGCTGTCTGGAAGTTGTCTGTGGACTATGGTTCTGGCAGAGGTTCCCTGTTCCTGCTGTGTATAGTTGTCTTCTGGAGGCTGCTGCCACTGCTGCGTCACTCCCGCTGCATCACTGACCCACAAAGAGGAGCTGTGAAGGAGGGGTGGTGCGGTGAATGTGTGGAGGCAAGGGATAAGCAGGAAACAACCGGCAACGCTTTACACTGCTCCACCAAATAAATGGATGAGGCTTCCGCTCTGCCTCGCTTTGGGGCCTAGTCGCTGCTGTGGTATTCAGGAAGTGGGTCTGGGAGACAGATCCTTTATTGTTACGTAATGAATATTTTTCCTCCTAGACCAGACTCAGCTGAGAAGGCGGTATCCAGTGTTCAGAGGCTAATAATAGGCCATAGTAGCGACCAGTCAAGGCTGTATGCAGTTATGTCAGATCATTCCAACACCCAGTTATCATTTGGATGGAAGAATATTTAATATTTAAGTGTGTTTTAAAATATCCTGCTGGAAAAAGACACATGGTTCTCTTCCCTCTTACACAGGACAGTAGATTGTTTGTGTTTGTCATCCTTTTGTGACAACAAAACAAGGGCAATATTTTAGTCACAGCTGTTTTGCTAACATTAATGGTACCATATGTTGCCTCTGATCCACGAAAATACCTGTTGGAAACACACACAAAAAAACAGTGCATACCTTTGTCTTACGTTACTGTAGCTTGCTTGTACAGGTTTCAGGTGAGGAGGGACCGGTTTGGCAGATGCCCCTACAGACGTATTTGTACAAGGTCTCAATCCAGAAAAAGTGTGTTGTGGTCTTTAGGCCTGGATATGGTAACCAGAATTACAGCACTTGTTTTGCACACGTTACCCAAGGGTTTATTTGCTTGATCCTCCTCCTCCCATCATCTGACTCTAGTTTTCATTGCCATGTTGCTCCCTCTGCTGGCTGCACAAGTGTACAGAACACATAGACTATGCAAACCCAGGCTGACTGTAAGCAGGGACAGCATTGAGTGCCCATGGCCTTCAGCAGAGGGCGCAAGAGCAGTTATATGGCAAATGTAAACAGGAAGTATATGTCGAAATTGACCAATGACCTTTATATGATGTCAGCAGGTCTCCAGGTGCTAAACTAAAGATGTATTATTTTTTAGATCATGTCTTACCAGTTTATTCTAAAGAAAAAAAGATGGAACAAAGCTGTATCTCCATACATGTGTGACCTTATTTATTTATTTTTTTATACCAGTAATAGGACATAAATAACATCTTAAAAATACATGACCTTAAAGTATCAGTATCTTAGATGAAATTTACTTTTGTTGATCACAAATTCCTCAGGTAAATTTAAACAAACACTCACTAAACCTTAGTGAAAATGCTGGCTGTGTTTTTGCAAAGTACAAATTTCATTCAAACTTTGTAAAACACTTGTATTGCTGTTTCCTTAGGGGCAATAACAATTATTATTAACCTGTTCAATTGCTTAATGGCTTCTCCTTACTGCCACTGGTGTGGAAAAATGTAAAAAACAGACTCCTCCAGCCCATGGCATTTGCTATGCCCTCCATGTCACTGGTAAACTCAGCACAGCTTCTCCTCACAGTCTGTTCCCAAAACTTGTCAGAGTTGCAGAGCTGGTACAATGAAAAAACAAAACACATGAGATTTGCATGTGTGGTTGTCAGTTTAGAAACACTAATAGGGGAAAAGATACTTCCAAGAGAGAGAGGAAAATAGAAAACAACATACCATGTCTGCATCATCTTATTATAAAGACTACTATATTGCTGTAAACTTCTTCTTAAGAGGATCTCACCTTTCTGAATCTCTGTGAAACTTGTGCCATCACCTTTGTATCTTTTAGCTCTAAATAGGACAGGATTTGGAGCAAAATGTCATCAGGTATGCGCTCCAGGTAGTCAAACTTCCCTTGACAAAGTGATCTTGTGTATTCCAGGATCTTCTGCCCAAAAACAGCACCAACTTGTTCTACAGATATTAGGTGGAAAGCACAACTTGGATGTCAAAATTAGTCTGAACAAAGTTCTGCAAAACCTTACTAAACAAAGTAAAAAGATAGAAAACAGGCATAGTTTAAGGCTACTGGGCAATAATAAACATTTATATTTTGATGAAGAGCCGTACGCTGTAGCATTTTCTGATGCAGGAAATCATGATGGGATGTTTTCAGCTCTTTTGGTGCAGCACTCCGGCAGTCAAGTCGAACAGAAATCTTCCATGATCTCCATATTACCTAGTAACAGTTATAAAGGAATAAACATGGCAAGTACAAATATGAATCAAGACTACACATAAGTTGATATATAATAATATATTTAATTAAAAAAAATACATAAAGAATGATGGGATTTTTAATCAACAGCCATGTTGAATTGATAGAACGTTAGATAATTTTCCCCATATCAAAACGTAAAATGTAATAACTATCATTTTGTTATCAATTCACTTTTATAGTATCACTTAATTCAACTTGAAATGTTAAAATCTTACTGAATGGAAAAGTCTTTGTTCAACTTGACAAAAAGTTCTCTATGAAGTATAAATAGAAAATAAAAAATAAAAATGTCTAGCAAGGTATGTTTTCACGTAAGGTTGTATGCGTTAGTTATGTATTAAAAGCAACGTTAACGTTAGCTAACGTTAACTTAGATAACGATAATTTTGAAAATTAAGCTAGCCTCAGTTACGTAGTAGTAACACAGTGATTTTTTTTAATCAAATCAAAGTTTTTTAAACTCTATTTATAAATGGTACTCATACAAATATTCAACCTCATTTCTGGAAATAAGCAGTTGGAAAAAATCCTTTGGAGGAGGTGGACCCTGACCACTAATTTGAAATAGATGCTCTCCGAGTAAGGACGCCATTTTGGACGCAGAACTGTAACCATGACAACTGAAATAACAGTATTAACTTATCTGCAAAGAAAACTGTTTGATGGGTGTTTCCTTCAAGAGGTAATGTTAGAAACTTAATTTATTGAGAAAACTGTTTAAAAAGGGGGGGTCACGACCCAGCGGATTGATACTTTGTATTTGTGACAAGCTAATGTTACCAATGACTTCAGTGTTGCAGTAATTGTCTTTGACTGACGATAAATATCGCAATTTGGTCAAAAGACCTTTTGGCGACACGTTAAACGAGCTAAACATTCCGTTTTTGCAGCGGCACTGTTTTTTTTTTTTAAAAAAACAAGCAGATGCCATAAGCAAAAAATCAGAGGTAGCGTTAACTAGTCCCTCAGCAGATGAATCACGCGGATGTATATTGCAGTTGTAGGCCCCTCAGCTGATGTGAAACTAGCAGGGGTAGAGAGATAAAAGAGGAGCTGGTGCACTGTCTGTTACAACTACAACACTGGAACAAATAGGTAACAACATTATAAAAAAGGTAGAAATTTTGACTGACATCTCAGCCAACAGGCTCTTGGACTTTCGAGAGTAATCAATATCAAGATACATCGGGGGAATTATGATTCATAGTAGCGAAAATATCTCGAATCCCGTTCCTGCTTTCCTGTTTTTTTGTGTCTAAAAGGTATCAGAGGCCATTTCTTTCTGCTAGCTAGCGTGAACGTGCTAGCCGCTAGCTAGACAACTTGTTAATTTAATAACAAAATGTGGTAATATTGTTCTCATACGGTTGATTCCGTGAGTCGTAACGAAGGTGTTGTTTGTAAAAGAAATCCCGTTACCATCCTGTCGAGCTGGCAAAGCGTTAGCTAGCGACAACAAGGCTTGCTAATATTAATTAGCTTGCATGCCAAGGTTAGCTGGTAATAGCTATAACGCTCTTGTTTGATTTGACAACGCTAAACGTCATCTACGTGACTGCCCTGCAGTAGCTTATTCGGTATTGTTAAGGTCAGTGATTTATTTTGTGAACCGGACAGCTAGCTAAACAAATACCAACCAGTAACAATAGCTTGTCCGGCTAACCGTCAAGTGTTTATTTTTGTCAGCCTACTGTTTGCGAATGAACGGTCATTGACGAAACATTCGCTATCTTATTTGGCTAAGCTAGCACTAGCTTGCTAATAATTAGCATCGATACTTGTTTTTCATATCAAGATATTAAGCTTTATTAAATAGCTTGACCGCATTAAATCTCGAAATTAATAAGAAGTATATACTTTGTTGACACGTTGCTTGTTAGTGGTCAGCTTGTTTCTTTTTGGCTAACAGTAGCTCTAACGCTAGCCACTGTAGTGAGAGGCAGGCATTGGCCTTAAGTCAGCTTAGAAAACATCAGTGATCCTTACAGCTAGCTAACGTTAGTTAGCTATACTTGTGTTCTTGATATTTGCGTTGACAGTTGCTAAGAGATTGATACTTTGATCTGCCCGGCAACCTTTCAATTTGACAGTTGTATATTCTTGACTTGATCATCTCATCATACCATATAGGTGAGCTAACTTGCGTGCGAGACATGTATGTTTTTTTCTTCTCTAAACTTGATCGTCAGCCAAACGTAGTCCAGTGGGTCATGGTAGTCGGAATACAAAGTTAGCCTTACGTTGTTTTGCTGGTAGCCTGCTAGCTATATTACATTAAACCGCTTGCGAAAGATGGTCCAGCCGATGCTGCCATTTTCGATGTGTATCATAGGTGGACGTAATCATTATTTGCCATTTAAAAGCATCGTCTTGGCCGTTCATTGAAAATGTCGCCATTTCATAACACAACAATGCGCAAACGAGGTAGTTAACTGTTCGAATTTGATAATGCGTTTACTTATGGAGCTAAAGAGGTTGACACACCGGTACGCCAACTACGCATTTCCATGTAACCACTGCTACGTTAGCCAGCGTAAGTTTAACTAACGAGCCTCTGGTGTGTTCTTACTAGCATCTTAATATTTTCCTGTCGTAATATTCAGTATTCAGAAGTCAAAACCATAGCCTTTGGGATGTGGAATTGTGTTTAGATACGTATGCGACGAAGCTACTGTCAAACAGTATGGGACTTGCTAGGATACGAGTAGCTAAACATGCTAGTCGGTGGTGGTAGAGAAGTACGTCAGAAACATAGGCCTCTGTAAATCATGGGTATAAAAATTGGACACTGACGTGCTTGTTTAGTAGTTTAGTTAAAAAAAAAACTAAGTACCGGCGATTGTTTTCCAAGCTGCCGGTCATCTGATGTGCTTAACTAATCACATTATACGCGAGTGTGGTGCACCAATTGTCAGAAGGGACGAATAAACAAAGACTAGGATGCACTGTCAGTGCAGGCCTAAAATGGCCCTGTGAGCTTGCCAAGTATGGCGTATTTTTATTGTCAATGGTACCATGGTTTAATACATATCTAAATTACTTAATTGATCATCTGTCTATTTTAGACGGTAAAAAGTATTTAGGTTCCGATTCAGTCGCCTTTGTGTTTCAACTGATAAAATCATCTGTGTGTGTGTGTGTGTGTGTGT
>JAOWBC010001387.1:9546181-9563505 GCA_028566105.1 Hypoplectrus providencianus | reverse complement strand
CAACCAAATGCTGTTGGACATTTTATTAGCGGTCCAATCTTGTGTAATTGACTTTTACCTATATTTACCAATGGTTTGTAGTGTTTTAAGTAGACCTTATATAACCCTTAATGCAAAAAACTGTTAAAAAATAAAATCAGGAGTACATAAAAGTCACAATGAGTGTATATATTTACAGGAAATTAAAGTCCCATGGGTTGAGCATTGGACCTGGTGTCTTTGTAATGTATTCAATGCAATGCAGCTTGCAAAGAATAGTTATTGATTTCTGTTTTTATCACCTTTTTCATGAATCCAGGCTTTTTTGGATTCTGGGTTGTAGTATCAGTGCAGCTTGCATGGAGGCTGAGGCAAAAAACAGTAACTGGTATTACCCACAGCTTTTGTTAATGGACAACTAATAACAACTAAGTTGAAGTTCAGTAGAAAGTCCAATACCATGCAATGGAACTTGGTAAAACAGATTTTTCTGTAGCAAAAAAATAAAGGTATTTAACAAAACAAGTCAAATCTAGAGCGTCATTGTTAAACTTTTTCTTGAAACATACAAGAACTCTGAAGTACTGTAGACAATCAAATAGACTCTGATTTAAAATGAGGCAATATATTTTACCAAAGTCAACAAAATGAACTTTTGGTACCTGAAGATTTGGAATATATAATGCTACAGCCCTCATTGACATGTTGTGGTTTGATACATATCCCTAGTAAGGATTTAGGAACATGTCAGGACAGTAGGTCAGATGCACAGATATATTACAGAAAAAAATTTGGTGTGTGTGGTGAAGTGAGAGTAAGCTGTTCAGGTCAGCGTGGGGTCAGGCTGTTCTAGGTAGGTGAACAGATAGAAACTGAGGTGGGCCCTGTGCCATTGGCCCCAGGCCCAAATGGAGAAACCCCTCCTAAGTTGGCTAAGCTTGTTGGCCCACCAGCAGACCAGGGATATGTTTGAGGGCAGGGAAGGACTCATAAGCTGCTTCTATCAAGAGAAAACAACTTCTCTCTCCCTACTTACATCTTTCAGCCTCTGATATCTTTTAACATGTATAGAGTTTGGTGCGCTCAGGTATAATGGTGAGTAAGCATATAAAATGCAGTTTTCTTGTGTTCTAGTGATTCTATATAGCTTTACTTTGCACAGGGGTAACATGATATACATCAGGAAGAAATTATTGACTATATTAAGTGATTCTTGAAGGATTAAGCTTTATTAAGGAATCTCTGGTGAACTTTTGATGTGTGTAAGGGATTAACATTTGACCAGTTTTAATAAAAAAGTCAAGATCAGATGATGTTGAAAAGGAAAAATAGTTTCTTTTATGTTTAATTCATTTGGACTTAACTTTCTCAATGTTTATTTTTGTACTACTGAATTATGAGTCACAGATCTAGCATGAAGGTTTTCCTGTCATAGGGCCATGGGTTGGGTTACTATTAATACTCGTCTAGTTGGTGTTACAGGGCTCACAGTAGAGCCTTTACTACACTGGAAAGTGTATAGAAAACTCAGTGTCAGACTTGCTCAGTTATATTGACAATAGATTTCCCAGGCATGTCAGCATTAATAATGCTATGGAGGAAGGTTTTTTTTTTATTGTGGTACTTCAGCCAAAATGATGTACTTAAAAGTAGGCTATTGTGTTTTATAATTAATCTGAAGTATACATTGAAACGTACTGTGGATAGTGTGTGATAGTTATTATACTTAAATGAAAAGGGTTTTCTATCATCTGACACTTAATGAAAAGACGCACAGGTTTTAAGATATCACAATTAGTCTTCTTTTGATAGACGTTATAAGAATTTATCCAAGTGTATGTAGTATCCAGTGTCCCGCAGGTGGGTTATATATCACTTTTTTTCATCACAGGTTTGAGGAAATCCACAAAGAAGCGCAGCGAGTCTCCTCCAGCAGAGCTCCCCAGCAATCGGCGGAGCACACGCCAGAAGACCACGGGCTCCTGTGCCAGCACCAGGTACAGATCCCAGCGATGACTTCATGTAGACCGTTGTGTAAATATTGAAGCCTAAAAAAGAAAGTGAATCTTGGGTTTTGTGATTAATGCATACCAGTGAGGGTAGACATGGTCATTTCTCAGCAAAATTTAGTTTTCAGCTGCTCTACATGGTATAATCTCCAAATTGACCACACTGTATAAAATAAATTTTAAGGTTGGTTGACTGCTGGGCTGTTGTATTTTACTGCATTAGAAAGCTGGATGTTTCTTATAATAAGGTGATATTACATCTCATGCTTTCAAGAGATTAAACGTCAAACTCTAGCACTTACAATGTTGTGGTATTTTATGTTTCAAGTTCTAGATCTGTTGTACAAAAGAATCAGAATTATTTTATTGTCATCATACACAATGTATAATGAAATTCAAGGTATTGCAAGAGTTATAATCATGCATTGACTCCAATGATGGATTCATCCAGGGTGTAGCAATATTTTATTATTTTTTTCAAAAAACAAAAAAACTCAGTGTCTCCTTGTGTTAGGGCTTTCTCTGACAGATGTGTCAAAGGTTGAACGTTTGCAAGTATACATTCTGCCTGCACACCTGTTTAGAGTGGCTGCTTTTCAAATCATTATTATTAACATTATGTTAGGGACTGTGTTTTCTGCAGAGTACATACAACAACCCATCAGTTGTGCTCAAGAGCAAACTTTTTGGCCACTCTGTGTAAAAGCCATGTGTTTGGTGCTTATCAAAAATAACCCAACAGTATTAAGTTTATTTGAAATTATTAGGCTATTTGTCTTGTCACAGTATTTCAATATCATTATCATTGTATTTGGCATTCCACATATTTTGTCACTGTCCTCTTCCAAAGATGTTTATATGGCCTAACATCTGTCACCTCTGTTCCTGAGTCATTACTGTTTGTCACCTGCAAACCCCGATTAAACAGTCTGCTACCTGTTTACACCTGCATGGCAGTGTGATGTGTGTCACCACTGTATAGTGAATGGTCGTGTGTTGCACATTTTAAAGTGTGTTAATATTGAAGGCTATAATTTCTAATATTGGTAAAATGCTTGCGTGTACAGAGATGGCTTTGGTTTTAAAATGAAATTTTATTTGTTTGGATGTAGAGATGATGCCTCTACAGGATGTGTGTAATGATAATGTGGTTCAAAAGACTCTAAAGGTCTCGTTTCTTTTTGGACTGTGCAGTATCCATTTGAAAAGACTATAAACTTCAAGCGAGAAAGATGCACATGGTCATCATGCAATTTAGTGTTTTATCATACTTTTTTGAAAACCAAAGTTACAGTATTATAATTATTGGTATCCAGAATGTGGAAAAAAAATACCCTTGTGGAACTTTTGCTCTGTTTTTGTGTCTTAGAGTGGTACACTAGATTGAGCTGCGCTTTGGGATTACTCTGCTGTCACTCATACTGTGAATGTGTTGTCACTTGTATCACAGTCGGCGGGGCTCAGGCCTGGGCAAGCGCGGGGCAGCCGACGCTCGCCGACAGGAGAAAATGGCCGACTCCGACAACAACCAGGATGGAGCCAACTCATCAGCCGCTCGCACTGATGAGGCATCACAAGGGGCTTCAGGTACTGGTCATGCCTGTTTTTCAAGTCTTGTTTGACAGCAGAGAATCTGTCCTTTGAATCTGTCCTTTTTTTAAATTCATATGTGGATAATTAAAAATTTTCTACTCAATATGTGTGGGAATTAAACCTCTTCAGGCCCACATGGGCTTTAAGCTGTTACTGTTGACCTAATTTAAAAGAGATTCAGCAATAATTATTCTGCAATGCTTGAACTTTGTCAATTGATTTGATGTAGTACTGTTCCTTCTTCTAGCTTCAAGTTCAGTTGCTGGAGCAGTGGGCATGACAACCTCTGGAGAGAGTGAGTCTGATGACTCTGAAATGGGAAGGCTTCAAGGTAACCCCCCCTCCCCTCCTCCTCCACCACTCTTATGTTTGTCTTGCAATCCCTGACAGGTTTTACCATTTCTGTGTGGGGCACCACATTATGGGCATTATACAAATGTACACACATCAAGAATGATGACCTCACAAACCGTTGAATCCTTTTTTCTTAAACTAAACCTTGCTGTTTTTGTCCCTATAGCCCTTCTGGAGGCCAGGGGTCTCCCCCCACATCTTTTTGGGCCCCTGGGCCCCCGGATGTCACAGCTGTTTCACAGGACTATTGGCAGTGGAGCGAGTAAGTTGTACCTTCTTCCCTTTACTCCAGTGTTATTTACAATATGTTTACACAAAATAAATGTTAAAATTTGGCCCTCCTTTTTCCAGGCTCAAAGGCTCAGCAGCTGCTTCAGGGCCTGCAGGCCACAGGTGACGAGTCTCAGCAGCTCCAAGCTGCAATTGAGATGTGCCAGCTGTTGGTGATGGGCAATGAGGAAACACTTGGTGGATTCCCTGTCAAAAGTGTAGTGCCCGCTTTGGTAAGTTATACTGTTTTTGGTAAGACTGTAGGTTGTATGTCTACACATTAATTTGCAAATGTGCACATATTGTTATCAAATATTTATTACAAAATGCTAACCATTTTTGTTAAACCTTGTGTGATATTTGACTCCCTCTAATCCCATAATAATGCTCTAAACTTTGTTCCACAGATTACACTGTTACAGATGGAGCATAACTTTGATATTGTGAGTATGATGAACATTTATCTCTGTATATGTAATTTTTGTAATGCCACAACTTATTTGCCTGACTTTGACCCATGCACACAGATGAATCATGCCTCTCGTGCACTCACGTATATGATGGAGGCCCTCCCTCGATCATCTGCCGTGGTGGTCGATGCAATCCCTGTCTTCCTGGAGAAGGTAATACGCTGTGCACTCTTACTCCCTAATCGCTTGTTAATTTGCAGTGGTGTCCTTTTGATATGCTAATGCCTTGTTCTACCTTCCTGTGTGCAGCTTAAGGTGATTCAGTTCATTGACGTAGCAGAGCAGGCCCTGACTGCCCTGGAGATGTTGTCAAGGCGACACAGCAAAGCCATTTTACAGGATGTAAGTGGTTTTTTTGTCATACCCTGAACTCATCCTTTTTCCATTAGCCAGAATTATACACCACAATAATGTTATTTCATTTCATTTCTAATAGGGCGGAATCGCTGACTGCCTCGTCTACCTGGAGTTCTTTAGCATCAATGCTCAGAGGAATGCTTTGGCCATTGCAGCCAATTGCTGCCAGAGTATTACTCCAGAGGAGTTCCACTTTGTTGCTGATTCGCTGCCTCTTTTGACGCAGAGACTCACACACCAGGTGTGTTTTTCAGAAAGTGAACTATAAAATGCAAAAACATCACAGCATGGGTTTGTTTCAAGTGGGCTTTTTCTGAGAAATTATTACAACAGTATTTTGTTTCAGTCAGTTCCTGACATGTACTCTTTTGTAAAGCTTAACTAATGCCCGTATTCATTTATCTTTCAGGATAAAAAATCTGTAGAAAGCACTTGCCTCTGTTTCGCCAGACTGGTAGACAACTTTCAGCATGAGGAGGTTTGTTACAGTGGTTTCAATGACCTAACTCCATGCTTTTGTTTGTTGCTTGCTCTATTTGACATGCGACTCCCCGACTTAATGTACATGTATGTGTTGAAATCAACAGAACCTGCTGCAGGAGGTGGCGTCACGGGACCTGTTGACCAACATCCAGCAGCTGCTGGTAGTGACCCCCCCTGTGCTCAGCTCGGGGATGTTTATCATGGTTGTGCGCATGTTTTCTCTAATGTGCTCTAACTGCCCCTGCCTGGCAGTCCAGCTCATGAAGCAGAGTGAGTAAACTGCACACACACAAACTAATAGGTTAAATTTTGCCATTCACCTATGATTTATGCTTTACTGTCATGCATATTTGTCTGACTAAAGCTGGGCAATATCAGCTCAAATCAATAACATTTTACCTTGATTACTGTTGATAATTGATTATTTTGTGAAGCATTCACTGAGGTAGTCTATACTGTAAAAATGATACTAAAGCAAGGATATTTTTCTCGTGAAAGACTGCACATTTTTGTGATCTTAAAGAAATTAAAATAACACTCACATACACTATTAAGTGGTTATTTGTTTTTTTACATTTGACTTTATGTTTAGTGTCGTCTTTTCTAAAGCCAAAATGATTCTAAATGACAGACACTACATGTTTCTTGGGTGTAAGCTGTTGCACATGCTTAGTTGGCCTGATGTTTGCGTTCTCATCCATGTTGCTTCAATGTGTATTTGACGCGGCAGGGTCATGGAAAAAAATTAAATAATCAATACTAAGGGGCTCTGAATGTTGGTTTTGATTATTTTCTATTAATTGGCCAACATTACTCACTACAAAGGATGCTGTACTTGTAGTTGTCCCCTAAGAAATTATTTTCATGTAGAAAAATATAATCAAATGTAAATGTACAGTAGCAAAGAATACACAACTCAAATTCAAAGTGAACACCAGCATCCACGGATTGTTTACCCGCAGAGCTCTGGGTCTAAGCTGTGCAAGAGCAGCAAAAGAGTCTGCTGATCAGGTGGCACGGTACCCCTCACTGCAGAAATTATTCCTGAGGAAATAATGAGGAATTCATGATTAAAAACTGAGTAAAAGTAGTGTTACTGCTGTATGATACAAATAACGCTTTCACAATCTTGGTTAAAATGGATCTGCTGACAGTTTTGCAGAACTTGGAAAGAACAACATTTTGCTTCTGTCTGTCGTATAACTGTGATATATGTGTTCAGGTGGGCAAGCTATAGCTAAGTCATACAATAGCAGGCCTCAAAATAAAGGCTAAGATTTGTCAGTTTGCATCCTTACACTGCATTGAATGTCTATAGAATATGCTTTGCATTCTTTCTTAGAATCAGCTGAAGAGATTAGTACATGTTGAAGGTGTAGCAGGACAACTAACAGCAGAAATGTGTTTGTCTTACCTTTTCTAAACAGATATAGCAGAAACTCTGCGCTTCCTTTTGTGTGGTGCATCAAATGGCAGCTGCCAGGAGCAGATTGAACTGGTACCGAGGAGCCCCCAGGAGCTCTATGAACTGACTTCCCTCATATGGTAACATTTCTTTGCCAGACTTCTCTTCAGTATAATATGGTTATAAACATGTTATTGCAAAGTATTACAATTTATTACAGTTAAGATAATTTGGTACACTGACATTATATTGTGATGCCAGCATGAAAAAATGGTGTTTACTGGATTAGAAAGTCCTTATAACTGATTTATTACAGGACTTGGAAGCCTATAAAATGTTCTTATATGGTTACAATTTACAGACACTACATCCGAAATGCTCTGCCACACAGATGTTGGGCTTTAAATGTTACTCCTGCTTCTGTTCATCCCCCAGACCTTGAACCACTGACATCACTGTTGGCTAAACAATTCCAGCTGTCATTTGAGTAAAACAGTTGAAAAACAATAAAACCTGTTTCAATCTGTGATGGTTAACCTGACTTGAGATTACACAGAATGTTGCGGCTTCCTCAGTCTTTCCTTCTTCTTCCAGTGAGCTGATGCCCTGCCTGCCTAGGGAGGGCATCTTTGCAGTGGATGTAATGCTGAAGAAGGGCAGTGCTCAGACAACAGAGGGAGCCATCTGGCAGTGGAGGGATGACCGGGGACTGTGGCATCCTTACAACCGCATCGACAGCCGCATCATTGAGGTATGAATACAGTTGTCACATTCTTTATATATTAAAACCTCACACATGTGTAATACTGATGCTGCATGCATCTGTTGTTTTCGTGCTCTGCAGACGGCACACCAGAACGGGGAAGATGAGATCAGCTTATCGACCCTGGGCCGTGTGTACACAATTGACTTTAACTCTATGCAGCAGATCAATGAAGACACAGGAACAGCACGTGGCATTCAGAGGAAACCGAACCCTCTTGCCAACCCAAATACAGGTAATGCAGCTCTTTTTAAAAACAGATTTCAGATTCAGATTTGTGTCAAGATGAGAGTGTGTTGTATTTCACCTAAAAATAAAAAACAAGAATTGGGATCACTCTCTCAGGGCCTTATGTTGCATGCCAGGTTCAGAGGACACAATATGTTTGTCTGGCCACTGTGTCAGATAAGGTGATAATAATGTCATAATATTTTGCTGTGACTTGGCAGAGAGAAATGGGACTACACGCTAGTCTGCGCTGGTCTTTTTCCCAAAAGATTGCTTACCTTTGTTTTATCTGCGCCACTAAAATCTTTACCTTTCATTTTCATTTCTTTATCATTCCTCTTGTGCTTTGCCATGTATACAGTGAAAAGCACTCTGTACTCTTGGTGATCAGAGTCACAGGCGTGACAGAACATGATGTATTAGACAGGAAAAAACAATCTAATGTCTTGTGTACTATGACACTATAAAAGGAGGAACAGTAAAAATAATTTGTTGTGCCTAAGACCCATCCTTATACACAATCAAAGTCAACATCTAACGATGGCCAGTTTGGTTAGAATTGGGGTTGATTTGATTTAAGTCTGAATGCTTCATGGACGGGTGACTGAAATGTATTTTAGCCTGCTGCCACTGTGTACAATGGCAGTTGTAAGCAACCTGAAGGCAAAAAAGTTACAACTCCTACTGTGACCCCAGTTTCATGGCAATAAAAGTATAAAGGAAAAACTCTTATTCTGTGTTGACAGTATTTTGTCATTTTTTTAAAATCATGTTAACAGTAATCCAGTGTAATTTTGTCCCTTAGACTTTTTACCACCTTTTAAACTTTGATAAGTAAAGGATTTTTTCCGTGTTAATAAGCTGACCGTATCTTAGATAAAGTGCATTCAGATTGTTGCTGTGTTTTTTTTCCTGTGTTTATGTAATTGATCTCCAGTGAGTGTAAGCCTCTCTGTTAAAGTCACATTGTGGTTGAGGAAATAAACCTGACCTGTTTACTGTCTGTCTGCAGGGAGTCACCAGGAAGTTCGTAGAGAAGATGCACGAGCCCAGTTAATGAAGGAGGACCCTGAGCTGGCAAAGTGCTTTATCAAAACTCTGTTTGGGGTCTTGTATGAGGTGTACAGCTCATCGGCCGGCCCTGCTGTCAGACACAAGTGCCTTAGAGCCATCCTCAGGATCATCTACTTTGCTGATGCGGAGCTGCTGAAGGATGTGCTGAGGAACCATGCTGTGTCCAGGTAATACCATCTGGTCCTCAGGCTCCTTTTAACGCTGACATTAAAACAGGATCTGAACAATGTCTTCAAGCAGCTTAATACAAAAACACCTGTATTATTTTGAACACAAACAAGAAGAAGTGGTGACTGGCTTTGATTTGAAGAAAACTGACTTTTTAAAAAATATCTATTTCTTTTGTTTATTTCTACAGTCACATTGCCTCCATGCTATCCAGCCAGGACCTGAAGATTGTAGTGGGTTCTCTGCAGATGGCTGAGATACTCATGCAGAAGCTGCCTGATGTCTTCAGTGTCTATTTCAGAAGAGAAGGTAGTGTATCATCCCAACATTAAATTAGTTATTTCCTTGTTTTTTGTATCACTGTTGGGAACCTATTCTAGTAAGCATCTTCTAAAATGATATATTGTTATTTGCTATTTATTGAGAAGTTTTTAAAGGCTTTTAGACATTCTATAATGCCAGTCTTTCCTCCCTCTCTCCCAGGTGTGATGCACCAAGTAAAGAACCTCTCAGAGTCTGAGAGCTTTCTGGTCACAAGTCCCCCAAAGGCTTGCCCCAGTGGTACTGCCAGTTTGTGCACTACTACTATCAGCACTGCATCCACCACATCTGCTAATAATGCAACTCCTGATCTGGGCTCACCCAGCTTCCAGCACAGCATGGACGACTCACTGGACCTCAGCCCACAGGGGTGAGTGTGTGGCTGTGGTTTGACCGTTTACAGATTTGTTTTAAAATTGGTGTTTAATATGGACTCTGTAACAGTGGAATCTATCCTCCGAGACAAATTACACATTACCAAAAAAACAGACAAAAGAAGAATAAAGCACTGTCTTTGTTACCAGACAACTAGCTCTACAAATTATCTAGGATATAGATATAGGCTTGCATAAACACATTGATAAATGCACTAATAACATTTAATATTCCCGTTATACACAATATACTGATGTGTGCCAAATGTTAATGTGATGAATGTGCAAACAGATTTGTCTTTGTCTTTATCCCCCATGAGTATTATAGTAATTATTTTCTCCTCCATTAAGGCGGTTAAGTGATGTCCTAAAAAGGAAACGGTTACCTAAAAGAGGCCCCAGAAGGCCCAAATACTCTCCCCCAAGAGATGATGATAAAGTAGACAATCAGGGTAAGTTAAAGTGTTTTGCAACTATATCCAATTTTACAGTGGCCATTGATTAAAATAGCACTTTGTGGTCTTACTCATTTGAACCTATAGAATTGTCATAATGTACCTTTTGGTTCTTTACAGCTAAGAGCCCTACCAGTACTCAGTCACCCAAATCATCCTTCTTGGCCAGTCTTAATCCAAAGACTTGGGGCAAGCTGGGTGCCCAGACCAACAATGCCAACTCAGAGCCCTCACGCACAGCGGGGGTGAGTGGCCTGGCAAGGGCACCTCCAAAGGACTCAATTTCAAATAACAGGTACGAGGATGAGGGCTAATGATTCCAGTTCACCGTTTTCTCCAAAATCAAGTTGTTTTACTTTTGCTTGATGTGATGTCACTGCACAATGATTAGTCTCTGATTGTGGGTTAATGTGTGGATCATCATCCGTAATCAGGAAATGTTTTTATATTGGTTTGCAGAGAAAAAATAAAAGCCTGGATTAAAGAACAGGCAAGTAAGTTTGTGGAGCGTTACTTCAACTCTGAAAATGTGGATGGCAGCAACCCTGCACTGAATGTACTCCAGAGACTTTGCACAGCCACTGAGCAGCTCAACCTGCAGGTAAAACATCCACTCTTCATTATAACAACAAAACTCAGGACATTATTGCTGCATTAGATGTTTTTCTTACAGTTGATATATGTAGAAACATGAAAAGAGACAGCATTGAGATGTTCTGATGTGCTGTTATTTCGCAGGTGGACGGAGGTATGGAGTGCTTGGTGGAGATCTCCAGTATAGTATCAGAATCTGATGTGTCGTCTTTTGAGATCCAGCACAGTGGACTGGTAAAGCAGCTCCTGGTCTACCTGACCTCCCACACAGACAGGGACTTGCTCAGCCGTGATGTGCGGCTCAAGAGGTTCCTCCATGTGTTTGCTGGCTGTCCGGTGAGAGACTGGAACTTACTATATTCCTGTAAAATACCAAACTATGCAGTTGTTAGTTTTATTTTTTTTTTCTTTGTTGCTTTCGTTTGCAGGTTCCAGGATTGGAGCCTGTAGGTCGTCTGGACCCAACAGAAAACGGTCCATACCTGGCAATGGTGCACAAAATGAACAGCTGCCTGAGTCAAATGGAGCAGTTCCCTGTCAAAGTGCATGATTTCCCTAGTGGAAACGGCAATGGTAGCAGGTCAGTGACCTTATGAGTTATGTTTTCATGAGCATAATTTCATATATGATTTTTTTTATTTAACTTCATTTTTTTTTAGGCTCAGTCGTGAAACAGTATAGACTGATATAAGTTTTTAAATGTATCTCTCCAGGGGCTCTCAGGCACTGAAGTTCTTCAACACGCATCAACTAAAGTGTCAGCTGCAGAGACACCCAGATTGCACTAATGTTAAACAGTGGAAAGGTGGCCCTGTAAAGATTGACCCCCTGGCCCTGGTGCAAGCCATAGAGAGATATCTTGTTGTCAGAGGTAAGGAACTGTTGTAGCCCCACATTTGCCTCTTAATACTGATGAGGACACAAGCAGCTCCTTTAAGCAACTGTACCTGTAATTCCGCCAGTGTTTTGGTGGGATGTCTGACTTTAAATCTTCTTTGTACAGGGTATGGCCGAATCAGAGAAGAGGACGAAGACAGTGATGACGATGGTTCAGATGATGAAATCGATGAATCACTGGTATGTGATCCTGATCGTGCCAAATAAGGCTATATTTTTATCTGTAGACACTTAATCCTGTGTTGATGTGCACTGAGAGCCAAGTCCTGATCACATCGAAATGAACAATTAACTTTATCTGTAATTCATTGCATACCCAGGCGGCGCAGTTCCTGAACTCTGGCAGTGTGCGTCACAGACTACAGTTCTACATTGGTGACCACCTGCTACCCTATAACATGACGGTGTACCAGGCTGTACGGCAGTATAGTCTTCAGGCAGAGGAAGAGAGGGAGTCGACAGACGATGAGGCAAACCCACTTGGGCGAGCTGGCATCTGGACCAAAACGCACACGATATGGTAGATTTTATTTTTTAACCGTTATTTTTTTTTTTTTTTAATGTAAACTTATTTTTATCCTTGTCGAGATCATGTATCTGTGAACTGATCTGTTGCATGTTTGAATCTTATCGGCCTGTCCTGAAAGGTTTAGACAAATACATTTTAAAAAAGCACCTCTTACTTTACCTACCTAACCATGCAGATTTATTTGTCAAGTTATTCATAGATATTCTACTACAGCACAGTGTGACATTCACAGAATGCGATAAGCATTATTCTGGCTTCATTGCAGTCACTCTCAAAATATCTAATTTACATGCTTATCAAATTCCCTATCATGTGTCCTGATAGGTATAAGCCTGTGAGAGAGGACGAGGATGGCAGTAAAGATGCTGTGGGAGGAAAGAGGGGCCGAGCCCAGACTGCTCCCACCAAAACCTCACCTCGCAACGCCAAGAAGCAGGATGAGCTGTGGCATGGTGAGAATCTTTCATATTTCACCCTGGAGGATTTCTCAAACCAGGCAAAACATGTGGCATCTGTTTCTTTCACTTACTGAACTTGTATAAACAAAAATAAGTTTGTATTTGCAAATTTTAGGGCCTGGGCTCTGCAAACTTTTTTCAATTTTAGGATTCCAAGTTACGATATTGGCAATGAACAAAAACTGAAGATTCAAAGTCTGTATCTGTACGGTCAACTTCATGACTACTGTTGGTTTCTTTCACTTCTAGATGGTGTGTGCCCCAGTGTCATCAATCCCTTAGAGACATACCTCACTTCGGAGCCACCAGAGACCATAACCTTTGATGACCCCTCTTTAGAGGTCAACCTGCTGCTGAGGGTCCTGCACTCCATCAGTAGATACTGGTTCTACTTGTATGATGTAAGTCTCTCTCCTGATGAATAGCATAGTAACATTTAGTTGGTTGGTTTGTTTGTTTCTGTATAGGTCTCTACCTTATCTTATCTTAAACATTAGTGATGAAGTATAGGTTTGAACATTGCTATACTTTAGGGGTAATTTGCGACATGAACCAATAACGTGAACATTATTGGTTGTTTTGTAGAATGCTGTGTGTAAGGAAATCATCCCGACCAGTGAGTTCATCAACAGTAAGCTGACAGCCAAAGCTAACCGTCAGCTACAAGACCCGCTGGTCATCATGACGGGGAACATCCCCACTTGGCTCATTGAGCTTGGAAAGACCTGGTAAATGTTTCACACTTAAGAACAGAGCATGAAAGTGGAATGTGAGCTTTCACCTGCATTGTACATCTTGACTACAGAATTGATATTGATGTGGCTGTTAGGTTGATATGACTTTGTTCTCACATTCATTCTTCTCTCTCTCCAGCCCTTTCTTCTTTCCCTTTGACACCCGGCAGATGTTATTTTATGTAACTGCCTTCGATCGCGACAGAGCCATGCAGCGACTGCTGGACACAAATCCTGAGATCAACCAATCAGATTCTCAGGACAGCAGAGTTGCACCACGTCTTGACAGGAAGAAGGTACAATGTGTTGCCATATTTAGCAGTTTTTTGCATTTGAAATGCATTCTGTGTTTTATAATCGTTGATGTGAATATGTTACTACCTATGTTTGTTGTTAAAAAGGTCTCTTAAGCTTTTTTTCCCACCTGAACCTCATTTCTTTTCCTCCCTCATCTTGTGGTTTCAGAGGACGATTAACCGTGATGAGCTGCTAAAACAGGCCGAGTCTGTGATGCAGGACCTCGGCAGCTCCAGGGCAATGTTAGAGATTCAGTATGAGAACGAGGTACCTGTAGTATCTGATTTTGTAAAAACTCAATCATAACTCCTGCACTTTGGTGTACAGTGAAAATGCTTTTCAATAAATCATGATCCATCTTCTTCCAGGTTGGCACAGGTCTTGGCCCCACTCTGGAGTTCTATGCTCTGGTGTCTCAGGAGCTTCAGCGGGCGGATCTTGGCCTTTGGAGGGGCGAAGAGGTCACTCTGGCCAATCCTAAAGGTACAAACCCTCACACACACACACACACGTTTTTTGTTAAGTGTACACAACACTACTTAAGCTAACCACCACTGTTATACATTTTATTTTACTGCACTTTGACTGGCATATCATTGTTCTTTTCGTAGTAGGGAATTGTAAAGTTCCAAGTTGTTTGGAATGTTATTATAAATGCTTTTGTGAAGGTATATGTCATAGATCTAATGTGATCATATTTGTGTCTCTTCCACAACAGGAAGCCAAGAGGGGACAAAGTACATGTTCAGCTCCAGAGGACTGTTTGCTGTTCCCTTCGGCAGGACAACCAAACCAGCACACATAGCCAAAATCAAAATGAAGTTCCGTTTCTTAGGAAAGCTAATGGCCAAAGCCATTATGGACTTCAGATTGGTAATGACTGTTCTCTTCTGTACTTTGTTAATAGACTAATTTTAACTAAGCTTTGGTATTCAGGAAGCAGATTCAGCAGTGGTTTATATTCAGCAGATGCCTCAATTGTGCCTGAAAGCTCTTATGACAGCATGTCTATGTGGTAGATACATTATATAAACAGATGCAATGTAAATATTTAAAATGGGCGGTTCATCCACTACATGTTGCATAATTTAAATTACCGAATACCTTGCAATTTATTTCTTACCAGATGTTTCTGTTTTAACTGACTTTGTGAGCCACTTTCTGCCTCCTTCTCCCAGCTGGACCTGCCCCTGGGGCTGCCGTTTTATAAGTGGATGCTTCGGCACGAGTTGTCTATAAGCTCCCATGACCTGGTGAACATTGACCCCGGTGTGGCAAAGTCCATCCAGCACTTGGAGGATATTATCCGCCAGAAGAAGAGGCTGGAACAGGACCGATCACAGGTGAAGCACTGCAGAGAGGACTTTATGTGCAGATTGTGGTCCTGGTGATGGTTCAGGTTTTGTGAAAGCATTGATCTAGAAATCCATCATCAATCCCCACTCTGCTTCTGCCTCTGTGTCTTTGCTAACCTGTCTTAATTTGTGTATTGGCACAGACGAGGGAGACCCTACAGCAGGCACTGGAGAGCCTGAACATGAACGGCTGCTCAGTGGAGGACCTGGGGTTGGACTTCACCCTTCCAGGATTCCCCAACATTGAGCTGAAGAAAGGCGGCAAAGACTTCCCAGTCACAATCTACAACCTGGAGGAGTACCTCAGGGTCGGTGTTCTACCATGCTCATTCTGACTTTTTTCTGTCTTGAAATTGTTTCTCTTATGGTTGATCTGTATTTTCTTCCTCTTTTCTGTCCTTCTAGTTGGTGGTGTACTGGACTCTAAATGAAGGAGTGTCCAGGCAATTTGAGTCATTCAGAGAAGGGTTTGAGTCAGTCTTCCCCTTGCATCACCTGCAGTATTTCTACCCAGAAGAGGTATGCACATTTTAAATGTATTGTCTTTCAGTGCAATTGATTGTATTGTACATTCATTTAAAACCATATGAAGTCTTTAACAATCACTCTAAAATAGAGCTATAGCTAACCATATTTTTTCTGTACAAGTAAGTTAATACTATGGTTAAATAACATACATAATAAACTCCAAAAATCTTAAAAGCCTTTTTTTATGTAATATAATATTAAACTATATTGGTATTCTATTACAGAAATGTCTGGTATGTGATAATGTCTTACATATTGATAAAGACTTATTTTGGCCTGCCCAGTAGCAGGAGCCACCGGGTTGTATACAGTGAGAGGTATTGATGCATTCCAAACGTTTTTTTTTCTGTCCACTCTTGCTGCAGCTTGACCAGCTGCTGTGTGGTAGTAAATCAGAGACATGGGACGTCAAGACGCTGATGGAGTGCTGTCGACCGGACCACGGCTACACACATGACAGGTGACACAGAATCTCATTCAATATGGGTAAAGGTCACGTTTTTGACTTTGTAAGTAAAACTGTATGTGTATGTCCTCCCATGTTCTTGCAGTCGTGCAGTACGGTTCCTGTTTGAGGTTTTGAGCAGCTTCGATGCTGAGCAGCAGAGACTCTTTCTGCAGTTCGTCACAGGAAGCCCCAGACTGCCTGTTGGTGGTGAGTCACCTCAACTACACAAACACAAATGCATCAAAGCAGTTCAGGTTGCTTAAGAGGATGTATGCACCAATTTGAAAGAACACCTTAAAAATACACAGAATATTCATAAAATTGTTGAGATAAAACATCCAAATGAAGTAGATAAAAACAACTGTCAATCAAGAAAATGATTTATTTTTCACAGCTGCATTTATCCGAACAATTAAGACATGATGGTAAAATGCTTCAGGAATTGAATCTTGAGAGTGCTTGAAAAGTTCATACATTCACAAACTGCTCAAAATAATTTGACATCAGCCCAAAACGATCTTTGAGCTTATAAAAATGAATTTAATGTGAAGCCTTATCTCTTCTTAATCTGACACCTGGTGCTGCTGTTGTGTCTCAGGTTTCCGGAGCTTGAATCCCCCTCTGACGATCGTGAGGAAGACATTTGAGTCAACAGAGAACCCGGATGACTTCCTCCCCTCAGTCATGACCTGTGTCAACTACCTGAAGCTGCCTGACTACTCCAGCATAGAGATAATGAGAGAGAAACTGTTGATTGCGGCCCGCGAGGGCCAGCAGTCCTTCCACCTTTCTTGATCTCTCCACATCTCACATTCAAATGCCTTCTACAGCGACTGATGAAATCATGACTTCCTTCTTAGTTTTTTTGTAACCACATACATGAAGGCTACATGTACAGCCTTCTTGTTAGAGAAAGCAGCTTGCAGAAAAATTAAGACTTTAAATATATATTTGCTGCCCCGGTCTCTCAACAAAAAAATATTAAAAAAATGGAAAAGTGTTCCATGACTCACAGAACTTAAAATATAAAAAAAGAGAGAGTAAAACTTATATCAGTAGTTGAGTAATGTTAAAAAAAAAAAAAAGATGAAAACATCTGGGTGACATTTTAAATTGCATTGCTATGTGATATTTAAAAAAGGGATGTCTCCTCTCCAGAGTGGTGGACAACGTCACTGGGT
>JAOWBC010001387.1:9506574-9527586 GCA_028566105.1 Hypoplectrus providencianus | reverse complement strand
TTTATTTATTTATTTATTTATTTATTATTAATCTATCACTTGTTAGTTCAAATTGTATAAATGCAGTTGTAAATCACAGTACTGACCTTTTAATTGTCAATGTCCAACACAACAAAACCAAAATCTGTTTTGAATTAATAAGAAGTGTGAAACTGGGACCCTGCTATGTAGGGAAATGCAGCCAATCAAAGATTGTGTTTTCTTTAACAAACATTGCCATTTGTTAATTTTTAACCATGCCAGTTTGAGTGTGTATATCAGTGTGAGATTCCTATTTTTAAATCCGGAAAGCCTTATATGAAGACTATTTTGTCCCAAACAGATGCCACAAAAATTCCCTCCAGCTGGTCCGAGCTGGTGTATGATTTTATGATTCAGTTAGCTCATGCATACCATTTTATTGGGAACTAAAGCATATTAAGTTAATAAAACAAAACACACACAAAAAAAACCAAAAACACTGGACCGCTCGCAAGAGCAACCATAAGTCTTTGTTAGGAGCTGTCCAAAATGCCTAATTCTTAATACTGCATCTCGCGCTCCGAGTGAGAGGAGGAATAGCCTGAATACAGATGGAATGTGTCATTCAGCACAAAAGTACCTAATATTTCAAGTGATGCAATCTGTTCCGCCAGTGACAGCTAAAAATACTGTAGTCTCCACACTGACATGGAGCTGATATTAAAGTCACAGCTAATCAAGAATAACTGAAGTGTTGTGAAGTATCAGGAAGACAGACTAGCTGTCATTGTCGTGTGGAAAAGCTGCACAGGGGAGATGTAATACCAAACAAAAAACCCTCGATCTGTCTATCTGTCAGTGCATCTGCTGCAAGAGCAGCTTCTGATAAATTCACAAAGAGCCTGAAAGCTCCTGATCCATTTTAGTCCTCGTCTGATAGAGGAAGAAGACAACTGTGTCCCAGCCCTCGAGAAGAGACGTCCCCTGCAGCCCCGGCTCTCCTTGGATAGGTATAAATAGAGCCTCGCAGCACCTCCTCTCTTAAATCAGTCTCCTCTCACTTAGTATTCTCCTTACTCATCTCCTCCTCTCATTTCTTGCATCAATCCCTGTCTACCTCTCTGTCTAGCTTGGCATTTGGCAGAGCTGAGAGGTAATTGTCTTTTGAGGGATGATTCTGAGCAATCATGGGAGGTTATTTAATGTTATTTATTTGATGACAGCATGGGGATGCTCATAGAGCAAACTAAGTGTCCTCACTCCCTGTGTTGGCGATTGGCTGACAGAAGAAAATGAATCCTCAAATATGATGAGAAAAACTAAAGCAATGGAATGTATATATATTATTTAGATGGGAAAATAGGAGCAGGAAGGGCAGGTTCATCTCATTAGCATGATTTTATGTCCGCTGCTCCTCCATTTACATCTATTTATGCATCAAGGCGAGATTGAAATTTATCGAGGTGCTCGGCCATGTTTGTGTAGGGCTTCAGAGGTCCACATTTTTAAAAGAGGAGCTGCTCTTTGAAGCCACAGGGCCAGGAAGTGATGGGGAAGTTCGAGAGAGAGGGAGGGACGGCGGACGCTTTGATGTGCAGAAATAGATAACATTAAAGGCTCGCTGACAAAAACACACTTTCTGGCCACGACGGAAGCACGGCCCTGTGTAACTGGATGGTACAACAACTTGGATGAGTATGGAGCAGATGGTTGCAGATTGAGGAGTCGTTATCCCGGAATGATTTGGGATACGATTTTGGAAATTGTAGGCCTACTGAGAGGACAATAAAATTCTGGGAGCCAATTTTTTTTTAGAACAATTATTCATCCGTTTGTTTCTTGGATTGAGCCCCCCGCATGGTCTCACATTTAGCAGATGATAATGAACAAGTATTGTGTCCTTGCTTGTTTTTTCTGTCTCTCTTGCAGTCGCAGAGATGGCAACTCATCAATAAGTGTGCTGTCACATGGCTCGGTCTGATACAGTAATGAGGACAGCTACAGCCAGAATATTAAAGACGTTTTACTGGAAAACCAGTCGTGGGGACATAAATCCTTCCTCTAGATGCAGTTAATGTGCACTTTAAGTACCCTTGAGCAAGGCTGTTTAGTGGTATGACCAGGCAGCTCTGAGGAGAGAGTGAATGAGTGTAATCCATCTTTCTCCTGCCGCACTCCCTCGGGCTTTGCTGTGAGTAATAATGTGTTTTTATGAGGCTGCATGAAGGGCTGCACAAACTTTATGGGAGTTTGGCTTGTTGGTCATATTAAGCAATGTAATGGTTTCAGAATTTTTACGATATCTAGTGGACACTGCATAGGCTGTGTGTGCAGGAATCTTAATACAACCCATATTTATGTTTTTATGTTTGACTGGTAATTGTTTTTTTTTTTCCATCCAGCAACTTAGCTGTTTTGGTTCTGCTCCTATCAGCCACTTTTTTTCAGTGACAGATGAAACCTCGTGCCCGGCACCAGACAACAGACACAGTTAGCGGTTAGTTTACAACTGTAGCGCTGGTTTTAGCTCCAGATGTATTCCTCCGGACATGGTGGAGACTAAAAACAAAGCTAAAAGGAGGGTAACTATTGGATTAACATTTATAAAGTTTCTAGAAGTTGTAAAATGGAATACCTCAAAATACATACTGTGTATTCATGCACAACTTTTTGTATTATATCCTGCAAAATATGGACATGTGTGTTGAGAAATGGTCACATGGTCACTGTTTTAGCCTTGAATTTTTTTTTTCCAAGTTGAAATGTGGTCAGAATGCTTTATCTTATTAATCACTGTTTTTACACCTTGTTGCTGGGGGCAATAAGTAAAAAATGGCAAGAAATGTAGTCTCCTTTAGCTAATTTCCTTGTTATACCCTATATAAGGTCATCTAATAAAGATGACAAGGTTTTTTCATTGTTTCACTGAAGTTTTTCTAAACTGTTTCTATGGAAAGACTCAATATTCTCTCAGTCTTTGTTGCATGAGAGGATTTTTGTTTATGAAATACAAGATGGCAACTTTTAGTTTCAAACAGGACACCAACAGCGGTCTCTCCCCATTCCCCACCTGCCTAACTCGCATTGACATAATCAGTATTTATATTTAATCTTTCACCTTTGATGCCTGCTTTGCCCCCCTTACAGGATGTACAGCCACGAGTAATCATGTGAGTTGTTTTCTACAGAATAAGGGCAAGTGTTTGCTAACAGATGGAAGCTTTGTTGGTTCCAGCAAACACCCTAATTGCTAATCGTAGAGCTAAAGAAATGACATTTTCTGTCACTTTAGGTGATGCCTTTTACAATGACTATTTAAATAGAATCAAAATTATTAAAGATTCAGGTCAGTTTAGTTTTAAATTGCTTGTTGCATTCAGTGAGCTCACCACCTCTTTCTGCTTTAGCTCTGTCTGAGAGTCTTCAATCATCTCCTGGAAAGCAGGACTGACAGCTGACACTCCCAGTTTACCTTCAAGCCCAAAACGAATGAACGTGATTAAAAAGAAAAACATGTTGAGATGAGCCGGTGAAGTCTGTAGCCTCTTTGAGCAACATACGAGCCAAGAAACTGGGCAGAAACAGGCTTTCTTTTTGTACTGGAGTGAGGAATACATGCAGCGTTTGCTGAGGGAGATCAATGCAGCAGAGTAATTGTATTGACAGTTTTTGGGTGTTGAAGCTGAAGAGCTGGATTTTTACAGGAACTGCTGCAGCTGGTGCACTAAAGAAACTGGACCAAAGCCACTGAGTACATGTTGTTTGTTCCCTTTCTACTTTGTCTTGCAAATCATGCCGACAAAAAAGTAACCTAATTTTAAATCAGTTTTTCTTCATGACATCTTCTCTGATCTCACTGATCTCATTTATGACACACTGCATGCAAAAAGGTCACAAGACAATTTTTTTGTTGTTGTTTTTACGACAATATTTATTTATTTAAGCTTTGGTTATCTTGAAGGTTTTTTTTTTTTTTATCTGAACAGCCTTACAGCTTTGACATCACTTGACAGCTGCCACTCTCATCTTAGCTGATGATTTGATTCATCTGTCTGCTCTGCACTAAAAACACAAAGGCCTGAGGACTTTCTACACTGTTGTGTTTCCCTAAAATGGGTCACTAGTCTGTTTCTGTTGGTTCTTCATATGACAAGAGTATTAATATATTTTAATGAGCCTGATTCCCAAGACAAAAATACAATTATTGAGTTTCACTTTCAGGCAGAAAAGATTAAAATGTTGTTTAGTTTTGTGAAAGGATGGGATCGTCTATACCCTTTTTCTTTGCCCAAATATAAAGTTCCAATGACTGTGACAGTCAAGGGCTTTAAACACCCCAAACGCTGGAAGTAGAGAAGTCACAAAATGGTGCAAAGTAATAATAAAAGTTTTCTGACAGGAGTACATCCTACCAATCACCTGCTCCTCCATTCATGACCGTGATGGAATGGGAAAAAGTCTCCGGCTGAGTTTCTAATACGCTGTCTTTAAGTTGTGTCTGCACTGACAGCTGAAGTGACGAGTCTGGATCATGAGGGGTTTCATGCTGTGTGGTTTTCTGACTGACGGGTGTAATAAATCATAACAACAATAATGTCTGCCTGGGATACTGACAGGATATTGCTTAAATGTTGAACCAGAAACTCAAAACACTGCAGTGCCCTGTCTTTGAATATGACTGAGTAGAGGCGGTCCATGGCGTAGGACAGGTGGATACCTCTGAAGTTGAAAACATTCAAGACAACACAAAATGTCATGACTTTTTCTACTGAAGCCCTTTGCTGTCAATCAGTCACTTTTCATGGTTAGTGGTGTTAATGTGACCATAATCCAGAAACATCCCAGTAAAAGTACATTCTTGACAGGTTGTCAGCACATCACAAGGCTAATGTAGCAAAAAAAAACAAAAAAAACTTGACATTCACACCTCCAGGTGCAGTTAGAGTTTCTTTGTTAGTGTCTTTGGATTGTGCAAAGAAACCAGGACAGCTGGAGAAAAGAAGATGGGGCTCTTGCTGTGAGGTGGTGGTTCTTAAGATTGTCCCACCATATTGAAAAAAGTATATTAACACAGAAGTATCTCACACTATTTTTGTAAAAAAAAACAAAAAAAACATCATTGTTAACTTCTGATGGTATCAGTTCAGATTCAGACAGTTCATCTCCAGCCACACTCAGTCACAGCTGTCTTTGTTGCCATTTTTCTGGAAGTTGAGCAAAGTATGCTTGTTTGTTATGATTGATAACACATTGTGTGGTAAATGTGGGAGAATCAATATAAAAGAGACTGAGAAAAATGTCCTCCTTTACAAAGCTAATCATGCAGCTTACTTTCCAAAGACTATAAATTAGACACAAATAATCAGAGTTGAATTTAAGAAAAGAAGAAGAAAACATTGATTTGGTCTTGTCCGGATCAAGGGAAGTTGATGGCCTTTTTGTCAAAGTGAATTAACTGTACTGCTTAAGTAGTTAAAAAAACATTAGAGAAGATTAATATAATCATAGATGCAGCAGCTTTGGGTGTTGAGGGAGTCTCTGGTGAGGATGTGCAGCACCAGCAGCAGTTGAGAGAAGCTTTTAGGCTCTCTCAAACACCTGGAAAATAGGGTATTTATAGCAAAGTGGGGAATTGGTGGGATCATTATTTTGATTCATAAGTAGAGATTTTAGTATAACCTTAAGTATACCTTCACTAATTTCCCCATCATCTTTCTGCTCTGCCGACTTACACACCTGTTCCTTTTTTTTCTCACCAGTCCTGCAGATAATACATTTTTTACACCTATGCTATCCACTCATTCCTGGGGAAGCTGTTTCCTGCCTGTTTGTTTGCCCATTGAGCTGTATTCTTGAGTTGATTACACTGGCTCTTTGTCTATGTGTTATGAAAGAAATGTAGGTTAAATGATATGTCATGACAAACTGTGTTCCTGTAATATTAGTTTAGTTTCATGCTTTAGTGTTAAAGATATGGGAATACATGAGCTGTAATTTAGAAGCAAACAAAAAAACTGTTCAATAGAGCAAACGCACCTGTTCAGCTGAGAGTCGCTAACGAGTTAGCAAAGCGGGACACAGGAAATGCTACTTCACACAAAAGATGACGGCATTCAGTTGGAGTTGTTTTTGGCCACAAAACAAATGTAAGTCCAATTTTCACTATTATTTTGCCCAATTTTTGGTCTACAGTTAGTCATGAGAAAACACTTTCTTTAGCTTTAGTTTCTTCACAGTGCTGCTAGCTTTATAAGTCAGCTGATGCTAATAGAGCAGTTAGCTTATTGTTTGTATGTCTGGGCTTTTTCTTTGAATGCCAAACAGTATTTTTTTTTTGTGTTGCTGTTTTCTTTCTTTTCTTTTCTTTTTTTTTTAGTCTGTTGTTGCTCTTTGTCTTTATATATTGTCTGTAAATATTGCTTTTTTTTTTTTTTTTTTGCCAACCCACAGTTAACGCTCCAAAGGATGCAAGCACTCATCAATCAGCCTTCTAAGGTTGTTATTTGGTTTCCAATTTATGTATTATAATCATAAAAGTATAGCTTGGTTTAAATAATACATGTTGCTGTTGATGTACTGCTTTAATAGGAACTCAAGGGCACTTTAGATGGTAAAACAGGAGAAAATATGAAAGAACAGCATAAACAGAAATAATCCCCTTACACATTTTCTCGGCTTGGTAGAAGACAGCAATTGCGTCTGCTAGATGCATTTTTAAAGACTGTTCTTGTTTCAAGAAATACCTATCAGCTCCTGAAGATAGAGGAGATAATAAATGTCAAACATCATCTGAGCTGAAGTGAAATGAGGCCTTGTGGACACAGAACGCTCCTAAAAAATGACCTATTTTTTCTACCGTACACACTTAAAAACCAAGCGACGGTGTTATTCCAAGCGTTGAAATTAAAACCATCCACCAGCCGGATGCTTAAATATTCACAGCGGCTGTTACTCATCAAGTCTTTCAATTTTATTCGACACTTAGGCAGTTACTCAGCTGGGTTTCCGTCAGACTTTTGTATTATGAAACGCTGCAGAGATTAGACTCGCTTGCAAAAAATGTTGATCCTCTTGCAACCACGTCCTGTGAACAAAAAAACGTCACTTCTCTGCCAAGTATAGAAACGTTTGACACAGTCTTGCATCATTGTGAGAGAACTGAGCTTGTTCCTTTGACAAGCTTATAGTCACTCTTACAGTATGACTGTCAACAAGAATGAATCCGTATGTAAATGTATTGTTTTTTTCTCCTGCATATCCATCTGCTTCCCTTGCTTGTAGTATCCACTGAGCCCTGCATGTCTCCTAATGTGTTGGCTGAAAAACTAGACTGTTTTTTATCCAGAACTGTATTCATTGAAAAACCTCTTGTGTCTTCATCACCTACCGTCTGAACCCGCTCTCTGCTGTGCTGATTTCTTACCCTTCCACTTTATTTGTTTTGTGTTATGCCTCATTCGGTGCTCTTCTCCTGCTCTGCTGCATTTGAATCCCTGAGTCACTGTACTCATAAATCAGGGATGCACTTGGGGAAAGTGCAACATTTTCCTGGGACATTTTTCCGAACACAAAGATACAAACTCAAAAGAGTTGTGTACTCTACTTCCACACATTCCCATGGCTGCATGAAAGCTGATATTTTCACTTGATAAGTACAGTTAATTATGTACTTGCGGCAAGTTTCATACTTTTCTGAATATATTGACTTGATTTGTGGATCTTCTTTGCTTCTTTATAAAATCAGATCACATCCCAGGGCTCAAACCTCCTGAGAGCAGACTGGAGAGAATACTGCAGGGGGAAAAGACTCTATTGAGGGATGATTTCCAAGTATTATTTTGTCACTATCATGAATTAAATATTTTGTTTTAGCTGGATTGCGGGTGCTCATTACGCACTGCACATTCGAGATAAAAATTACTGCTGGCTATATGAAAGTTTAATTTGGTTCATCTAGCTAATTGCTGTGTGATTGATTATATAATTAAACAGTATTTGTTCCCTGGCTGTTATAGTCTCATAGTTCTGGTTTGTAAGTCTCGGTGTGTGTTGCAGCTGTCATTTGGTGGAGAATAATGTAGTTATATGTTGGGGGGTGTATGGCCTTGTACTTTCTCTCCAGCTGTATATACCTGATATTTGTTCTGCTCCCCTGAGATTGTGCAGTGCAGAGAGATGCTCCACTTTCCCTCTGTAGCCTTGAATTCAGCGGACAGCGAATGCTTGATAAATACAGTCGTAAAAACAGGATGGATCTAGATCAGAGGCATAAATTTTTAACTAAACACTCATTAGTTAAACATGAAATATAAGAATGTTGTAGGCACGTCACATGAAGTTTCTTCTGCTCGTCAGACTGCAGTACTAGAACCTGAAACACTTGTAAAGTAACAATTCTTCATTATCAGTAGACTGAATGACCTATCATAAAATTGTAAAAAGGGATGCATAGCTACACTGATTATTTCTATCAGTGAGATCTAATTTATTAATTCAGAACAATCATCTTCTTGCCACGGGTGTTCAGGTTCTCACAAAGTGACAGATTTGAGTTTTGGTCAGTGTGGTTGTTGTTTGATTTGATATCAGTCATGTATTCGGTTCGGATATTCATTTACAGTGTTTCCCCAAAATAAGATATGCTGATATTATTCAAGCACCATTTACACAGCTCATGTCCAAATATGAGTCTCAGTTAGGGTTTTTACTGACCCATGGCCTTGAGTCTTTTGTTTGTCAGATGAGTCCACAACCAGTGGATAACTTAAAATAAACAAACTATTTTGAAGTAAATAATCAAAAAGGCAAAAGTGGCTCCACTTTTCCATATTTTATGATGTGAACAACATGTTTTGTTAGTTAGCATGGATCAGTACTGCAGTATGCAATTAAGTTATGCATGGCTGAATGTAAACTGGAATATTAATTGAATATTAATTTTGGTGAGCCATGTCAACAGCTTACAAGTAGTATTGTCTTTTTGTGGAATAATTACATGAAACCGAGACTTTGTCCATGGTTTTTGTAGTCATTGATTAGTGTAGAGTTTTATACATATAAAGAAAGCTGTTAGAGGGTTGTGTAGAGTTTAGGAAAAAACAATCAGGGTTGGGTAGAGAAGAACAACATCCCTACATAACTGCACGCAAACCATGATGCTTGTTATACAATATCACAAGCTTGAAGCTGAAGCTATAAACTGTGAAGTTATTGTCAAATGAATATACCTGTCTTTTGCAAAATCAACAATGCTGCCAGTTGAAGCCACAGTTGACATCACTGTTAACATAGAAAATCTAGAATTCAAAATGCATATAAAAAGCTTTCCAAAAGTTAAACAGCTTAACATACATACTTGCCTTTGAACGATGCCCACTATTGTTGAGGAAATCTCTTGTTCAGTGTACCCATTGCCAAGCTGCAGCATCACCATGCCGGCATGCATATGATGTCATTGAGAGCCAGTTGGTGTCCCTTGATCTCTGGAGGAACTTTTTACGAGACAAATTTATCCCCTCTGAGCTCCTGCAGAGATATTTTCTTTATTTGTGTGCGAATGTTTTTATGAGTGAGTGATTAAGCAAATGCTATCTGTATCTATTCTCCTCCTCAGCGGGAGGTGTTATCACTGTGACAGAGGGAGGCAAAATGGTGATAAACAGCCCAGATGAGGAAGTAAGTGGATTATAAGATGAATCGTCTCTCTGCAGCATGATGGGACTCTTTGGGCAAATATTGATACTGTGTGTGAGTGCGTGCGGGGAACAGGTGCGGCGCGGGCGTGAAAACACACACACACAGACTGGTGTTAATTGCGCTCACGTTACCTAGCTACTGTAGCCATGGCAACACATCCTGATCGTTGTAAAGGGGCTGTTGAACAATTTCAGGCAAACTGCTGAGTGACCAGATCAGCTTCCTGTGATCATGTGTGGTCATGCAGACGTCCCTTTCTCCTATTATTTAAAATGATGATGGGCCAAGTTTCCATTTTTGTTTTTGCACTTTCGTGTAAAACTTTGTTTCTCTTCACATTTACATCTCAGTTGTTTTCGTTGTGCAGTGTGAGTCATCACTGTCCTTCCAGCTAATTCCACTTGTGTGATTAGCTGAATGATCTGGCCATTAAAGTGAACCCCTGCAGTATTATGACCTACCGCTCAAATGAGTCTCCCATAAACAGTAAGTGGTTGATAAACTGGTGAAATGGAGCGCTCAGTTAACTGCTGTTATGAAACAGCTGATGGCTTGAGCTCCGTCAGGGTTGTAGCTTTGCAGGAGCTTGTTTCCTGCACAAAACAAACACCCCTTAACAAAAAGTTTTCAACCTACATTTTTAAGCGCATTTTGTGATTGTGTCTTCCTTAAGCAAAGCCATTATCATGCTATTATACCCTCTTTCAAGGGAATTTGGGAACCTGAGTCCAAAATATGTGTTCACACACTGATTTAAGAAAACCCCTGGGAAATTTAAGCTGTTTGTCTGTTTGCCACTTGGGGGAAATTGAAGAACATGTAAAAAAAAAACAAAAAAACCCAACAACCCTGATATGCAACCCTGACTCCTTTAAGATGATTTAAGAGTTTATAAGGAGAAGTTTGGTAGCCAGCATCTTTTTTTCTCATGTTTCTATGTGTGGGTGACAAATAGGTCCTGTATTGAATGACTGCACAGCACCATTGTAATGTAACATCTACTAAAAGTGCTTGCATTAGCTACTGGCAGGCTTGGTTTGTTATTATAACTCTTTCACAACATTTTGGGAAAGACATTGCACAGAAGTAAGTGAAGAATAGTGAAAGAAAGAGAGGTAGCCTAACCTGTTGACTATAGACAGCAGTGGAAATGTGAGTGTCTTGGCAAGTTTGTTTTGTTAAAATATAAAAGAAGTGTGTTTGTACTACTTAAAATATTTTCTGTGTCACAACTAACTAACAAGTTCAACTTTTGTCGTAACATCATACCTCCAGCTATTGTTTTTGTCTTTAGCTATATTCGGAAGATTACATTCTGCTCAGTCATAGTCAGGATACAAACAAGTAATGTTTTTTTGTCTTCTGTCCACAAAAACATTTCTTTTTTCAGACATTGTAAAAAAACACAACAACAGTGTGTAGAACCACGGAGTAATAGATAAAACCTCATATGCTGCTTTGTTTTTCCTAACAGCACCTTTTTCTAATAAAGCCCTCTGTTTCTCATCACCACCCACTTACTTTGTAATATCACGACTCTAAACCTTCTGCAGGCTGCAATATAATTCATCCCAGCCTCTGGAGAAAGTCATATAAGGAAGCTAGCAGGCACTTTTGAAACATTTATTAAGTGTGGAGAAATTCTCTTTTAACTCTGTCAGAGGTCAGAGGGCACGTCTGATCTGCTGAGCTGTTTGAGATTTTCAGTAATGACTTGCTCAAGGACACTTCTGCCAGTCTTCCTATCTGAGCTTCCTATTAAAGGCTTGTCTCATTAATTAGCAACTCTGCAGCCCAACAGACTGCTCTTTAATCCTTTAAACACTTAAGCACAACAGTGACAAACATCTAAAAAATTGTCCTGATGAAAATACACATGAAATGCTAGTAAAGTTCTCTATAATGCGTCTATGGTTCTAAGGATTGCTCAAAGGTTTATATGTTCTCAAAGATAGAAATAGGTCATGGAATTTGAGGATACATATGTTGTAAGTTGACATGTAATTAAGGTATGAAGATGCTCTTAGACTCTGAAGATATGACTGCGTTGACAAAAACTTGGCTCACTTTTGTGCTTTTCTCATAAATAAAACTATAGCTCAGTGGCACAGCACATGAAAGCTGCTGGATGCATCATCGCAGCATAAACATTTCCTGTCCTGTCAGGGTGCCAGTGAAGCTCTTAATAAAAAGGTGACACCACATCACCATAACATCTTAGTTAATCATCAGAAGATGTCAGCTGAGCAGATAAACTGACTCCAAAACAGCATTGCTCAGTTTGCGTGGTTTGTCCTGCACACTCAGCAATTTAGGTGCAGCTGAACTCAACAAATAGGAGTTTCAGCTGTTATTGCGAAAAAAGGGAATTTAACACTTCATGTAGATGCATTCTCCCCATGCTTAGTCAGCCATTTGTGTGCGTCCAACTTCTTCCTATTACATTATTGATGTGTTACAAGTGTGGAGCCTGAGATGTAATGTAGTGGTCACATGTTTGGTTACTCTGCTAAATTAAATAATCCATTTGCAGAGTTTCATATTTAACTTATGATGTTTCAAGTGACTAAAACTGCAGCTCACAATCCTGCTCAGTTTGCACTCTCAGGTTTCTTTTTGTTTGTTTGTTGCCATCCTTAAATCAAGTCAAATTGAAACGCAATGTGCAGAGATGCATATGAATGTGTTCTGGCTGCATAAATATGTTTACCTATGTAAACATATTTATACCTATGTGTGTGTGTGTGTGTGTGTGTGTGTGTGTGTGTTTGTGTGTGTGTGTGTGTGTGTGTGTGTGTGTGTGTGTGTGTGTGGCATTTCTACAGACACTGACTCATCCTTCCACCAGGTTAAATTGATGACGCCAATTGCTTAAGTAGCGTTGCTGTTTCCGTCCATCCGGCTGTATTGATCCTCCCTCCTCAGGGTGGCCATCCCAAATTAGTAAATAGATCACAGCACCTTGTGAAGCAATTAATTTGGCCCAGGAGGATCTCTTTGTTCTGTTTGTTGCTCCATGTGGTAATATAGATAAAGGGACTAATGTGAGTTATTATCAGCTGCTTAGAAGAAATTGATTCACATGGTTTGCCAGGGCCTGGGGCATATGAGCTGTTTGGTGCAGGAGAATAACAAGCAACATCATGTAGGAAGATAGGCCCAAGTATGTGAATACTAATGGCACCAAGCACTGTAAACATCCCCATATACACTGAAAAGTAATCACCTTTAGGTGAATCTGTGGTTTTTAATGATACAAACCATCCCATGCACCACTCTGCCCTTTCCCACCTTCACTACATAGTTAAAAGTATTAGATTGATGACCAAGCTGACAGAAGGTTAGGACTCAGAGAAAAAGTCACAATTACACTCCATGTGCTACTTCAGCACCACGGACAGCGCCATGGATTATCAACCCACAGCACCGTTGGGCTGCTGATCTTTTAGGGCCATAGATTCTAGCTGGCATGAAGCTCAGTCAGACTACACCATCATATTCACTTAACAATCCCTCTGCACTGGAACCCTGTTTCTTTGGGAAACAGGGTTGTTTCTAATTGTTTCCAATTGTCCAGCAATGTCTGCCTTCAAATGGAACAGATCAGTGAGCTCTTGAGCAGGAAATGCACAGGCATGACAGAGGAAACAGCAAGGGCTTTGGGAGTGTCAACATTTGTCTCTGAATTATGAACAGAAAAGCTAAATTTATAATATATTAAGTCAACATCCACTGAAAATGAAAATCTATGGCCTCAGTAATTTCAGGAAATGTCAACAAACACATTGCAACACACGAATGCAGTTAACACACCAGCAATATATACAACATAAAAGAAGAGAGTGAGGAAAGCTCCACCACTTACATTGTGCCCAATTGTCCTTAAAAGTGGCCACATCTGGCAAATGAGTGAACACACTCACGTGAGTCTTCCACGGGTGTGTAAACCCTATAAATTGATTGACATTATGACTATAAATGCTACTTAAAATGCATTTTTTAAAATGAATGATCTAAATATCCTTTTATTTAATCGAGCCAACAACTAATGTCACATCCAGACATTCACCTACATATTATCCCAAAGTCCAGAAATGGACTCTTCTACACTGCTACAATATAGGAATATTAATATGGTGCAAAAGTGCATAAACTGATCACAAAGTCTGTGCAATTTTATGAATTAAAAAGAATAATAAATTCTCGTCAACATTTATAAGAGTCCAAGGTTAAGGTGAGCTCTTCAAATTACTTTAATAAGATATGTGAAACAGACAAAAGAATCAAAACTTCACAACTAAAGTGCTGGAGCCAGTTTATGCTGGCCACTTTTACTTAATGTACAAATTAAGCAATAATTTCTGATATTGGATGTACCAGATAAAACAAGCAGCTCAAGGCAGGAAATATGTGAAAATGTATTTAAAACATTATTGTTATTAAGATAAATCTATACAGATTTATATCCAGTGTATATGTATCGGACTTGTTGTGCTCCTCCTTGTCCTGTGCTGCAGCACAGTCTGGATTGAGACTGTTGGGATGGAAGAGAAATGAGCAGTGACAGATGATAAAGGTCATGAGCCGGACTCTAATGCCTCCTCTAACCCGGACAAGCCGACGTTGCTGTTCTCTAAAGGTTGATAAACTCAATCCCGGGCGCCTTTCGAGTGGAGATAAGAGCAGCGGTCTGTGTAAGGACCGGAGAGTGGCCTGCTGGGACGGCTGGGACCGCTGTGCTTTAGAGCAGAGACAAAGTTTGATAGAGGCATCGCAAGTGAAAACCTGAGAGAGATTAGCACTAATGAGCTGTGACTCGGCCGCGGAGAGAGCGGACTGTTAATGACGCTCTGCTACTCTGCTCTCACTGTTTCTCTCAGACTCACATTCGTATGTACATTCACATGCACATCTATATGCACTGAGGGATTTGGAGCAAGCATCATTACCATCCTTCTGTTCACCCTCTCTCTGGCCTTTTTGTTTTTCTGTGGGTTTTATTAAAACTGTTATCTGAGCACATTTAAATCAGACAGCTGGAGCTGCAGATACCTGAGTTAGTTTCAGTGAATTTGCCCAAAACAAAAAAGAGGCAGCAGGATTATAGGCACTCTTAAGCCCATAAGAAGGCTCTGAAAACCAAGCAAAAGGCAACACGGTGTCAGGCAATAAGCTTCCTAAGCCCTGCTTTGTCCCCCTTCACCTTCACTTTCTTTACTGGAATGTTTTCCACCAAATATGATCAATTATTGATGGGGGGGAACCGGCATGAAGGAGGCTGTCAGGGTGCATTTTTTTCATTGCTGCATGACGGGTGAAACCTTGTTTGTGGAGGAAAGGAAGGTGTGTGTGCACGGGTGAGTGTGCGTGTGTTTGTGAGAGAGAGAGAGAGAGAGAGAGAGAGAGAGAGAGAGAGAGAGAGAGAGAGAGAGAGAGAGAGAGGAGAATGGAGCTAGAAAGAGAGAAATGCAGAGCTGCAACAATTTATCAGTTACACAGACAAAATGTAATAAAATGAAATAAATGAGTGGTGGGTGCAAAGGGCGAAGCTGAGTCAGAGAGCAATAAAAGAAGGAGCTGAGCAGCATGAGAGGGGGAAATGATCACTGTGAGTGTGGACTACTCTTTCCTGTTGGCCACAGTGTTTTAAGGATGCACTCCTTGACCCGTTTAAAGTGAAGCTGGATCTCGTGTGTAGATGCTGCAGAGGACAGCGGTGCACTAGGTGAAAAACACAGTCCGATTGTGGAGTTATTATTTATTTTCTCTGTTCTTTCAGTTTTTCACAGACCCGTGTGCCAGCAGCCCCTGTCTCCATGGAAACTGCAGCCGGAGCGACGGTGGGGAGGAGGGGGAGCCGGCCTACACCTGCGAGTGCACCGAAGGCTACGAGGGGGAGAGGTGTGATCAGATCCTATTGGATCTGCCGGCCGCTGACTGGGACCCTGCCACCCCCTCCGCTCCTGAGCTGGCCACCCCCGTTGCCCCCACCACCACAGCCGCCACTCAGCCGCCACAGCCAACCACCATCCCCTCCACCACCACGTCGCCACCGCCTCCCACCCTGCAGCCATGGCAACCCAAACCTGGGCAGAGGCTGCTGGTGGTGCCGTGGGAGGCAGACAGGGTGAGATAACTTCCACGCTAAATTTAGGCTCCTATGGGTTTATCTTTAAAAGCGTCTAACATGTGTTGTGTGTGTTCCAGGTGACGGAGGGTCTGCACTGTGTGAGTCCTGAGCTGTGTGAGCTGACATCAGGAACTCTCACTCTGTCTCTGGAAGTGCCTGAAGAGACGGCTGTAAAGTAAGAGTGACTTCTATGACTGACTGCTGTCCTCTTAAAGCAGGGCCAGATTAATCAGCCCGAGGGCCCAGGGCAGATTGAAGCTGTGGGCCCCTGGTTATGTCCACTTTCTCTCTCTCTTTTTTAATTTTGGGTGCTTAATCCATGCCAAGGGGAGATGTAGTATCACTCAACATGTAGTGTATTGCACGCCAAAAATACTGACATCTCTGACTGCATCCAGCCAGTCCGTTTTGCAGCATGCTTTTCATGCTGACCCACAAATACACGTCACATCATCTGATATGCAGAGAGAGCCCAGGCAGATGACAGCCTGATGACGGCTCAGTGACAGAAGTGGCAAGAAATGTGAGTTTCAAAGTTCAAGGTGCAATATTGTGAAGAAAAAAGAAATAAGTCCTTGTCACATGCATCATCCATGCAACAGTACATATTTAATACAAGCAGCTGCAGTACCTAACCCTAAGGAAAGCATATGTCAGCTGAAGCAGAGCTGGCCAATCCTGTTGCCTTTAACTACCCATCTGTTGTAGTTTGCACAGCAGACTACAGATGGCAGCTTCAACAAATGCTGCCCAGGGTTATTGTCTAGAAACCAAAAATTAGGTATTGTAGAATATTATTCAAATATTTTGTCTTAGTTTAGGGTAATGTAATTGAATTCACTGACTTAACCATAACTTAAGTAAAAGTTTTAATATCCAATCGTGAATTTACTCCACTGCAAATAAAAGTGCTTTTAAAACTTACTTCAGTAAAAGTACTAAAGTATCCTTTCTTTAGCAGCAAAAGTAAAAGTAGTACCTATGCAGATTGAAATTTCTATTGTTAAAATATTATTAGATTATTAATGATGATGCATTTTATTTAAGCAGTACTGTATTTTAATTTTGTAAAGGTAGTTACTTCCCCTAACCTTTTAACTACCTAATACTGTATATGAATGTTATGAGGTTTAATCACTTTTCACACATATTTAATACTATAAGTCATGTCACATGTTGACCTAAAACATAACTTTAGTTGCCAGCTAAATGTAGTGGAGTAAAAGTAATAAGCACACATACCTCGTGATAGTAACTAAGTACTTTACTTGAATAACTGTACTTTGTTACATTCCACTCCTGCATGCAGGCACACAGGAAGGCTATTGATACTCCAATTTGTCACAGTGTCTGAGCTGTATCAATTGACTTTGTTTGTGTTTTAGCTGTACATGAACCCTGACAAGTGCACAATGAATTTAAATTGTCACACAATAATTATCATTCACTGTACATGAGAAGGCATTGGCAGTTTCACACTCTGCCTGTTGGTTTTTCAGCCTTGCCCAAATTGGATATCCTTTTGCTTGATGGACATCACTGTGATGCTCCCTTTTTTAAATTTCCCCTATTGAATATTACACTTTAATCACTTTTCTTATTATGTGGACTAATTCCCTCCACAGCTTTGCCAAATTCCAACCAGAGCAGATCTGTATGCAGCCAAACAACAAACAGAGTATTCTTAGAAAAGGTGATGTTAACACTAAATGGAAAACTTTCTTGACCTCGAATTTAATACCTTCTAAAATTATGTTGTGTCATATGTTGACACATCTGTAGATCCTTTCACCATGTGGTAGATACCTTCTAAGATATCTCCAACTGAATTACAACTATGTTTGCTGGAATTAACAATTCTTTTTGTCTCCACACACTCCAAATACAGTCTGACCTATTTAATATAAGTGAGGCATTACTTAAAGAGCCTTTCCCACCATACAAAAGACCACTAACATCTGGCTTTTGTCTTCAGTAGGAAAGGTTACAATTAGCATGCCGTCCCAGAACAAATGACTCTGCATAGAAGTAGTCATGGATATTTATCAGCTCCAGCTCCAGCGGTGATGGGAACATGACATCTGGGTGTAGATGCAAACTTTTGACCCATTTCCAGAACAATGCTGTGACCAATATGGTCTCCTTGTACATCAATCTGATTTATCAACACCAAGATTGGAAGAGAGTCTAAATAACAGGTCTTAAAAAAGTTTTGACTTTAATATTTTTACTGGGCTTTGCTAATTTTCTGTATTGAAAAAAAAATTTAGTGACAAAAGGGTGGTAATGGATCTAAGTTGTTGGTGGAGTGTAATAAATTATGTTTACTAAACTACTGCGCTTAATTACAATTTTGAAGTACTTGTATCTTACTTGAGTATTTCCAATGTATGTGACTTTATACTCCTGCTCCATTACATTTTGTGACAAATATTGTATTTTAACAATTGCAAGATGTAGTTACTTTTTAGGTAAGGATTTAACAACATTAAAAAATGATACATATTTTTTTAATTAATCCGCATAACAGCAGATTAATTATTTAAAAGCTTTATCTTTACAGAATTAAAATGTTGCTTATATGAATGTATCACTGCAGGTAATGGTATAATATATTTAGAATATCTACAACAATCTAAGTGAGCTATTCTGCATATTGAGTACATTTACTTGATATTTTAAGTACATTTTGAAGTTGGTTCTTTTGAACTTTTACTGAATTTAGTTTTGGATGCAAGGGTTTTACTTGTAGTAGAGTAATTTTGTAGTGTGGTATTAAAGAGATCTCAGTACTTTTTCCAACACTAGTCACAGGTGACCGATGTGTTTACACAATAGATATGAAACTTTGAACCTGCAGTGGTCAGTGATACAGTGTTTTTTTTTTCCTGGTGGTTTGAAATAAGGACAGAGTACCAGAATCTAACCAGTGAACTGCCTAATTAGCTAAATTCACTCTGCCTTTGGATCCTAACTAAAATGAATAACAACAAAAGCATATTACACAGTAAATTGTCAACACAAGATTGTAGCTTGTGTGACTAATAACCTTCCCTTGGATCTCTTTGTGACCCACCTCCGGGACCTGAGACACTGTATCACCTGTATAACACCACTCCAGGTGTGCTCCATCTTTTCAGAGCATGTTTGCTCATAAACAGAATTACAATGGCTCAGTAAATAAGGGTCAATGAATAATGCAGAGGCGATGGTCAAGGTGAGTTTTGGTTGCCCTTGATGTTGCCCCTCATTATAGATGGTTGGCACGACTCACGGCCCTAATCACGATCACAGACTTGGAGCTGTGAGTTAATCATCTGCTACTGCTTTGTTTTCATACTGTATAATTGCAGATGACACCTGAGCGCAGCCAGTGAAGGACACTCATGTACAAACACACATGCAACACTTGAAAATGAAGCAGGGATCCAAAAGGCACTTTGATTTAGAAGCTGATAATAATGTAACACAGCTCTTGCATCCCAAAGGGAGCTGCAAAGAGGGAGAGGTTGTCATACCATGACAAGCATTTTGTGTAATGATATTGATGCTGATGCTCAGTATCACTCATGAGGATATTCATAAGATTAAATAATATGTTGTCAAATTAATGTGAATGCCTTAATACAATAATGAATTAAGTTCACAATAACTGTCTGGCCTCTAAATTGAGTTTAATTATTATAAGGAATTAGATGAAAATAACAACAACAAAAAGACTAAATGAAGCCTTGCACCACTTCCTACCACCACAAAATAGAACATCATTTAAAAATCACTGTCCCTTGATACATTAAATACCAAATAGCTTATTTCAGCTTGAAGTAACAGTAGTTCCCCAGATATCTGAGCTCTCCCTGAGGGTGAGCCCAGACACCCTGCAAAGGAAAAAGTAATTTCAGCTGCAAGTTGCCCGCCCACCATTTTATTATTTCAGTCAGTGCTCTCAGCTTCACCTTCAGGCTCAGCTCCCTCTTCACTTCCACATTTTGAGACAGCCGACCCAACTGTAGCGCTCCAGCTCAACCTCACTCCTGAAAACGATCTGAAACATGTCCTTTTATACCCTGAGCCATGCCCGGCAGGCCTTTTCTGAAGGTCTGAAATAGACTCAAGTACAGAGTCATGTCAAGTTTCTCTGTTATGGCTCTGAATTGTCACTTTGAAAAACAAATCATGTAAATTATTTGTTCTTTTAGATTTATTTGGTTAAAATGTGGCCATGGTATTTCATTTTCTCATAACAATTCAAACTGCCTGTCGTTAACATTTGTGTTTCCACAGTCTGATGCCTTTTAAGGTATAATATGTAACTGTTCCACTTTAAAAAGTCAAATAACACAAAGAACGTTGATATTTTAGTCAGTTACCTACTTCGGTGTGTATTTGCGGTTGTCTTCCAGAAGCTTTCATAACTTTTTATCCAGTTTTAAAGCCAGATTTTCAACCTCTCTGGAGTCAGAAATGACCCCGCCTGGTTAGGCTGTTATTAAATCATGTAATATAAATCCTTAAACAATTCTGTTCAATTCAATTACAACTTACTTCAGTCCAGCTCATCACTCAGCTCATCAATGTTTTTCTCCGTTATGGTATTTAGGGCCAGTAGACCTTGTTTACATGAAAGCATACCTCTTTTTGAGTTAACCCTTGTGCTGTCCTTGGGGTCAGAACTATTTTAACAAATGAAGAATTTGTAGTCATATCCAATTGTCAGAGAGACAAGCTGATTTAATGTTGGTGGCAGCTGTCCTTGCGACAGTAGCCCCCTCACACTGACATGTCAAGCCAGATGTATGATGGGGGACCAAGTGATCCCAGGTCTTGTGTTGCCTCTGGAGGTAGTATCACAGCTGTTTAATGGACAAGACTGATCGAGGCGGGATCAATAGTGACAATGTGATTAGTGCAATCATGTACCCTAAAAGAGAAAGGAAGTGGAGCGTATATCATTAGCAACACACCTTTCACTTGAATCCAACAATAATCGAATCATGTTCAGCAAAATGTAGCAAAACTCTGTAGAGTATGTGTCATGTCAACAGAGAGAAACAGCAGGATGGGCAGCTCTTCAACCTCCTCTAGTTTAAAAGCACTCGCCGATGCCACAGCTTATTGTTAATATACTGCCGCTGCTGTGGTACACGGCACGAAGGTCTGCTCCCACTCAGTTCCACAATGCCAGATTGCAATGTGAATTCACAAACTGGGGACACTGATATTAC
>JAOWBC010001387.1:9439498-9474848 GCA_028566105.1 Hypoplectrus providencianus | reverse complement strand
GTCTGTCTGTCTTTCTGAGGTTGCTCCACGGCCACAGCTATGCAGTTGAGACTGTGGCCTCGGTGGCAAAAGGAATGCACAAGCAGACTGGCACAAAATTCCCATGGTTCCTTCAACACATTGTTTTTTTTTTCAGCCAGCACACATTTGCCTCTTGTGAACAAATAGCTCTTGGCTCTTTGTATTTGATGAATGGGCAGAATCTACTGTTTGCGGAAGTTGTAATTTTCAAGGTTTTCCACAGATCTGCATGTGACAGAGTCTTCTCCTTCCTGTTGGTAAACACTGGACTGTCGCAGCTGTGTAATTTGTTTTTTTTTTCCTAGCATTTACTCGTTGTTTCTTCTAAACACAACCACCATTGCACTCTGGCCTTACTTACTTCCTTTTCTGCTATGACTCGGTATTTAGCAGGGTATAGATCTTCATTCCCAGATAAGGAAGTCTGGAATTATGGTGCTCACAAAATGCACCCAATATGTCCATTGATGTTCACAAAAATTGGATGAGTGTAGGTTACAGAAGCTCATTCACATCTCCCAATTAAAAAAAGAAATTGACTTTTCGTGTTACTGAGCCACAGTCATTGTATTACCTGCAGCAGATGGCAATAAGCATTGCACCGGTTTGAAAATGTCAGTTTGAAGATTTAAGCCACCTTTACTCACTTCAGTGTATGTTAGATTTGTGATATTTCCTTTGCTTTACCTTGCCACTTTTCAGTGTCATTGTTCTCCATTCTCTCTTTTGGCGGCAAAAGTTCTACTTCTGTATATTCTGTTTCATAATGTATCCCCTTATCTGGACAAATAGCAGCATTTTGCCATTGCTGTCATTTTAACTTTTTAAATTTTCTTGTGTTTGTTGTCACTGCCATAAACTGCAGAAAATCTGACCCAAACAGCTAATCTGCGGTGTAAGACAATGTGTGGCACAGTTGCACATTGCATTGTAAACATTTGCATACACTTAAATGGAAATGAATGTGGCTAGAATAGTGTAATATCCTCTGGAAGTTTGTTCCAGCTTGGTGCACTGTAACTAATAGTGTCTCCATTTGAGTTTGCATTTCCAGTTACCTGAGGCAGTGAAGGTTCATGGACATATATTGGACATGTTGTTTTCTACCTGACTGTAGATGAATGATGGCTCAACTGGCCGTTCTTGACAGCCGGCCATGTTTTTTGTCATTAACAGTTCTTTTTTATGTCCCTGGCTCCATGCAGACTGTTTAAGATGTTGCGGTGGGTTCATTGTTTACGTCAAAGAGTTGTTGATGTTTTTACTGCCAGCCAGAAATTGCCACCCCCAAGCTCTTGAGGTTTGGGTACTTTAATACCCACTTCCTCCAACAGAAGTAACCCACCAATCACAACATCCGATCATTGACCTTCTCCCTCCCACACAGCCTAGTACATCGAGAAAAACAGGTTCTCCTTTGCGTAGGAACCTCCCAGTCCACTCTGAGTTTAGCTCGTTCAGACATATTTCCTCCCATAAACTGTCCCAGGATCAGAGGGGGAGGCTGTAAACACTCTGAGGGACAGCTTAGAAAGTTTCACTGCCCAATCCTCACCAAGCAATGAACTGGAGGGGGCGCATCCTACTGCTGGCCTGAGGTACTAACTGTCACCACATGCTGGTTGAACCTCTGCACTCTACCTGTGCACCTCAACATATTCCTCCAATTACGTTAGAGAAAAAATGTTGTGTTTGTGTGTTTGAGAAACAAACCAGGGCAGGATAAAGCTGGTTGATTGTCCAAATGACGCATGTTTTGTTCAAAGTAAAGACATTGTTTGGACGGACAGGATTTGTTGGTTAAACCGTCCCCGCTTCAATGAGCAAATTAATGAACAATTCATTTGATGTGTAACTCTAGCCTGCGTGCAGTTTACTTCCTGGAAAATGCCAGTGGTTTGGCACCTGTTTTCTGTAAGCAAATATCTTGCTCCAGCTTTAAAGGTACCCTGTGGAGTTTTGGGCCACTACTGGTGGAATTGGACAATGTTTTTACAAGCATGTCCTCATTTGGCTTGTGTGTCCTGCACACGCTCATGGACACATGAGCTCTAGGTGAGAGGATGTACATTCCTGCCAATAATTTCGTACTATTTCGAGGATCAAAATACGGCAGCATCCCAACAAATGTCAAAACAACAACAAAAAGAAGCGTCAGTTTAGAAATCAGCTTTGAAAATGTTTTCTAAGGCAACATAATGAAGACAGCATACCAGTTAGGCCTCAAACAATCTCAGAACTTGATCTGACGACATTTAGGCCAGGCGTGCAATTTAGTGTTGCCAGTGGATATTTGGATACAACACATCATGACCAAGACTTTGTCTTCTGAGTACCAGTTATTGATTACAGTCTAATTGGCAACTTGGAATTTAAGTAGAGAGAAAATGTGTAGCCAATCTAACTTACTTAGCTTAGCAAGTAACATGTCAGGTGTCAGATTAGCCACTGTGTTCTTGAATTGCATTTTAACCAATACGTTCCCTTTATTTTACTCTTCACATTGACAATTTCAAGCATTCAAACAAAGCAAACTCAAATATCTTGGATGACAAACGGAAACCAAAACTTCAGATTCCATAATAAGGTCCTTAGAAGTTTTGTCAGCTAGTACGGGACAACCACTTGAGCTCAACAAGTTTGATTCTCCTACTTGCCTGTTAAGTTGTTTGTTTCTCTTCATAGAAAGTTTATCCCACTTGATCATTGAGACAAGTCATGAGATTTTGCCTTCTTTAAAGCTCTGTCAACACTTACTGCAATGGTTGGTTTCCTGACCATGATGTGGTGGCTGGGGCCACACTGATTGCAGGTGTCGTCCTTGAAATTTAAAACCCAGGCTGGTTACAGAGATACAGAGTTTCATTTTGACCTAACTTTTTTTCATGGAAATGTCCAGTAAAGTGACTGGATCAAGTCTGAGTACACTGCACAATATTTCTTATTTAAAAAGTGAAAAGACGAGCCTGAGAACAGATGACCTAATAACAATTGGTGATGTCCTATAGTCTCGCAGTCTGCTGAGACAGACCTTTAACATCTGTTACAGAGCTCTGCACACTCTTTCATCTACCATCTCGCTACATGTGTGTGTGGGTTGGTGTATGCAGATGTGTCTCAGACAGGCTAATGTTGTTGACAAACTGTTTTGGTCTTGAGGTCTGTGTTAAGCTCCTAACCGTACATTACATGAGTTACCACATTTTCAGAATGAACCAGTAGCCATTTGTGTATCCGTGGGTTGTATTTTTTCAGATTATCATGCTCTTCAGACACGGGGCATCTATCAATTTAGCTTCTGCTGGTTTCTTGACTTTATTTCCAGCTGTTTATGACAGTTTTGTCATGATTGCATCCCTATAACCCCTATTTTGTATGTCTCAGTAGGCGTGGCAGAAGTCTGTTTTTACCCAGTTATGCAGTGTCTTACCATGAGATTGACCTGAGAACCTCTTCCTGTAAGAATGTTCCCTCAGGGGGCCAAAAGTTTAACTTACCATCTGTGACCTGCTAAGCTCATCAATGCAGGAGTCAAACTCTCCAAAGGCCTGTCTGCTGGCTCTTGTCATGAATGGGATTTTTCAAATGTTGTCCTTAAATCACATATTTTGAAATGTGCAGTTCATATTTATTCTCTTTAGACTCAGTAGTCAGCATGTTTACTTGTATATATGACACTTGTGATTTCCATCAGTAATCAGGTACATACTTGGGAAGCAATCATTCAGAATTAGATGGCAGCGCTATGTCCAGTCAGCCGTCCAATTTTAAATATTAGTTCTTCTCTCTGGAAGAAAAGTTAAGCCCATGTAAAATATTGTGGGATAAAGTTTATTGGAAGTTGTGTTTTTTAAGCAAACACATATTACATGAGCCCTGAGATGCATAAAATATAAATAACTGGACTTCTGGTAATGTTGCCCAAGTTCCTTTTTATTCAGATTTTTTTGGGGCTATAAATATGTGTTAATCACATGGCAGCAGTGAGTCAGTGTGGATGCTTTCAGCATTACACTCTGCTAAATATGTAGATCTTTTGATGTTTTGACAGTGAATGTCATAACTGGCTTACTTATGACCATATAGTTTAATTGCTTTTACAGCCAGTCCAAATATATAAAGAGTGGAAGTAATAAAACTTAGTAAGTATAAATAGACGCAATAACAGTTGGTAATCAGAAGTAATAAAAGAGTCATTAAAATAGATGTGGATTGAAAAAGGCCCAGAAAGTGGCTGTATGTCAAAAAAATTCAGTTATAATATCAAAATATTTATTTGATGTTTTTCCGTTTCATTCATCTTCATGACTTGGAATCTTTCTCAACACAATATGTGGATGTAGCGATTTGCCTTCTGTAATGGAGTAATTAGCAGCTGCGATGAGGACATTAATCTTAGTGAACATTTGGAAATGGTCTCCATGAATCCATCAAGAAAAGGAACCTGTTTTATTTTTTTTTAGGAAAAGTAATGTACCTCATTGAGTCAGGTATAAAATGCAGATTGACGCAGACTGAGGGGAATTCTTGGCCGTTGCTGTAAATGTGTTGACTCGGTCCAGACCTCTGAGTACGCCAACTGCACCGAGTTGACTGATTCCTCTGGCACCATGACAGGAAACCACTGTCCAATAGCAATCGATCCAGAGAGCGTGGTGGGGGAAATAACCATCAGCCAATCAGCACCATGGGCAGAAATTATGCAGTTTCAAGCTGTGGATTTACAGATATGGAACCCCAGCTCAATATTTCCCAAGTCAGAGTTTATTTTTACCTTCTTCCTTGTTACCCCAGTAAACCCAGTAAATTAGCATGGCTGCGCACTGGTGTTTGTGACTCAGATGAAACCATACGTTTGGAACATAGGTTTGGAATCATGTAATGAGTTCACAAGGCTGCTAAATATCACCATTACTTTTTGGAAATATGTATAGTTTGGATTTTAGATCCATCTATAGATGTTGGTGAAAATCCTGGACACAACTCAAAGAACATGGGGTTGAGGACGTGAAGCCAAATCAAATCTTGGCAGAGTTGTTATATTTTTAAGATCCTCCAACTAGATTTCTGATGTTTGTTGATTAGGGGGACCCCTTCTGTCCCTCAGTGGGTTCAAGCTACGCTGAACATTGAGCAATTTGTGGGTATTAGTAGTGGAACATTGAAATACATTTTCGTGTGTACATCAGATGTACTTACTAAACATGGGCTTTCATTGTAATTAACATTTCCCTAGTATGAATGAGGTCAGGTCTGAGTGAGTGTCGACTCTAAAAAGAAAGGTTCATAATCCTGAATGAGGATCATTGTTTGGAGATTTGAGGTTTTTCTTCTGACAGCAGCCATTGTTTCAGCACGAGGTCTGGTGTGTGGACAGGACCCTTGTCTTGTAAGCGGCTCAAAACCAACCCAGTCCACACCCCCCTGATGGTGGAGACAGAAAACCTGCCCAGGTCCAAGTTAAAGTCAGAAATAGACTCAATAACAGCAGAAACTTGATGAGGAGACTGTTGGGACTTGAATATAAAAAAAACATTAAAATTCAGTAAAAATATTATGAATAGAATTCCAGTGTTACTCCACAAGCGGCCCTCCGCTCAGGCCTTTTGCTCCTGGTGGGGGGCGGAGGAGTCGGGGAGCCCACCACAGCCCTCTGACCCTCCAAGCCCCCCCTTCTCCCTCTCCGTACCGGGGCCAACCGCAGGAATGTGAGCCGCTGTCAGGAAGCTGTAAAGTGCTGACGCGGAGGTCAGCGAGCGTTTACACACATGTGGCTTTACTTTCACAACTCCATCTTGCTTTTTTCTTTCCTTTCTCCTTCATCTGCTCCCTGTGATTTTTTTTTTAGCCTTATCTTCTTCTTTCCTCAACCCCCCCCCCCCCATTGTCTTTTTTTGTGTTCCAACAGGCCGGGTGTTATATTGTATTCATGCCATTTGCACAAACAGTTTCAAGTATTGTTATTGATTGGGCTAACCGCGAAATAATTGATCTAAATAATAGAAGATATCATATTATGCAGTCAAATGTCTGTGATGGGCAAAGATGAGTCTGTCGACAGAACACCAATGATGGAAAATGCACAAGAATAATCAAAAATGTTTTGATTTAGATATGTGTAACCTATTTGTAGAATAATATTCCAGGCAGTGGTGTTGAATTTAGAGTCTGGACACCAAACCCATTTCTTGAAGTTGATTGAGGATGTTCTACTTGGCTTTGTCAAACAAACCAACACTGAAGATTGATGGCAGCCTGTTTTGGCAGGATTGAGTGTTTTCATCGCCTGAAAATCTTAGTATCTTTGGGATGAAAAAAAAGAAGGACATTGTGCAGGTCCAACATGGAAAACAGCTTTGAAGTGCCAAAGAGAATAAAAGTGAATGGAAGCCTTAGTAAAAAAAAAAAATCGGGATTTACAAGAACAGTAGTCATATTCTTAGGATTAATATGAGTACATGTGTATAGCAGAAAGTGGGAGCATACAGCAGTGGGGGTTAACAGTATCCATTTTGGGGCTCTGACACAGCTGGAGTGTGCCGTGCAGCCTTGGCATAACTGTTTTTAGATTGTTGTCGTCCATCTGTGTGACCGCTCACATCCTTTGTATCATAGTTATCATACCTGTTGTGCATGTGCATTATTTGCTCATGTCTTTAAAAGTGGAATGGAGCTGTAGACACACAGCCCAGTAGACCTGCCACATGCCTGTGTGTTTTCCCAAGTTGTGAGAGTCCTGATTTCATTAGCTGCTCCGTTTTGTCTTGACTGCTTTGGAGAAGCCCAGAAATTCCACAGGGCCAGATCCACCATGTGGTTCTGCTCGGCTTCAGGAAACACTGGCCATGGACTGTAGTATGAGAGCAGGCAGCTCTCCTCTCTTGTTTTGACTGAGGCAGTGAGGGCAGAGCTCCCTTCATCTGCTCTTCACATTCCACTTTGAGCAGAAAAAAACTTTCACACAATCTCACTTTTACTCCTCTCTATATGTGTGTGTGTGTGGGTATATGGGCACTTTATATCTGGAATGCTCCTGCCTTGAATTTCATGCTAGTAGGTTTTTTTATGCGTGTCAAACAGAAGCTTAGAACATAATATCCTGATGTGTTTTAACTCTGTGAGCCTCATGAAGTCTATTGGAGCACAGAGCTATGGATATATTATATAACGTATGATTTTGGTATTGGGCTAATTTTAATATCAACTTCCATAAACAAACTTGAAGCAGGTAAAAGGTAACTCACTCAGCTGCAGTTTTGCAATCACAACCATTCATTTAGTGGAGTAATACCAAGACATATCTCTCATAGCCAGCAAACTAAATTAGGTAAATTAACAACTTTATACTTCATACACATGACCAGATGAGTGACAACCTTCTTTTTGCTCATTTTCTGTAACCAGTGTAACATGAAAGCATGAAGCAGCAAGTAGCCCGGCATCAGTTAATTAGCTAGCTAGCTTTAATGCAACGCTGGTTACAGAAAACAAGCCAAACATCAGGCTAATGGCCTGTGGCCCTCACTAGAAGACTGTCTTCTGCTGCTCCTGCTAGTCACGCCCTGCAGCGTTAGGAATGGTCAGTGCTCTTGTGTTCTAGTGTTCCTGTTGCCTTTGGAAGAAGCTAGCAAAACACTGCCATAGCATATCTAAGTAGTTGTTAATTAACCGCAATTACACCTACATGAGATCTCAGGTATTGAAAGTTAACCCTAAAGTTAATGTCTACCATTAGGCATTAGCCCTTTTTTAAGCTAACTAACTGAAAGATCAACAACCTTTACCATTTTCACAGCAATCCAAACTTAATTGAACCAAATATAAGAATCTCTGCCAACCAGTCCCAGCTGTTTGTTTGCCCCATGACTGCCAACCTGAGCTAACCAGCCAGTTGATTAAACATCCCTTCATCAGCTTTTTAACACTGACTTAAGCCAAAAGGATATTTAATGGAAGGACATAAGGCACGGCACTGACCAATCCTAGCGTGGCAGGGCTGGTCTTGTTCAGAGCTGCAATTGAATCCATAATAACTTATATAACATATAAGCTAAGTAGTCAGGTAACTCGCCAGTCAACTAGCCAGCTATCGGTCTCCAGAGCTGCAGATACAATTTATAGACCCACTGACATGTGACACAAACAGAACAACTAACAGCAATTACCATTTTGTTACGTACCACCCAAACTACCATTGCAAACACTAAATGTCCCTTCTACCCCTATTCTATTTCTGTGGTGGCGACACTTATTCTCTAAATATAAAAACAGGTGCTGTTGTCAGTTTTGCATTTTCTTAAAGCCTCCAGCAATGTCGACAAGGGAACTATGAATATTAACCTGCAGAGTGTAGTCGTCTGGTTACTGCTTGTAAGTTTGCCTTAAGCACTCTGTGTGTGTCTTTTCTCCATCAGCACTTTCAGACCATGCTGAAGACCAAGCTAAATGTGCTGACGCTGAGGAAGGAGCCGTTGCCCACGGTGATCTTTCACGAGCCCGAGGCCATTGAGCTGTGCTCCACCACACCGCTCACAAAGAGCAGGACCCATGCTGGATACAAGGTAGGGTCACATGAACCTGATAATCCCTACATTCAGCCCTGTTCCTGAACAGTAAATCTATAATAGCATTATTAGAATCATAATCCAACTGTTTTTCCTTTTGTTTTTGGACACACACGTGCAATTCATTAACGCAGTGGAGTGAAGTTTTTCTGTCTGAATCACATCCTTTAATTATTAATATTAAATGTGTGTGTGTGTGTGTGTGGGCACATGGGTATGAGTGTGTGCATGTGTTTTGGCATGGGTGCGTTTGTTTTCCTCCTCTCCCTGGCTCTGCTTAGTGTCAGATGTAGAGTTTGATCCAATGAGCTGTTTGACTCGCGGCCCTTTTTCTCTTTTCTCTGTCCTCGAAACAGAAAACAAACAAGGCTGCAGATTAAAATAGCAGCCATGCTATGTTATTACACATAACACTTCCAATCCAAAGCAAGTGAGTGTGTCTTTGTGGAGTTGCCTGCCTTGCGACACAGCATTGTGTGCCTAACAAATAAACTGAGGACGGTGGCCACATGTGAGACAGCTTCAAGTGGTTGTGTGGGTTTTGTTTTGTGCATTAAATGTTGTTTTTGGTTACTTAGGCTGTGCCATTTACAAGCATGTCGGAAAAGGAGCCGAATCACTTCCAACTAACTAAACTAAACGGTCCATTTCTGGCTGTTGCCTTAAAATTTTTGGAAAAAAATAATCCTGTCTTGAAATTATGGCCAAGAAACACACATGGAACACACGGTCCCTATGCTTTTTGTTGATATCTGTCTGTGTTTGTTGGATCATGGCTCAGGAGAAGTAACACACACACGGACTATCGTGTGAAAGCAGTCACTTATATATGCATATACGTCTTGAAAAAAGACATTCCCAAGACAGCTTAGAGGCCAGAAGTGCTGAGTTGTCATCAGCACTTCCCAAAAGCTCCTCAAGTTCAAATGTGAACATGAAGTGAAAGTCAAAGCAGAGGAGTTTGGTCTGGCTGCGAGAGATACGCACTCACTCACTCACACACACATGAAAACATGGCGACAAACAAGCTAACCAGCAGGGTTTTTATAGCCCCAAAATCAAATAACGGTTTTGCCGCAATAGTTTGTTAACCTTGAATAAGAATTATAAAATAAAAATTAATTTTCAGCCCAGTGAATTAAAATGAGAATAAAACCGAGCAGGTTGTCTGCAGAGAGAGCTGACAGATGACAGCTTCTTTCCAAATGAAAAAATCCTTCCTGATGATGTGACATTGTTAAACTGATGCATTGTTTACTACAAAGCTCTGCACCTGTTAGGCTGCTCTCCCTCGCCTGTCGCCGTGTCTCCTAAAGACAGCTGTTCTCCTGCCAGGCACAATAAAATCAAGCAAGATTTTATCGTCTTGTAAATGCTGCAGTGAAATTGTTTTAAGTATGTTTATTTTCAGTGCTCCTCCAGCTGGAGCCACACAGACGGACAAACAAGAGAACAATCTTAAACATTTTCATCGATTTTTCATATTCAGTTCCACACGGATGGAAACTCCACCGCGGTGAAAGTTTGGAATCACCTCCCGCTGGATCATGATTTGGTACAGTCAGATGGCTGAGAGGGCTGCTTGGTATCCAAAATGATATTTGACTCTTTTAGATAGGCCTGTCATGATAAATACAGTATCAGTTTATTGTAAATATGGACATCATCATCATGTTTTTGTGCTTGCTATCACCAGTTGTGTTTACATGCTGGATTGTTAACTTAACCATGTAGCCAAAACTTTAGCCCAACAAAACAGGTTTTACTGTGTGTTGTAGGACCAAGACTAATCAACAGAAATAAAAAGTAGTGTGAAGGATCTATCATTATGTTATTTCTGGTCTGTTTTTTTTTAGTTATTAAAGATAGTTTAATATATTTGCCACATGTGTGAATATTTTTAAGAATTAAAAGTCCATTGCTCTTTTGAAAGGGTGAACTTGCATTATAATTCTATGATTTGACTTATTTGTTTGGGCTTTATTATTTTGTTAATTGTGATCGGATATATTTCAAATGTTTTTGTTTTTCTCGTATTTTATCAATTTTATTATTAGAATTTTTATTACTACTATAAATATGTTTTGTTTCTGGTGGTCTTAAAATTACAATAATATTATTAATCGCAATCATTTCTCGGACAGTTTATCATCTCGCAAAAATGGTTGTGACAGGCCAACCCTTTTGATTCTATAAAGGTTTTATGAACAGTTGTTATTTTGTAAATGGAAAACAAAACGCCTTCCGATGGTTTATCCAGACTGAATATTGAAAGAGACTAAGATCCCTTTAACCCCCCTCTCCCCACCTCCCCACACACACACACACACACACACAGCATCCTCTTGCAGCAATCGCTGCCATGATAAAGGATAAATATTGATGTATCGCCTAGGTGCATGCTGCACTCGGACAGACCTGATATCCCTCTCTGCTTGGTGTGAATCCCAGCATCTTCTCGCTGCCCGCTCCTCTTCTGCGCTCGTCGCTCTTTCCAGCATTTCAGAGAATGCCAAAGCCATGTTGCCATGGAAACCACTACAGCTATTCAGCAGAATACCAGCCACACACAGAAAATTCATTTCCCTCATCTGTCTGCGGCATCCTCATATGCAAGTCTGTCTGCCTCGCCGCCTGCATCTGATGTCTTGTGTAACTTCCTGTCTGAGTCACTACCTGCCTGTCTGCATACCTGCCTGCACTACCTGCTGCACCACCTCTGCTGCTCCTGCTCGACCGCAATGAGACATTATTTCTTTTCAAGGGAGAAAACTGAGGAAACAGTGGTGTTTCTTGGATTTCATAAGCTACAATACAATATGATACCACTTATTATCCTCATGTTTTATATTCCCTCTGTTTCATTCTCTCTCCTTCCCTCTCCCAGCCTCTGGTTGGGCTCCCATGGCTGGCTGAGGGCTGCTGTCTCTTTGCCAAAGCTAACAGCTAGCAGGGATGAAAGGCCACCTCTCATTGCCCTGCCTGGCCTGCTGCTGTCAGAGCAGTCCACTTCACATCCATTGAGAAAATGTCTTCAATGCACTTTGCAGCCGTGCCAGCTCCACAGTCTAACTGCAGGACAAATGATGAAATTACTTTGGATTCTGCTCAAAATACAACTCAGCTCCTAACTCTTACATGATGCTGTTGTGTTTGAATTAAGTCGGTTCCAGGAGTGCAAAGAAAGAAGTTCATGTTGAGTTTTAAATCTATAGCTGTGAGCTACTGCGGTGCACAGCCAATTATGTGAATGACTATGAATATATATACACCGTAAACAGTAAATGTGTGCCTCATTCACACCCACCTTATATTTGTAGCAGCCCGGTGATGAGACAGTGTGTAGACTCTAGAGGTAACATCATGGATGTGGAGTGGAAAACCATCATCACTCACAAGAATCTCACTTTACAAAATGCTGCTTAATGATCACATTTGTTGAGAAATGTTTTGTCAAATTCTTGAACTATTACTTACACGAATTTCTTTTGTGTTTTAAATTGTTCTAAACTGGATTTAAAAAAGCTTTGCCATTGGCTTATCACACAGGGGGTTTGGCCTTTGGGATGTGATGGATAGTCATCAGGTTAATTAGTGGTGACAGTATGTGACTAATAGGCCCTTGTCACATAAAATGTCACAGTAGGGAAAGCAAAAATAATAAAATTAGTAATGGCTGAATTCCATTTAGCTTCTCCAGGCTGGGTCTGGTGTAGCCAGCCAATATTTGCAAAACAGATAATGGATACTCAGACTTCCTCTTCTTTGTGCCAGTCATTGTTTACAGTCCGATTAGCAACTTGAGAACTGTGAATGGAGTTGGAGCTGAGAGACAGCATCTATGACCAGATTGTTTCATAAGTAGCCAGTTTTGCTAAGTTAGCAAAGCTTTTTAAAAGCTAAATTGTGGCCAGGCTATAGCTAGTGCACCAGTGATTTTATTTCAAACAACGTGTTCTACACACTATTTTTCCTTCAGCCAGCCAAAGCCCTCTATAATGTGATTGTCCAATACTATTTAGACAACAAACAGAAACCAGAATACTTCCGATACCATAATATGTTCCTGCTGCCTCCAGATTCTGCCTTTGCATGTAGACTCTCTTTATAGAGATGAATTAGTTCAGGTTTTGCTTGTCCTCATGTGTCTACTTGAGGACAGAGTTCCAGCAGTGAGTCTGATGCCTCTGCAAAGCATCATTTCACCGTATACATTTGAATGGAAGCAGTGACAGTGAGTGACACACACACTGACGTCATTGGCACTACCACGTCTTTATGTTATCTGTCAAGCAGAGAGGCTTTTGTCTCCTGTACTTGGTATTCTGATGTCACCCAGTGAGCTGGACGTACCGTCACTTCTGTGTCTGTGAACAGAGAACAGAACGCACAGTGACGACATTCAGATAATGAGCAGCCGCGGTGAGGTGACCGCCGCTCACTGCTGAATGTGTGTACGTCTGTCTCTTTGTCAGATGAAGCCTTTGCATCAGTGTTTTTTTCTGTGTTTGTATAGATTTAAGACAGAGCAGAATTGTTGACATACTAGTTATGGATCTTGGCTTGAATTCATCCTCCGTCCAAACATTTATAGATAATTCCCTACTTCTGCTGCGATTCTGAAAACTTAAAACACCTGTAACTAGAATAAATTCAATGGAACTTACCTCAAAGTTGAAGTTGCTTCTTGTGAACTCGGAGCAAAAACGGTTAAAATGTTTGACTGAATTTAGAGCATGCATTGTTTACGCATGTTATTTGAATGTACTGCTAGCATACTTTGTGTTTGTTTGTTTTTATGGGAACTCGAAGGGGAAAGGTGTTGAAAGGCCGTGAGGATTCAGGTTGAGTTTAACAGTGTGTTGTCTCTGCTGGCACTGTTATTTGTCAGTGCAGGAGCCAGACTGGGCAGCGGTTCAGGGCTTCCACTGATCGACCCAAGCTGTTTGACTCTTCCCAGATGAAAAACTGTACATTCAGGACAATGAGTCTCAACGGTTATGTTTAGTCGTCATTTCTGTCTTTGTCTCTGTGGAACGTTTTCTTACAGATGAGAGTCAACAATCTAAAAAAAGGTTTGATTAATTTTAGCCCTGGGCAAATAAACTTCTCTTGGACAAAATTCCAGAGGAAAACCGTTTTTGTAACTCAGAATCTGCACAGTGTTTACACGAGTGTGACTTAAATCAGGATGGCCTATAAACACATGACGTCTCAGCTCGGCTCTGCCTCCTATAACATCTTCGTAATGTTGCACAAAACCTTCCCTGTCTGGACTAGATTAACCAGCGCTTGCTCTGCAGGCGGATCCCGATGGGAGCAGCAGTTACTGTATTTGTATGAAAGAGAAAGAAAAGGTCTTTAATAAAAAACCCTTTTGCATTTGCATTACAAATTTGTATGGGTGAGACCATATTTGTGGCCTGGAAGGGAAAAAGCAACTCCCCCAGCTGACACCGGTGTCACTAGAGTGGAAAGTTAATGTGTAAGCTAAGACACATTTTATTAGCGTCATTGGAGTATGGAGGATCTTACCATATGTATGGAAGGGGCTGGGAATGTGAAAGCTTCTTTCATATGCTCTGAGCTGCTCCTGTCTTGACTTATATTGAAACACTCAGGCTCTGTGTTATACTCACACACACACACACACACACACACACACACACACACACAGCATCGTCTCTGTACCACACAACACAAACAAGCGAGTACACCCAGCACAACCTCATCCATCTTTGCATGCTGTGGCAAGCGGAGCCAGCTGCACTGTCCTGATTCAATAAGTTTAGAGGAATGTTAACAGCCTCTTCAGGAATGCTGCATTCCCAAGCAGTGGATTCCCAGTCATGTTGGGGGATCCAGACACAGGGGCCTACTGAGGGAGAACGCCAGGATAACCTCCGTCTCTGACAGGGGGAAAGTTGTTTTATCTATAAACGTGCTGTAGCATTTTTATATTGAGCTTAGTGGAGACTAGGCCATAGGTTCCCAAACTATTCTAGTCATCCATCATTTAATCAATTTATATATCTATCCATTAGAACTGTTTATTCTCAGTTTAGATTCCCTTTGTTTAGATTTGGTAATTACTTACACACAGGTATTGAAGCTGACCAAGTATGTGGATATGTATTCATCTATAATTAAAATATATAACATTTTATATTTTAGAATTATATCATATTTTCTATTATGTGAAATGAGATGAACTTCTTTATAATTTTTACAAAGTACAACCTTGCACCTGCAAAAATACAATCACGGCGTTAAACTGGACTTGCTGATGCTGGATGTATGAGTCCAGTAAGTAAAAAAAAAAAAAAAAAAAAAGAAAATATTGCTATACTTTTTTTTTTAAACATAAGTCTATAACACAACCATTTTGTCATTAATAAAAATCTATAAATTAGGATTCATTGAAAGAGGAATACAATATAGTTGAAATAAAATTGCAAGCAGTCTCTGTAGGACAACTTATATAATGTAAGCAATTTTCTGATTTACCTAAAAAAAAAAAGACTTTTCACTTATGGGTATTGTTTCCATGATACTACCCCAAAATATATAAATAAATTAAGCTTGTTGATACGACTAAGTAAGGGGAAAAGATAGATACTACCCTTTTCTTTCTCACACTTCTGTTTTTGCTGCATAGTAACATATAAACTTTAAAGTTCTTGTAAGCAGATTTGGTGTCCTTTGGAAAGAGCAAGGCTAACTGTTTCCATCTGTTTCCAGTGTTTGTGCTAAGCTAAGCTAACCGACTGACTGTTGTGTCATATTTCCTGTACAGGAAAATGACTGAGTGTGAATGGTTCACTGTTCCCTTAACAAGTTTGTGACAGGCCTTATGACTGCATGGATATGCTGGTGTCCTGTCAGCAATAATTTGATTTCGCTATTGACACAATCTTGAGAGAATGACTTTCTGAAAGTAACATTTTTTTTTTTAACGGACATTGATTGAATCAGATATTTTTCTTACTTTTGGCAACTAACATAAGATCACGACTGCCAGATAAAGTCTGATATCTTTCCAAACAGTCAGCTATTGAGGCTTGAACAAAAACAATCGTATTTTCACACTGACATCACATCTTGTGCCATCTGGAAAAGAACACAAACTTTTACTGGTTGGAACAAACTGCGACCATGGGGGGGCAAAAAGAAAAACAGACGCAGATTGAGAGATAGGCTGTTTGTTTTGTCTGCAGCTCCACTGTGTCCTTGGATCAGCGTCTGGGAAAGTGCCTGATGCTAAAACGACAAGTTTCAGAGGTGTAACTGACTGTTTGTCCCTTCACATCACGGCCTGTTCCCAGACCTGATCCAGCAAGACCAAACTGCTCTCCTTGACAACTGTCTCCTTGTTCTGCTCTCAGTCCCTCTTCCTGTCATTTCAGCCCCCTTTCTTCTTCTTCCCAAATCCTCTCCGTAGGGACGGGTATCTCCTCATTGGTTCCTCCAAGTATCTTTCCCAAACCTCCTCCTCTTTTCTTCTCATCCCCTCTGGTCCTTTTTACTGCTGATAGCTGAACCAGCTGTGGCTCCAGCAGCAACAGCTGCCCAAGCTCTGCACCTCTCATACACACATGCATGCCTGTGTGCTTACACACAAATACAGACTCGTACTGACACAGACAGACACACAGACAGTGTGTGCCGCGTGTGAGTGGACCAGGATGTTCCTGTCTCTCTTCCCACCGGCTGGCTTGCTGGGCTGCGGATGTTTTTTCTGTCTCCCTCTGTGTATCCCTCACTTTCTTTTGCATTCACTCACTTTCTTTCTATCAGCTTTGCTCTCCTTCTCTTTAACAACAATAAGTTTCTCCCTCTGTCTCTCCCTCCCTGCATGTCTGTCTGTTTCTCCTTTGTCTTGCCATAATTGTGTTTTTTTCAGGCATTGTTTGCTTCGCAAGTGATTCATCAAAAAATGTTAAATGTTAAAATCTGTTCGCCTCATTTGTCACATATAAACACGAGAGCATTGTTACTGGCAGAGTGACTTTGCCTGCATAAATGTGCTGCATTTTACCCTATGTTTTTAATAAGTAAAAGTTGTTTAGCCTTTTACTGTGTTGTAAACATGCAGAGACAGAATTTAATAACCCAGCATGGGCTGTATATATCTGCACATCTGATCATTTCTATGCATGTACTGATAAACCCAGACCCCAGGAACTGGAGCAATGACTCACAACCTTTTTTTGGTTTGTGGTCTCTTAAAATCTGAGACCCTAACCCTTGTAACCCCCTCAGAACAAGTTATGGGCTGTATGTTATGAGCAGCAGACATGGCAGCAAACATATATGTCACAAATGTTGTAAATGTGTTTCTGTGCAAGTCTAAAAGGAGACTCTCAATCAAACACTATGTCCTGCAATGGCCTATCACTGGCTTACAGCACTTGCTAGCGCCACCACCAATAAGCTAGTGCCACCGCCAATAAGCTAGTGCCACCGCCAATAAGCTAGTGCCACCGCCAACAAGCTAGCACCACCACCAATAAGCTAGCACCACCACCAATAAGCTAGTGCCACCGCCAACAAGCTAGCACCACCACCAATAAGCTAGTGCCATCGCCAATAAGCTAGTGCCACCGCCAACAAGCTAGCACCACCGCCAATAAACTAGCACCACCACCAATAAGCTAGTGCCACCGCCAATAAGCTAATCTGTTTATTGACAGTTGTGTGGACTGTTTTAACAATGTTGATTCATAGACCACATTAGCTGTGGGTTTCTAGCTGTTGTTTTAATGTTATAGTGGATAGATTTCACCTGGAATTGGATTTCCATTAGTCTTCTTTTTATGATACCATTTAGGTTTGGGTTTTTTTAGTAACATTTGCACAAAATGCAGTCTTAGAAGACCCTAAACAGGCAAGTTTTGTTAGCTTTGAAGAGAGCTAGGCTAGCTGTTTCCCCGTTTTCAGCTAAAGTAGTTGCCAGCAGTAAGTTCATAGTTAAGGAACTTCTGACTGGTATAAATATTCTCAACTAACTCTCACAACAGCGATTCAGCACATTTCCCATATAGCATATTTATATTATGATTTCTTAAATATCTAACTTTTTATGCTACAAGTAGACAAGCTAGCAGGTACTATAACCTCACCTGCAGATAGCTTCAGCACACAGGCTGTAGTGTCTCCTAATGTAGGAGATAGAGAGAGAGAGTAGAATAGGACGGTGTCCTCCATAAACAAGAGTCAGTAATGGTGGCCACATGTCTCACCACACATGCAAATGTTTAACCATGCTCCTCCCCTCTCTGTCTCACTCTCACAAACACTTGCACCCCATTTCTTTGTTTTTGTCTCCTTCCTACAAAGCACATACACAAGTTTCTAGGCTGCAGCAGCAATTCACTGAATAGTTTGAATTTCAACTTCCTGCCTTGTCTGTCTGTTTTTCTGTCAGTGTTTGCTCCTTTTCTCTTCATAGCATTCCTTCCTCGCAGCCCCCAAGGCCGCCGTTCCTGTAACTGATCTTTATTTCTGTCTCCGTATCGCTTCATATGGAATCAATATTTTCTGTTTGGCAGCAAAGTAATGTTAAGAGCGAGCTGCAGGAGGGAATGTGAGGATAGAGGATAGGTGCAGGGGGAGGGAGAGAAGCAGATGATGGGGGTGAAGGAGAGAGGAGAGAGTGGAAGGAGGAGAAGACAACAGAGTATCAGAGTTGGAGGAGACAGAGGAGAAACACATGGAAAGTTGAAACAAAGGGGAGGACTCTGTAGATCTCTGGAATGATTTAAGCTGCCTGCCTGACTTGCCAGCAGTCAGTGAGACGACTGGTGAGCAGGCTGCCAGAGCAGAGAACAGCAGATGTGTTCTGGTCTGGGATGGATGGATTGATGTATCAATTTTACCCCGAGCTTGATGTGTAGGAAGCTGGAGCTTGAGTGGTTTGCTTCACACACTGCACAAACACTGACTCATGCAGGCGTCTGAAGTTTGGCTCAGAGAGGCTCACAGCAGCTCGATTCTGCACCGTCAGTGAGTCCAACCTGAATCACGACTCCGCTCGGTCTGCAGAATTTACGATGATTTGAGTCAGTGCTCCTCTTTATTGTTCCAATCATAACTGATGATTTGTACTTTTTGAAAAGCATTCATACACACATTGTAGCTGTTAAAAGTCACTCACTAATTTGTCCCTGGTCCATCTCTGCAGCTTGCTAGTTTCCAGACAAACTCCTAATGCTTCTGTTAGCGTCGATTGGTCAGATGTTGGATCAAAATATGCCCTTTTAATTTGAATAAAATGTACTTTTCTTTTTACTTCTTTCCGTGTATTTTTTAGGGCTTGGTATCAGTAAAAACAAATGTTTTTCTATTTTTTTGATACCTATTAAAATTATTATTTCTGTCAAAACCCAGCCCTAATTTTGTTCCCATAATGTTTCCCTACAAATCAAAACAAGTATTGACAGTAAACAGCACAGTTTCGGCCAATGGTCATATTTCCAGTATTATTCTGTCGGAGGGATTGGATTCATGTCTCAACCTTATTTTTACGAAAGGAAGGTTTTTTTTAGAAGGAAGTATCAAAGCTACTTCTCCATTTTGAGACGGATTCCTTATTATGTGTCATGTCTGCTTGGCCATATTGCTGTTGTCGTCTGCCAGATTATCTGCCCTTCAAGTTTGTGGCTCAGTCTGAAAGGATTTCTGTTTTCTTGGAGGTAGTAGGGACTTTACTTTTTCCATGTGTATTTTCTGCAAATTAAAAATATCCCTCATTCACAAAATCGGCAAGTTTTTGCAGTAATCAAGGTAAAAAGTCAATGAAAGGGTAAACACACAGTCTCTCTGTCATGCATAGACTGCAAATACAGTGTATTAAGGAGGCAGTGCTACATGTGCCTACCGGTGTATTCATTAGTTCCCAACATGCATGACCAACGAACCATTAATTTTGATACTTCAAACCATTTGGCTTAAAAGCTTTGAATAGTGCTGCAAAGCTAGAAAAAGACAGATGGGACTGTCCATTGGTCACTTACTAAGCTAAGTCAGAAACTTCCTGACAGTATCTCATGCTAAGAGTTGTAGATTTCCTTTTGGCAGTAGGTGGTAGCAAAACAGTCAAGTATGTATTTATAAGGTTCTCTGTAATAGTATGTGGTCTAACTGACTCAGTAATGTCAAGTGAAACTGGACTTAAACTTCTTAAACTTTGTGTAGTGCCCCAATGATTTCGGGGGCTGATATTAATACCGATAGTGTGATTAATACTTTTTCACTTGTTTTTTTTGTGTTTTTTTTTTGTTTTACCTGGAATGATTTCTTATTTTATTTGGACTGCGCACATTTTTTTCACCACTCCGAGAAAGTAGCTCTCTGGGCTAACTGAGAAAATAAAGAAAACATAGGAATACATAAACAGCTATATAACCACAATTTCTGTTCAGTTCTGCTGACTATTCATTGATATATTGGTCGGCTGTAGTTAATCGTAGCTTGCACTTGTGTTAGAAGGCCACTTATCAACAAAAACGGCCATTGGAGGTGTAGGGTTCAGCAGATACTGTCTTTAAAAATTTAATAAATGTGTGTATTTCAGTGGGACCTGTCTAGTTTTACAGCATTGTCACGGTTAAGTGCCTTCGTGGCTCCAGGGAGCACAATTATCAAGTTTATGTCCAGTATTCAAACAGTGATATTTCTGCCAATGGGGATGCTGGTTCCGCCCTACGGCAAAATAGTTTCAGTGCTCTACATAGATTGGATTTACACCAAACTTGCTGCCTTCAGCAAAACACTAATGCAGCACAACCATGGGCCTGAGATGCTATTTGTGTCAAACACATAAGAATGTACACATGGCCGTTATAGATACATGTGAATGTTTATTTTTGGGATGATGGCAATATACTCGTGCTTATTTGGCATAAAACTTTAACCCTTTCACATTTTTGTCTCTCATCATTAATCAGCAGGCCGACCTAATAAACTACACATTCAGTTTCACAGTTAGTGCATCCATGAGTTCATGAATGCTTCAACTCACACGTTGCTATGTTCACTGCAGACCACAGTTTAATACTAGGTGTAAATAGGCTCAGTGTTGTCTTGGCCCCAAAGGAAAAAATATCAGTGCAGTTGAAATAAGTGCTTCAAGTAATGCAACCAAAAAACGAATGAAGAATTCAACTTCAGAGTTTTAGTGGTGCATCTGTTATTTAATTTGATCCTTTATTTATATATAATAAACATTTATATATATATATATATATATATAGCTATCTGTCTCTCATCTTTCTGCTGGAGCCATGTAACAATTTCCTCTTCAGCTGCATGTGTGCTTTGAACCTTGAGGAAACAAACTCTGAATGTTTGCACAGTCTGGTGACCTCCTCACCTCACACACTCCTCACTTATCTTTCCCCTCAGCTCCAACACACATACATACACACATACCTGTTTTATACTAGTTTATTCAGTTGTTGTGCTAGTCTGGAAAGTTCAGCAAAAACAGTTCAAACTGTGTGTTTGTATCAAAGTTTTGTATCTTTTTGTTTCCCTTACTTGTATCCACACAAACTTTAAAAGTATTTCCCAAACTGGTAAATAGGAATCCTTAAGGTCACCTGTAGCTTGTTCATCTGTTGCACACATCCATCGGCCATTCAGCATTAAAGTTTTTGATTGTGGGTCCCTCAGGTGACACCAACATCAACTTCAACAACCAACTTCTCCATCTTCTCATATTAGTCACTGGTTTGGGACAATATATAATTTTTCCCTTGAAGGAAATAAAGCAACCTAAAATGGAGAATCATCTGAATGTCATGCTTCTGCACCTCTTCTTTTCTCTTGGCTCTTTTTCGCAAGTTGTGAACATTATTTAATTTGAGACATTAACTTAATCACTTCCGAACTGTCTAACACCAGAGACAGAAGAGCAGACGTTTGTAGATTGAAAGAAAACATTAACTGCCTTTCTGTGTTTTGGCCCACTCCCAGCTGCTGTAAGAAAATGAAGCCTGGCAGAGCAGCCAGCCTTCATTCAACAAGGAAGCAAGCAATCAGAAGAAATGATCGCAGTTTAAACAAGTAACTCAATATCAAAATAAGAGAGACAGAGAAAAGAAGTGCACAATGGCTCTTTATTGCTTTCTGACATACAAACAGCGCACTGTGGATGGTTGATGTATCTTGGCAAAGTCTCTGGATTTGTTGGCTGGCTGAGTGACTGACCGCCTTTTGGCTGCAGGAGGGTGTCAGTGTGGTCGACTAGCAAACCACCCTGCCTCCAGGCCGCTCCTGCAGACCTGTGGTACTCGGGTGAATGATGGATCGGGTGTAAAGGCTGGATGTCCCACCCCTGCGGTCACCACTAATGAAAACCAGGCCTGAAGAGGCAGCTGCTTTCACTTCCTCAATCTCTTACTGTTGCCTATAGTATACTGGGAATCAATGTCATGTTGTCCTGCAATCAGGCATTTTCAGGGGCTAATCTACCACAGTGTTTGTTTATATATGGAGCAGATACTACTGCTACTTTTGTTACATTTCTTGTAGCTGTAAAAGCCATAATATGGGTAAAGTATGCTTCTTCTGTACATTAACCAAGCTGACTCCTGCTTTCAGTCTTTATGCTAAACTAGGCTAGCCACTTCTTGGCTTCAGCTCCATATTTATCACTCAGACATGGCATTGATCTCTATCTTTTCGTCACACTTTTGGAAGAAACGTGGATACATTTCTATTTGTTCCTGTTACTCATTAACTTCTCCTGTCTCCATCCCCTTATTATTGCTTTATTTCTTCACCGCTTCCCTTTCCTCTTTTTTTTTTTTTTTTTAATTCATCAGCATCTTCTAATTTTCTCCATTTATGCGTTAATGTTCAGGGATTTTGTATGGGTGTTTTTAGATTCGAAAAAAACATTGCTGTCACCACAGTTTTGTTGAATGCATTATTTTACAAAATACTTAGGCAAGACACTGCATTTAAACTAAAATTAAGTAAACCTTACCAGAGATATTGGTGCATGAATCAGTTTTCAGCTTTGTGGTAAACGGTCCACCTTCTTTACATAAGACCTAGCTGTCCGTTAAGCTGCTCTGAGTGACTGGCTGACTGTTCTACATGCTAAATCTGAAAGATCCCATTCAGAGAAAATCATAGCAGAGACTGAGGGCAGGTAGACCTGACGGTTGCAGACTAAACAAAATTGTGAAAGAGGAGAAACAGTCAGATCACGTGTTGAATAAAACAGGACCAGGGCCTCTGCCTTGTATCATCTGCTCATGGTCGGTATCAGTTTGGCATTTCTATCTCTTGATCAGCTGGGTGGACCTCTGCTGTTGTCAGATAATAAAATATAAGATTAAAAGGTAACAGTTTGCTTACATTTCTTCGGGGAATAGTGTTATCGAAACCACAGACTGGCTTGACATTGACAGATGTGCATTGAGCCATGACTGCAGGCCAAATCTTCCATAAATGTTCCAGACTGTTATATGATACACATTTCTCCTTTAGTATTCACACTTATCATTGCGCTCATGTTATCTCCAGCCATGTGTGCTGCATGTAAGCCAGCTGTAATGAACTCTTGAGAGACAGGAGTATTCCCCTGCCCCAGTATAAACACAGACAGGAGTGAAAACTCTGTGAGTGTTTGACTCGTAGCAGGCTCCTCCTCTGTGTATTTTTATAAAGCTATAAAGAACACCATGTAGAGAAAGCGCACAAGTCAGCCATTATTCCTGGACCGCTCTCGAGTTGGCCACATTCCCATAGAAAACTCCAGCTTTGTTCACTTCTTAACTCTCTCTCTCCTCCTATCCCTCTCCATCTCCTCAGTCTATCGCTCTCCTGGTATGCAGTGTCATTACTATGGTATTCTATGGTCCTTGTTGCAGCCACAGCTCAACATCATTTTTTTTCTTTGGGAAATAGCCCACACACATCCTTCAGTATGTCAGCACAGTTACCACAGAAAATTAGAAAAGCCTCCCATCACCACTACAGAAAGACTTAACGCACCCCAGTTTTCATGTACAGATGTACATGAGTGTTTTTAAAGGGAAATGGGTCCACTGAGTGTCATTTTGACCATCCCTATACCAGCTGTCATGATCCATGGCAGCAGTAACTCATCCGTAGCATCTTTATGTAAAAGCTAGGAATTGGCCTATCCAAAAGTCAGCATTGGTTATGGGCTGATATTGGTCAAAATCAATGGACCTGGTATCAGAATGGGAAAAAAAGTATAATACGAAGCAAGCTATAAGCCTAAATTATTATGTCGATGCTTCTCTATACTTCCCATGGACAGTTAGTGTTAAACTGAGGTGTTGTTGTTTCACAGTGATGAAACAGATGAAACACAAGGGATGAGGCTAATAGTGTCTGTTTGTGTCCTCCTACAGGTGGCCTACCTGGGAAAGGTGACTATCTCTGGGACCCAGTTCCTGTCTGGCTGCACAGAGTCGGCGGTGGTGGGCCTGGTGGAGCGTCGCGCCCTGGCCCAGCAGCAGGGCACCTGCCCCGAGGGCAATTCTCTGCTGGAGATCCGGCCCTTCCAGGTGCGTCTCCACCACCTGGACGAGCATGGCGAGGCCTCAGTAACCATGGACACCTACCAGGTGGCGCGGATCGCTTACTGCACGGCCGACCACAGCGTAAGGCCCAACGTGTTTGCCTGGATCTACCGGGAGATCAACGATGACCTGTCCTTCCAGATGGACTGCCACGCCGTGGAGTGCGAGAGCAAGCTGGAGGCCAAGAAGCTGGCGCACTCAATGATGGAGGCGTTCCGCAAGACTTTCCACAGCATGCGCAGCGACGGCCGCATCCACAAGAGCGGCTCGTCGGACGACTTTGCTGAGGACTCATCCACCCCCGAAGACTCGACCCCGGACGACGGTTGAACTGAAACTCGCCTAAACTCCTGATCCCCATCCTAACAAAGCGAGGGGTGACTGGAAGGATGGACAGATTATCTGCTCTCTCTCATTCTCCCCCTACTATCTCATTCTGCCATCAATTTGGAACAAAATTAGCCGACCCTGCGAACCAACACGCCCAGGATAATGAAGTAGCTTTTAAATACTGTAAAGGGAAGGTAGATGAAAATGGAGTTTCTAAAGACCTACATTTACATACAGGGATAGCAAAGTGCTGCCACTTTGAATAAATGCCCCTCAAAGACCCACAGCGTTTTTCAAGCACCGCTGTAAACGTCCTCAAGAGATTGACTCGACACTTCCATCTCCATTTTCAACCACTGTCACTCCTGCACTCAGCAGAGACTCTGTTTGTGGTTCTTAAGCTTTTTCAACCAGGATATAACAAAGTCCAGTCCCCATTCTTCTGACCCCAGCTCATGACAACCTATTGCTACTCTTGCCATGTAGGGACCCAGCAGAAATAGGCCTGCGTCCTATTTTTGGGTCCCAACCCAGAGTTTATGAGACTGTTGGAGCACATAAATTCTTTAAATGTTTAATTATGTGGATCTATGTTCCAATGCCTTCGACCTTGGTAAAAGCAAATGAGGATGTGAAAGAAAAGCTAAGCCTTTAAGCACTATTCATATCATCACTATGGTACCTTAGTCCGACCCCAAAATTTTTTGCCTGCATGGCTGTTAATCATGTGGACGATGGAGCCACAGCTTCTCCCGCTGTATCCGTTACAGCAGGTAGGTAATAGGTACTTAAATATTCAGAGTACGGCACCTGGGCAGGTATAGGTGCTACATAGATGCTACATTTTAAAAGTTCTCACTGGGCTGAAAGCCTGGTCCTGTCTGGGACACCTTAGTCAGTCACTTCTGTTTTGAGTATACCAAATTTCAGGCTGGATTTGCCTGTCAGATTATGTGCCTCACTTTCCTCTCACATTAGTTTGCTCTCTTACCCAGGTCCCTGTGTGTTTGTGTGGCCATGTGTGCGTGCAAACGTTTTTTTGTGTGTTTGTTTGTGTGTAGATGTAATTGCTGACTTCTGTACTTTGTGTATATGAATGTACACGTGAGTGCTTGCATCTCTGTGTGTGAAAGAGAAGAGGAAGATAAGGGGTTGGGGGTGGGGGTTATTGAACGATTAGCTGGAAGTGGAGACTTCTCATCGCCCCAGAAGCATCGGTTTTTGATGCTAAAGGAGGCGCTTTAAAATCAAGACATGGTACTGTGACCATTTGCCACGTTTTCTTACTTTTATCTTGTATGAAATGAAACACATGAGAGTCTGAATGTGCCAGTCACAGAGGTTGTAGGACCCTGAAAACACAGCCGTCCACGATAACGACTGACACCTCCATGCCTCTGCTGAATGTATGACGAGTCCAACGTGCTGTGAGCGCCTCACACCATCCGGTCACTTCAGTCTCCCATAATCTCATGCTATCACAGACAAGCTGTAAGGGACAGCCGGTGACCTGCGTCACTCTGCTCTGCTGCCCTGCATCGAGGCACCGACTGTGGGGCAAAAACCACGCCACTTTCTTCTTCGTTTCAAACCGGACTGTATCAAACAGACTGGACGCCATAAGTGGAAAAAGTCAGTGACTCAAACAGAATGATCAGGTGGCTCTGGTCAACACACAAATATACACACCTACATACGATTATACACATGTACACACACATTGTATTTGAATCTTGCTCAATAAGCTTATGTAAATACAAATGTATCACTTTCCAAATATTACAGCATAAATGTTGATAGCTATTTTAAATAATAAAAAAAATGTTGAGAACCATCATACGATACAGAAACAGTGTTATAAAGCCTACTGTGAATAATAAGTGGAGAGCCTGATAGCGGTGGCTGTGTGTGTGCGCATGTGTGTGTGTCTGTGTGTGTGGAAGGGATTGTATGTGGTGGGGAAGCGTAGTGAGGGGTGTGTATGGACAGGCCAGAGGGGGGAGAATGTTTATAAAGCTGTAGATTACTGTGTCATGTCTGTCTGAAAGCTCAGACGCGCTTTAAATGTTTGGAAATGTTACCTTAAGTGTTTTCTATACAGTGTTTGCAAAGATCAAGAAACAATTGCATATAAAGTATTTACCAAGACCGAGTGTGTGACGGTGTGGTCTGTTTTGTCTCAAATCTTCATCTCATGTCTCACTCTTCCATGTCACCGGATCCTGGCTAAAACAAGTTTTTATTCTTTTAACTGTGCTTGATTTAAACCCGCTGGATTCCCTGTTGCGGCTGCGTGTGGGAGGGTAGATAACAAAGCATGTTCAGTTTCAGAGCAAACAGAACGGGTAACCAGATGATGCTCTGACAGGCCGCCAGGACAGATGTAAAGCATAACCACACAGTCCTCCACACACACACACACACACACACGCTGCAGCACACTGGAAACTTTCCTTAAACTGTTCAAGGTATGAATCTGTTTCGGTTTGTGTGTTTGTAGAAATGTTTGGATTAAAGGCCATAATCCAACACAAAGGCTATTCAGGCTCTGCAGGAGTTAGATGGGGTTGAACTGCTGTGACCAGGTTTGAGCCTCTCACACTTCTCTGCATGTGCTCACAAGTGCCCTAAACACACTCATAAACATAACTTTATGGTATTTCCAAGCACGTTTCAGGTTTAAGTGTGACACTGTCTTTGTCCTTCCCCTGAAGGAGGTTTTTACTCTCCCATTCTTCACATTCCTCTGTCTTCTCAGATCTTTGTTTTATTGTGTTGTTGTGCTGCGGCCTCTCGTCTGCCAGAAAGTGGCAGCCCTCGTCTCTTCAAAGTGCCCACATCAATAACAAGATAACTAGCTGCTCTCTGCTTCTGTGGCTGGCGATCATTTTGCAGCTTAAGAGCTGCAGAGAATTGGAGGCAAAATGGATGCTGTGAAGAATGTTAATGTGCGTTGAATGAGAACACTGCCTCCCTCTGGCAAGAAGAGCTACAGACTTTTGCTTTGAAGGTTTTTTTTTTATTTATTTATTTTTTTTCAGAGGCCTTTTCATGTTGTCATAAACTGTCCAATTCATTACACATTGCTTTCCAAATGGCAGAGAAACAGACAGTTTTGCTGTTACATCACATGCTTATCCAGGGGAAAAAGGTAAAAAGTTGGAAATTTGTGCACACTGATGCACCCAGTGGGCATTGATGTGCATTGGGCAGACATTAAAAGATGCAAAACTGAATCAGCTACAATCACATGACATAATCTGACCACTATGCTGATCATAATCCCTGCAATAGATGTTTCATAACAGTGTCAACAAAGCCTTCCAGCTCACTATACACAAGCTCCACTGTTTAGTTGCCTCTTTGTCTCGGTTCTCTGCTGAGCGTACACTCTCCAATCACTCTCCTCAGTGCTCTGTGTCTGACCCACTTCCAGCAGTGCATCAGCACAGAGGGGCCCCTGTGGGGCCCAGAAAGAGGCCACCCCGGCAGCCTGCGTCTCCGCTCCACTGAGGCGTCAGTCAGTCACTCAGCTCACAATACCACTCTGTTACCGGTCCAGCTGGCCGCTCTTCCTCCTCCAAGTCCCAGAACCGCCGCTCGAACCTCCCGCCAAGGGCCCACACGCTTGAGGTCCGGCTAGGGTGTGGAGCGGTGCCAGTACTGGCTCCTGATCAGACTCCTCTTATTCGCTTACTATCTCTGCCCCCTTTTCTCTCTCGGCTGCCGCTCCCCAAGTGGGGGCCCGGGCCTCTTGGAGAGAGTACTGTAAACATATGTGTGTAACATATGTGTGAAATGGACCGGGACCTGTACACATTCTTTCTGCCTCTGGCTTCACTGATAAAGCTCTCTTTACAATGTGTGGTTTAACATGGTGAAACAGTATTTAACGATTTATACTTAAAAAAGCTTCGTGGCAGAGTTAGTATCCTATAGGCAGAAACAGTAGGAGTCTAAATAAATATGTGCTGAATAAGCAGTGATTGTTGTATGTGCATAAAAATAACCACTGCTGATTCAGAACAGGACACATTTTCAGCCTTCCCTCCCATATGTTTCATGTAGTTTGGCATGAGCAATCTGCATTATATAAGATAGGAATGTGAAAGTAAACATTTCTGGTTGCTGATGACAAAGGCTTATTGTTGTGACTTAAAAAGTGCAAAAGTGAGGAATGAAATGGGGAATGCTTTATAGGCCCGTAGGTTCCAATAATTTCACAAGTCAATCTTTGGTTTTCTGGAAAGAACTTATGTATTTACTGTATTTCTTTTCTTATGGGGAAAATTGGAAAATCCTTGAAATACTGGTTCCATTTGAACCCAAGAAAACATTAACTTTTATGAATATCTGTTAACACATTTCATGTCTTTTTACCTGAAGCTTACACCAGTAAAGTGTTTTGTCTTGACATGTAGTAAGTTAAAAAGCTACAGGAAACTTTGTAGGGATCTATTGTTATGTCATTAGACAAACTAGGAATATAAAGTAAAGGTTCACATATTTGAAATCTAACATACTGAAGGTAATGCATCCTCCAGAGGAGAGGATGGATGATAAAGGGGACAACCTCGGCTGGACTATTTCTTTCTGAAACACAAAGCATTTCCTCTGATCATGTCCAGATCCACTAAATCCTTCATATGATTTAAGATTCCTGTCATAATGAAACATGGATTGGAGTGAGGAGAGGGGAGGGGACAACCTGAGACTCCTGACTCTCGCTTAACCAAAGCCCTGAGGATTCAGTGCACATCACTGGTGTAATACCCTTACAGATGAGATGCTGCCCCGGACCCCTGGGGGACAGGAAATGTCTGGACTGAGATCCAGGAGGAGCTGCTTTGTCAGGAACAAGGGATAAGAAACAAACTAAAACAGATCCTGGAGCACAAATGTCAGTGGCTCTGTCCATAAAGTCCTACTGTGCACTGTTTTTGATGTAATTTAAAGCAGCGTCCACACACCTGCAACTGTTCAGAGTTTAATATGTGAAAACTAGTTGAAGAAGAAAACAGCTTGCTGAAGAGTGCATGTTTTCTGAAGGCACAAGCCTGTTGTGACCGAAATAAACTTGCAGTGCAGAACCTTTCCTTGCAATCGCCCCTTTACAAACAGCTACATCTTGAGCAGACACTGCACTGGTATTTCACAAATACGAACATGACAATGCAGTGATCGACATCTGTGTCTGCCTTAGTACCTTCACTTTTTCAACAAGGAAAAACAATTGTCCATGTTTGACCTTACTATTAATTGCTGCCTTTTGTTTGTTTGTTTCTTTTTCTTTCTTTCTTTCTTTCTTTCTTTCTTTCTTTTTTTTTTTTACTTCCATGCGTCTTTTATAAGAGTTTTTCTGCAGTGTCCATTCCTGAAACTTGCTTTGGATGCCTCTAAGGTTATTCCTCTTATAGTCCCAGCTGCATTATTATGATCTCTGCTCCCTTCCTGCAAGCAAAACTACAAATCTTTCCATTGCAAATCTGCATTTGATTGGTTAGGTCTAGGCATGAGGAGTGATTGTTAAGTTTAGTTTAAGATATCTATGTTTGTCAATCAGAGGAGGATTGGGGTGTCTTTACCAAAGTAATGAAAAAAAAAAAAAAACATCACTTCCTGTTTCCTTTCATTCTGGCTGGGAAAGTTGCATCCGCCAACAGTGAGCTTTTCCTGCTAGCAAGAGATTTGTCCAGCAATTCAAGGTAAAGTAAGCATTGAATATGTGGAAATACAGAAGGTCATGTGAGTCCAACAATGTATGTGTTTTGTGAAGAGGGCTTACCTGCTCTTTCGGATGCTAATTCGATAGCTAGAGCAACAGCCAGTTAGCTTAGCTCAGCACAGTTTGGCTACACCGAGACATGGCTTGATATAATCCCCACAAAACTACACCGTTTCATTTTTATACCTGTGTACGGATGGCAAACAGGATGGATTTCAGATTTGTGTTGCCTTTAAACTGAACCAAGCTAACCATTACTATGCTTACTGCAGGTTGTAGGCCTAGAAGACAAGAGAATGGGGTTGATTTCCTCTCATAACCTTAGCAGGAAAGCAAATGGTTGAAAATCTGTTTTTGCTAGTGTATGATCTCATGTACAGCTGCAACTAATGGGCATTTTATTATCGATAAATCAATAAATCATTTGGTCTACATTCCAGATTGTGAGAGACCAAGTGATAGCTCTAAATGTCTTATTTTGGTGGTCCCAAACCAAATGTGTTCAGTTCAATTTAATATACAAACAAGGAAAGCAGGAAATCACCATACATTATTATTATTATTTTTGCATGAAAATATATTTGAATAAATTGTCAAATTGTTATTATATTTTCTTTCTTTTGGTTGAGTCATTTGTGTAGCTCTATGTTAGGCCTAGTTTTCCCATTGGGCTTTGCTGAACAAAGCCGTTTCAGTTCTTCTTATTTTTTATGTAACTTGTGTATATGAGCACTGGGTACTGTATTTGTCTGAAAATGGATTTTGACAGTTGGAAGAAGTGATGAGGTGTCAGAAAAAAAGACACAGCGAGGGAGACATAGAGGACAATAGAGGAAAGTGGAAAAGAATGCATGTGAAGGGAGAAAAAAAAACAGTGACAGGAGTAAAGACGCAGCTCATCTGGTCGGGCATCTTGCACCCAGATGTTGAGAGAAGAGTTGGGTAATCCAGCTTTGTCACATCCTGCTGTTTCGGCCAAACTAACAGCTCAGAAAATAAACAACTGCCCAAACGGTCTCATCGGTTTAGAATGAGGTCATAGACACAAATAGATAGGAAATAAATATTTAAAAAACACTTTTTCCAGATGAATCTTAAGAATCAAGACTGAACCCTTGCAGCTGTTTTTACCTTGTTTGTCCACATGGTGTCATCATGGCTCCATGTTTTAAGCCGAGTGCTGGTGGAAGAGGGATTCACTAAGCAAATAGTCACAGAACTGCACAAGTGCTGCTTTTAACAGCTTTTGCAAATAGCAGCAGAAGCTGTAATTGTATAGTGTCATATTTAAAATTGCTGGCTGCTGAACCTGTTCTTCTAAGGAACATTTGTGTTGACGTTATCTAACAGGGAATTGGATAAGAAGTTCATTTTTTCTGTTTGAGCCCCTCGCCTTGTTAAAATGTGACCTCTTTGTGCTTCCTCCAAGTGGGAGACTTTCAAATGAAATGACTGAGGTAAAACAGAGGTGAAGTGCTTCAACAGCCAAGAGCATGCTGGAGATCCTTCAGCCTCCTCTCAGCCACGCCTGGCTTTCCTGATTGAAATGCCATGACTTCTACATGGATGCTCCTTCACATTTGCTTCCCTTCCCACATGTCAGAGCCTCTGAGAGGAAAACAAAGACGAGCTCACTGAGCATTAAACACGTATCTTGGCGGAAGATCACGAAACCACAGGATCCTGTTTCTAATTCAGAAATCCAGCAAACAGCCAGACCTGACCTGGATAAAACCTGAAGTGAAGCGGTATAAATATAAATGTCAGTTTGAAGGCCGATTTGGAAAATCTTTTTTTTTTCTCAGCCGGCATCAGCATTATGCCTTAGCATGATGAAACTGAAGGAGGAGCATTTCAGCCATGACATTTCGCTCCGTCTTCTGAAGGAGTCGGCTACCTGCGTGGCTCAGCTGGTTTCATCCTGATGCCTCAAAGCTCTGCAGGTTGTTGGGAAGATGGAAGATATAAGACGGAGCTCATAGCTCATCTTCAAAACATCTTCTGAACACAGGATCCCACAGCACCGTGTTATCTTTCCATCTGACTGTGTGTGTGTGTGTGTGTGTGAAAATGATTCATAATCTTAATCCAGGACAGAAAATGGATTTCATGTGATAGGATCGACATATTTAATGCATACAGTAGATATTAAGCACTGCGTGACACACATTTCAGAGAAAGGAGGGCTTACAGCAGAGCTGGCCATATTGACAGGAGTATAATGTTGTGGCTTTGTGTGGTTTGTTTATAGACAGTGTATGGAGACTTGAAATCACTCACATGTTCATTATTTGTAGATAATAACAATCTGATTTAATTTCCTGACATCCAGTCAGGCTGAAGCAATTAATTTTGACATGGTTTATAAATAAATGATAATGCCACAGCAAGGAAACTATTCTAAAATCAACAGGAAAGCAGGTTGAGTACTGTCACACAGGAGATCTGCTGTAATTTCAAAGTCTGCTGTGATGAATGACACATACAGACGACAAGAGGCAGAAATGATTCCTGAATAGTCCAAATTCTAAATAAACTTAAATTCAAAAACAAAACAAAAAGTGTCTGATTATCATAATCAGACCAGCGCACAAAAGGATTTACAAATCACTGGCACTGGTTCTGTATCAGCTGCCAATTGTTGTGGGTTTGCTGTGAATGTGAGATGCTGCATTTATTATAGCACTGTCATTATTGTGCTAGCCCAGAATATTGGAGGGACTTCACAATTGTTTTATGCCAATAAAATAATGAAATAAATAAAAAACAAGAAGGCTACAAATTAGCCAAGGAAATTGTTGTCAACCATTTTTCCTCACATTTCTTCGTCTTCTTCTTTCTGACTCTTCCTACAATAATCAGATATCTTGTCTTTGTACTTTAATTGAATCACAAAGTATTTGCAAACTCTTGGCTTTTGCTTTTATCACCTCTTTCCCAGTATCCCAACTTCTTTTCAGCATTGGGGGTATAATTCTTTGAGCCCTCACCCTGCCTACACAGGGTGTTTTGTTTTGTTTTTTTTTGTGGTTTTGTATCACCTTGAAGTCGTGTGCATCTCTGTGATTGTTTTGCATACATTTGTAGCCATTTTGCATCTCTTTATGGTGGTTTTAGATATTTGTTTTGGCCCTTTGTGTCTCTTTGTAGTACCTCTGGGTATCTGTAGCTATTTTGTGTCTTTCTGTAGTAATTTTCCTTCTATTTTTAGGGGTCTTATTTATGGTAATTCAGAGTCTCTTTGTGGTTGTTTTGCATCTTTGTATGAATTTCATCATCTTGTGTCATTTTTATTAATTTTGTGTCATTTTGGTTCATTGTGTGTACACTACGTTGTGGTCATTCCTTGTATGTTTGTCGTCAGTTGGCATCTCTTTGATGCCTTTTTGAGTCAAGACAAAAATGAGATTAGCTATAAAGTGCATGTAAACCCAACTACACCTCAGAGTTACTTATCCCTGATACATTCTCTATTGAAGAGTTCTTCAAATAACAGCATTTATTTAATAATGTTTCTAGGGCTGTATGACTAGCTTTCTTACATAAAGAGTGTGAAAACACATAACGGTTGATCCTAAGTGGTCCTCTCAACACTGACTGAGGATTAATTAGTGGATATAAGTGGTGATTAATTTCATTTCTCAGTAATTGGATGCTTGAGTGATGATTACCAATACCTGTCATGTCATTTACGGAGCTGAAGATTTCCCCACTGAATTCTAATCACTGTAAACCAGCAGCCCCGTAAATATCAGAAGTCACAGCAGCAACAAGGTGCTCAGAAGACTGAAACTGATCCAGGCTCTGTGCGGCTGTTGTCATTCAGTGGCTGACTGAGTGGTCGTTCAGGTGATATCTCAGAGTGTCTCAGAGTGCACCCTGATACAGTGGACACACTTACGTTCCTCTGTGAGGACGTCTTAAGTCCAGACTGCGATTGAAGGTGTCCCCCTTCCTCTGTAATCATGTACAGGATGTCTGCTGTCAGGAAATGCGGCTGGGCATCGCAGCGCTGTCACTTGTAATAATGTTAGCCATCGTCTGTCAGCACACTTTATTGAAGATAATCACCGTGTCTCCTCGCTTCGCTGTGTAGGGACTGGAAAGGTCACAGGTCACTTTGTCTAGATGAGAGGGGACGACTGAAACTCCGCTACTGAAATGAGAAACAACCTCAGGACCCTCGCTCCTGTCAGTCTCGATGCTGTACAGTCTGACTTCAAGCCTTCCCTGTAATTGCTGGTTACATAATGTCCTATTAGTCTTATGCACTAAAGATGCTTTAATATGTGATTAGAGCTGCTGAACTACACTGACAGCACTGAGTCATTGCATTTATTTTTTTAATATAAATATTATGTAGCAGGACTCCACAGGCAAATATTCTTTTATTCATGCACTGGTCAAGGTGAAATTGTGTTTAATATGGTACTTATAGTCAATTTGTATTTATAGATTCCAACAAAATTCACCAAAATGGAAATAAGCAAGTGTTTTTATTTATGTATTTTAATTAATTAATTAATTTATTTGACTGAAAGCCAACGCTTTACCTTTATTTTCTTTTTAAAAGTTACAGTCCTTTCACATGCTAACTAGTAGTTTCAATTATGACCATTGCTTTTCATCAATTAATGAAATTAGTTATTGCAATTACGTCTGGAATGACAGAACAATTGTGAGCCTGAAATATTATCTTCAGTCTTTAGATCCTGGTGCTGCAGGAGCTCCTCGCAGGTGATCTTGCGAAAGCTCTTCACATCGTCAACATTCACAGTCTCAGTGGTACCAAGCTCAGCATCGCCTCACAGAGGTCTTAAAACTGAAGAGTCTTTGAAAAGCCTCAAAAAAACACAGGGAGCTGAAGTGTAGCTCACATTACTTAAATCTGTCTGGATTCTCCCTTCCGAGAAACAATACATGTCCACTCTGTACTGTGGCGGCCTAAGCCCACTGTGAGAAAAGCTGCTTTAGTTTGAGCCGCACTGAACCTGAGAACATGATGCAAGAGTGAACACTGTCACAGGTTAGTGGACAGGCTGATGTCCATTAGGCCAGCATAGTTATAACATTCATTCATTCATTCATTTTCCGAACCGCTTCATCCAGGTAATCCCGGGTCACGGGGAGGCTGTGCCTATCTC
>JAOWBC010001387.1:9421921-9436543 GCA_028566105.1 Hypoplectrus providencianus | reverse complement strand
CGAACTCGCGACCCTCGGCACCAAGCACTCTTGCTGTAAGGCATGAGTGCTAACCACTGCGCCACCATGGGGCCCATGATAACATTTACATTAAAAAAAAAAAAAGTTGGAGACAGTCCTCCCATAAAAAATGACAACTTGCTGTTTCTGATGGACTGCATTTCTAATGGACATCTCGATAATTCTTAATAATTGTGAAGGAAGTAAAAGCAGAAGTGAAGACACAGAGTATAAAGGCAACATCCACCTCGGGCAGACAGGAGCAGTGGTGGGTATGTGTAACAAACAAAGGTCTTTGCAGTTGTGTCGCCACAGACGCCAACGTCAAAGTTGATTTACTTCACATATGAAAGTACTTCATGTCCATCTGTAGTTATTTAAGAGAGAATTAGCTTCTCCTAAGTCTTCATTTGCCTTAGTCTCACCATTTGACTTAATTAGCAAAGTGTTTACAGGGTGACTGTGACCTTTAGGCGTTAGGAAGTGTTGATCACCTGCTACAGGCAGGATGCTAAATGAGTTCCTGTGAGTTTTATGAGAGGAGGAGGAGGTGGAACAATTGACCTGCGTGGTCATATGGTTAGCCTACGACCTGCTGATGTGAGTAAGTGCATGGACTGTGCGTCTGTGCTAACTGTCCCAGGAAGAATCACCAGTGACTGTGTTATTTCCATTACCCAGCAGTGGTCTTTCCACCAGAGAGGTTATTTCTGTGGCTCACTCTTCTGCTTATTTGTGTGTGAAGCAATGTGCTGTGTTCTTCTCATGTCTGCTAGCACTGAAAGTAAAAGGTTGCTTGGGTTGAAAATAACACAGAAAAGAGTAGTGAGTAGTAGCTGCAGTTCTGACCAAGAGGATGAAACAAAGATCTTCGAGATTATAACGTTAAACCTCGACCACCCTGAGAGCAACATTTGCCACCTCACCCTGAAGATGTTTGACACTTGTGTGCCAAACAACTGTTTCTGATGGAAGACATTGCACTTGGTATTCAAGAATGGAGCCAGTGACAGAGAGACACTTAATCAGTTTGGACAATGTCCTCAGCCAGAGACAAGTCCATCGGCGGAGATAACTCTTCAGCCTGAGACACCTGACACAGTTCATCAAACTGCTTTTTTGTTGTTGTTGTTTTTTTGCTGGTTTCACTCATGTTTATGTTTCACTCCACATGCCACAATTATTGCTATTATCTCCAATGGCTCAAAAGGTTCACTCAATGGGCTTGATGACGCATGTTAAACAGCAAAATCAACTTTTTGTTCTTTATTTCAGCCCCAACGATTTACTCTCTACTCTACACTATGTAAACTTCCCTTTATACTATTAATTTATTTACTTGCTATTAAATATATAACTTTGGACTATTTTACACAAATGAAGTAAATGACACTGATTAATTTCATTAATTTGCAACATATTGATTTAGTTTTTCATTAGCTCACTCTCAGTTTTCCCTGAAGGAACCTTAAAATTGCATTGGATGTGTTTTCATAAGTAGTCCCTTTGCATTCCCACTGTTTTCTCTCTTAAAAGAAATGTTTTAAAAATTGAAACAGGAGTTCTGGTTTAATTAACGTAAAATAAGTTTACCCCCTCGTCCATCATTTTCGGCCTTTATTGACATGTTGTGGCCCCTTAACTATAAATCAGAGTATAATTAACCAACCTTGAGTTAATCAACCTTTCGTATTCTGAGCGATCGGTGTTTGGAAGTTTTGAGAGGCTCTGCTGAGCCTGGGAGCTTCTGTACATCCTTTTCATCATCACCAAATACTATTTAAGGTGAAAATCACCTTGTGCTTTAATCCATTTAATTTTTAACATGCAGAGCCCCCAAGAAACATCAAAGGAAGAGACATTTTCTGAGGAGGTTTGGGAGAGCTGTCATGAGAAAGGACATACTGTTGGTCTGTTACTGGACACCCTGTCAATTGTATTTATCCTTTATTCAAGGACATTCGCATTGCATGTGTCTTAAATAGTCCCAGGACTCCCCACCCCCATCCTCACCCCCTCTGGGTCTTCTAGACTTGCCTGTCAAAGTGTCACATCCAACCACAGCTCAGTTCACAAAAGGCCGTGCAGCAGGAGGTGCTGAGGGACGAGCTTTCCAAGGTGTGTGTTTGTGGGAGTAGGAATCTTAAAGGGGCAGCTCTTTAAAATATCCTCATCCTAATGACCCAAACAAGAGGCCCAGTACTCCAAAACCATTTTAGACCTTGCTCTTCCGTCATGGATCAACAGATTATATTGTTCGACTTTTGTCCTAAAACTGCCATTGTCCTTGAGAAACTGCAGTTGGTCCTCTTGACATTACAGATGACTATTTAATGAGACATTGTCCTTGGATTCGTCTCCAGGTGTCACAGCTCGCTCAACACATGAATAAATAAGGCATGGAAAACGCTTTAGGGGAGTAGACAATGACATGAAAATATAGAGGTAACACTTGAACCAAATGGACTTTTCTCATGAATATAAAAATATGTGTATGTGGATAATTTATGGCTTAAAGGGAAAGACAAATCTCCCATCAAACAAGGAAACCTTCTTTAGCTCTGGTGGTTAATGAGCGGTGTACATCGATTCAAAGGAAGCTTATCCAGAGCTCTGGCAAAGGCAGTTTGTTTGTGATGCAACCTGGAATTTCTCTTTTCTGGTAAAGCTGTGAAGTTCATCTTTAATGCATACATGCAGATTTCCAAAGGTAGAGGAAAGACATGTTTAGGACTAATGTACCTAATCACTAATTACACAGACCTGATTTGTAGTCAATATTATACAACCCAACAAAACATTTAAAAAGAACAATTATTGAGCTTTCCAGGTGCGTGTAGGTGAATTTTGTCGCCTTTAGTTCCTCAAAACTGCATTATTTTTTATGGTCAGCAGGGGGCACCACCACTGGTTGAAAAAATAAGTTGGATTTCATAAGAAGCAAGTCATCCTTCCTCTCTCTTGATTTTTTCTGTCATAGAAAACGTTTTCCTTATCAGTTTATGGTCTCAATTGCTTGTGTTAAGCTTACTTTATGTCATGATGTTCATTTAGAAAGTTATGGTCCCATTCCTTGGACAAAAAGACAATCTCAAGGGATCAGAAGTGGAATAACATGGCTTATGGTGGTGCCATATTGATTTATTAATTTAAAAAAAAAGTGAAGAAGTTTGGTTTGAAGTCTCTTCTTTTACATATTCCTCTCATAACCTTCAAAATGTTGAAATTAAAAAGATGTTGGTTGAAATGTAGCAGTCAAATAAAATCACATAACCTTTGAGTAACATATTTGTGATTCTCTCCTTAGTTTCGCTTTGGTTGACAGCCAATCCCCACTCCTCACTCTCACTATATTTAATAACACTGGATTCCTTCCCTCCCTCCTTCCTTCTTCTGACCTTTCTTGGCGGTTACATCATAATTCCCCATCAGTGCTCTGACATTTCCTTCCCTACCCTCTGTGTTTCATTACAGGCCTTATGGGAGCAAACAGCGAGGCCAGGAAGTTCAGAGGCCGAGGCAAGCGGTTGGCCCACGTTTCACTGGTGGCAGCACTGAAGGAAAGAGCAGCACGCCGCGTGGTAGACAGAAGTATACAGGATGACAGTAAGACATACAGAAGAAAACAGTATGTACAGAGGGCTGGTTGATGTAAGCAACCTTTTCCTGTCAACCTGATTCGATAATGGAATAGCATGCAGTCTGTTTACGGCCGGAAAATACTCCTTATATTGGGCTTTGCAATACAATATATATGACAGCAAAACAACTCAGATACAATCTTTATATATAATTATATAATCTATAATTTTAATGGACTTGCAGTTAAGCTGGATACATAAAATTTCTAGAGGTCTGTTTGCTAAGAAAAATGGTTCTCTTTCATCAAGTTTTTTTTTCCCCCATCTACAATAGGGTAGCGCTAAGGATTATTTTCTTTATCAATTAATCTGCAGATTATTTTCTTGATTTATCGTTTGGTCGATAAAATGTCAAAACAGTTACAAAATGTTTCGTGAAATCCAAGGGTATGTCTTTGTTGTTCTGTTTAATATCACGTAAACAGAGAAAAGCAGGAAATCTCCATATTTGTGAGGCTGAAAAAAGCTTTTTTTGTCACTATTGCATGAAAAAAACCAAATACTTGACAGTTTCAATGTCAGCTCTTAATCTATATATATGTATATATTTGTTACAGATAAAGAACCCAGAAGCCAAACACCACATAACAGTGTGTGGGTATTTCCAAAGCAGTATCACTACAAGAGGGAATGTATGGCTCTTTATAGCAATCTCACTCCCAAAAAACTAAATCCAGTCAGCAGCAGTTTCTCACTATGTGCATCATTGCAGGAGGTCAGCTTGTTGAATGTTTGATGAGGATCTGAAATGCTGCATCTGCCAGTCATATGAGGTTTATACTCCCACATTAACAAGGTCCCAAAACTCATCACGCCCAACTCCTTCCTATCCATCGCTCGCCTCCAGCCTCTCAGACCCCAGCAGCACAGCGCTTACACACAGAGCCGCACCAGAGCACTTGACCTCCAGCGCCGCCAACCCTTTCCTCACCCTGCCTCCATCAGTCATAGATTCAGATCCCTCGCCCGGAAACAGGCACGCTGTGGCAGGAGTTTTGTCCCCTCTGCTGTTGCATGTATAATGTGGATGTATCTGATGTCTTTCATGTAGTCATGGTGTGGTGTATAATTAATTCATGTACTTAGTATTTATGCGAGGCTCTCCACAGACTGCCGCAACACATTTCCTTGGAAAAGGATAATAAAGAATGTATCCGTCTTTCTATCTCTGTAAGCCACAGACCACACAACACTGAGCCATCCAAGGTCACCCTCCATCTCCACAGTCATAATTTAGCAGGAAGACGGTGTGAAACTGGGGGCAAAGCTGGTGGTGAGGTGATGATTTAAAGCCCACATGATGAGTTTTTTGATATGTAACAATAAGGACAGGCTGCTTTCCAGCTGATTTGCAAATGTGTTTTTGATGACATATTTGTCTCATGTAATCATATTTCCTTTTCTTTAGCAACAGGGCTTTATTTATGCTCATCTTTCCATTCATGACCCATCCCCTGACATATTCAACTGATATATAAATTAATACGGACAGAAATGAACAATTAATAGACTTTACTAGAAGGCTGTGTAAAAATAAATAAATAGATTGTGATTCTTACACAATCCAGTCACACATTTTCATTCCTGAAGCACATCATCTACCATGGGTTTACAAAAGATCAGTTAATTTGCAAGAAAAGAAGAAAGAAATTCTTGAAATTAATAAACCAGAACCATTTTGATTGATTTTCCCTTGATTGCACAGTAAAAATAAATGACAGATGAAAATTCATCAACTGAAGTTGAGTTGTCTTTTCAAAACAACCCAACGGCAAATTGAATAATAAATAAAAAGAAATGAAGGAAAAATAAATCAAAAAGGAGCTATCTGATTTTGCAAATTAACTTAAATTATTATTTGCCTGTGAAGTGAGGAAGTAATCAGAAATGGTTGTGTGAAGCCAGAGAGGTTTTACTGATCTAGGGTCTCTGGTAAGTTGTGATAGACATATATAACTGTATACAGGATGTCCATAAGATGTCTTTGACAATTACAATTTGAAAAAAGAAAAAAGAAAAAAAAAGATTAAAAAGGCAACTTAAATTGATAAGACATATTAATCAGATTTGTTATATGTACTCAGTGATTATCAGAGCTTTTAATCACATTGCATTTGTGTATTGCAGGTATGAAAAATGTATCAAATGTAAAGAAAATGTGTAGGAGGTATAGTATATTCATCTTTAGAAAAGGATAGAGACTTATGGAAGAAATTATAAAAAGTATAACTATTAATACCTCGATAATATGAATACACTGATGACTTTGAATTCAGCGTGCAGCTGGAAATGCAAATGATCTGTGAGTATTCTATTCCCCTGGTCCTCAGGCTGTCGCTGCCCTCACATGCACTTTGAAAACATCCTTCTGTTTATTTCTAATGCTTAGTGGTTTTGTGCCCTGACTTCATACCAAAGCTCGGCTTATATTTTATGCCCTGTGTGGTCCATGATAAGGGATAGAAATTTAAAGAGCTGATGGGATGTGAGGCATGTCTGGGGGAGAAAAAACATGTCTGTCTCCCTCCTTCTCTCACACACCATCACACTGATTCAAAATTCATTCACTCAAGCACTGTCGTACTATCTGGAGAAAGTCAGACTCCAAAGTGCTTGATTTGCCTGCAGTCTTCAGTGTCTCTGTGTCAAAGGTCACTCACTCATCCTGTACGATAGACGGGAGAGAAATCGTGCATAGCTGCAAGCTTAGAATAAAAAGATTGGTTGGCTTAGTGATAAGGAGGGGATGTACCGAAAAAGGCCCAAGGCATAATGCTACTTTGCATAAGAGCACAAGGTTGATATTAATAAAACTTCATAAATGAAGGTGGTCCTGTGATCAGTTGATTTATTATACACTCCCTGTCCTCTTTATAGGCACACCTGTTTAACTGCTCCTTAATAGGTATATCTAATCAGTCAATATGCTGTAGACACAGAACTCTGACCCTGCAGACCGTTGTTTGTGTCCTGTTTAAATTAATAGTTGCAGTTATGGTTTTTTATCCCATAACTCTCTTTGAATTGTAACTGTGTCTATTTTTTTTATCCCTTTCTTTTCTTTTCTCTCAGCCTTTGTTATTCTTTCTGTCGTTATATACACTTAATCATATACATCTAGATCCACTGAAAATCTTTACATAAATAAAAATAAAACTATAATATTAGTTTACTTTTTTTCCCTTAATTTTCCATTCATAAATGCATATCACTCATCATCATCCTCATGACCTACATTACTTACACAAACACTGGCACAAAATGAAATAGTCTCTCAACGGTTTGTTCAACATGACGGGTTCTGTGAAAAGAAAGAGCTTCTAAAGTCACCAGATGTCAATCCAGCACAGCACCTTTGGGATGTTTCGGTACAAAAATTTGCATCATTTGCATCATGCATGTGATGCTGTCATGTCAACATGGACCAAAGTCTCTGAGGGTTTTTTTTGCAGTACTTTTAATTATTTTTTAATCTATATATAGTTAAGACCTTAGGCACTTCTGCAGGATTCTCGAATATATTTCTGCTGCTTGCCTTCTCCCACACTATGGCACACTAAAATCACCCCATCCACCCAGACTATCTACTTTCAACTCCTTACAGTCACCTGTAATCTGACCTCTACCTGTCCCAGCTCCTCCGCCAGCTAACAGTCCAGTCTGCTGACAACAACCACCTTTAGTGGGGCTGAACACTCCACCTGTGTGCGACACGGCCTTCTCCTCAGTGTTCCTGCACTCAAGCACTCACACCCAAAAAACATCAGCGACCCCCCCCTCAATCTACACATTCAAGACACCTCTAAAACCTCTTAAAATCTCCTTAACACTCCCTACCCCTATGAACGAACTCTGTTCCCAACCTGCCTCTTCTTCTCAAGATTATTTAATCTGTGCATTGTTTTCTATCTTTTGGTTTTTGTTGGTTGTTCCTTTCCAAGCATCTTTGAGTATTCTAAAGTGTTATATGTGACCAATGTATTATAATCATTGTGATTATTATTAAATACATCTGGCCCAAGAAATACAGGTTTGGTCCATTTGGATGAACATGGATGAAAAACACTATAAATAAGTTACCATCCAAATGCATTTTATTATGATGTTCTGTCAGCACATCAAAAGTGAATTTGCATCACTGTCACACACAAACACTGTCATGTTGAGCACAAACAAACAAGCACAGAGCACAGAGCCAGACCCTGCAGGAGAATTTCATGTCTCGTTTTGGCATATCGTATTTGGCATGTGTTTGATCTGCTACTTTCTTTACCCAGTGTAAACTTAAAGATTTGATATTTTAAATGTTGAATTAAAGATGTGATTATTTGGGAAGTAAAGCAATAATACTTCATATAATTCATTCAGACGGGCTTAATGTATCCCAAATATCATGGCAGTCTGTTCAATAGCTGCTGAGACATTTCACACAAAAAACGCACTTGTCTGGCCAAAACGATGCACCTGCTTGATATTATCCCTCCAAAATGTGTTTGTGTAGCTTACATTTGTGCACATATATTTGTCCCCACAATAAAGATATGTGTGGGATTTCCACTGTCTGCAGGACTCTGTCTGTTGGCGATGTTGTATGAGCCACAATGCTTGCCTGACTTTGGTGAGTGCACCACATGAAAAGCCGTTCATTTTCCAGCTGAGTGGTGCGGTAAGCCTTCTGACAGGCCAGTCATCCACATGGTTAGAGAGAGGCTGAGAGCTGCAGGGCTGCACAGAGGTGGACAGCCTGCAGGACCAAACACAGAGACACAGGAAGAGGAGAAAGACCTTGTCTGAAGGGTTAATGAAATCCAACAGGCCTTGAGGGCAGACTACTCATCTCTTAACAAGCTTGCTCTCTCACTCCCACCACCCCTCCATCACCACCACCAAACCTCTCCTGTTGACTCTCACCACCACCAATCAGAGCTGATTACTGTTTCTGGGTTCACAGCCCCAGGTCTTTTGTCAAACTCCAAAAGAGAAGTCTGGAAACTTGTGCTGCGTGGAGAGAGCTGAGAAGCTTAATGTGAGGAAGTTATTCAAGGCTAAATCTAACAGAGCTTTGGCTTAACTTTTAAAAAAGTGGAGATTTATTAACCATAACTGTGAGGCCCTAAGCTCCAAAGCTGTACCTGAGATGATTCAGGCTCCTTTTACAGGTTAAAAAGTGTATTATGTCTAAACACACACTTTCATTTCAGTGTGTTTGTTTGTTTGTTAGCATGATTACAAAAAAAAAAAAAAAAAAAAAATACTGGCCTGAAATTAATGAAACTTGCAAAGATGCAACAGTTGCCAGTATTCAATTATAAGCCATGTACATTTTTTTTTTTTAATTTTGTTACATTGATATTTCTTGAGTGTCCAAGTTCCCCTGTAGTTTAATTACGTTTGTATTATTATTATTATTATTATTATTATTATTATTATTATTATTATTATTATTATTATTATTATTATTAGATATTATACTACTATATATTGCATGACATTGACCAGTAAAAGAGAAAGTAACTGATTTGTCATCAATCTTTTTTAACTAGGCATCCATAGATAGTTTTTATGCGACACAATGTAGCTAATTGCTGGCTGAAACAGTTAATTCCCCTGCCCCAGTTACAAATAATTTATTAATAAATCAAATAATATTTTTTGACGTAACACATATCAAGCGCACCTTTCGTGCCGAGGCGGGCTATTTGAACTGTCAGCCCCGCCCCTCTGTTTCGCTAGACTCCAGTTGTTGCGCGTGCAGAATCCCTTCTGCTTGGAACTCATCATGCAGGTTTTGTGGCGAAAAAAATGTTTGAGTTTTCTGTTGGCAGTTTGGGACATTGTTTACTTTTTCCTCAAAGAATTATTTCCCCCCAAGAGATACAGAGAGGCGCCGATACACTGGAGAAAAGTAAGTGTCCGCTGCTCGCGCTAGCATGCATGTTGTGAATGTTTATGTTTAGCTAATGCTCAGGCTGTGATTAGCAACGTTAGCTCAATAGACCAGCAGAAGGTGTTGTGGCTGCCCATTGTTTTGCTTATTGATTGTTTCTTGCCTTCTTGCTACTATTTGCTGCTGCTGTCTACATTTGTGAACTTTATCAATCGTGCTCAAACTAACTTTATCTGGTCTTGCATGTGCGGTATGGTGGGCTCTTGAATTATGTTGAAGAGCTTAGTGTAAGGGAGTTATTTGACGATTATAATTAGCTTATGATGATTATGATTATTATTATATGATTATTTATTAGGTTGTTGCATCGTTTCAAACAGGTTTATAGTACTGTTATGGGGTCATTTTATTGGCTTCTTGCAAATTTTGTAGTTATTGCATTTAGCCGTTTTGCCAATTTACTTTCTATAATATTGGTTTTACAGATAGCACATGCAGTCTTTAGTCACAGTTTTCACGTACAGTACATTAATGATAACCATTTCATTTCAATTCACCCGAATATCATTTTACAATCATATTTGGCAGAAATGTCAGCAGACCCAAATCTGGCCTTAGATAAGGTGCAGGGTGGCCAATTGACTATTGTCTGGTTCAGAATGAAGAATGGATTCACAATGGGGATTGTTTTTATGTTTGCAATGTTAATAAGGTTGCAGATTGCATGAAAAAGAATCAAATGGCACTTAGGATAAACTCTGACCTGTACTCAAATTGACGCTACATGCATTTGACTGACAGTAAAATATCTGACTTGCTTTGAATCTTTAAGTTAGAAAAAAAAAGTTTTGTTAGTGATGAGGATTTTTTTTTATGTGAACAACTTATAATGTTTGAGTCTGGCGTCATTTGGTACACAGGGCCCCCAGCATTGCGCTAAGGTGAATCATGTGCAGCAAAAATGTATTTTTATGGAAAAGTTTGCTTTATTTACCTTAATATCATTGCAACTGAACCATTAAGATCCATTTTATGGTGTAACATTGCACGGCTGCTTTCATTCATTACTAACCTTATAATCACACCCATGTACTAATGGTTGCCAGCTTATCAAAACATTTCATAAGAAGAGATTGCCTGCTCCGAGCCACGGATTTGGGGGATTTTGATATGCTAAATAGCTAAAGTGTGTCTTAGCCTGTTGCTACAGTTCAGTTGGATGGCCTGGTCTTGATTTTTTTAACATCTCAATCCACTAGACTAGAAGATTTCATATAATAGCTGGCATCACTCTCTGCATCTAATGTGATTTTCAGGGGAGGAGTTGATTACTGCTGCTCCCCAATCTCTGCTGTGCTGAGCTTGGTGTTTGCTTGAGGGGTCAGAGCCTAGACACCAAATTTAATCCCACCACTTATCACACATTTATGAAATTAATCAGTTTCATGTGAGTGGTTTGCAGAAATGCACTGGTAAGTAAAATACACAAACAATAACATGTGATTCATAATCACATGCAGAAGATAACAGTTATTCAAGTTCTACTTGCTATTTACAGCACCACTTGATATAGACAGTAAATGCTTTCTTGAGTGCTGAGAAAATGGTCTGGGTGACATAAATTGGATGATGTTGTCAGTTTTCTCTGCTGGTACCACAAATTGTTACTTTAGTTTATGCTAAAAATACCTGAAAAAGTATTGTCCATTATAATGGTTTTGTTATAATATGTAAAAGGTAAATGATGATTCTGATGGTCCTTGGAATAAGTAACAGCCTTTCCTTTCCAGCTGTAGTACAGGTTTCCACTAGAATTTACTTTGTTAAAGTGGTCAATAGTGCTGCATTGAATCAGTTGAAAAACTCTCAAGGTTGCATCTTTACTGAGTAGCTGGAATCCATCTATCCTTGTATTGGTTTACACACAAATAAAGGGCTGAAAGAAACATGCATAATGCAGAAATTTTAATGTGGTTGTTTATTTTTAGCAACAAACAGGTGCTTCATTGTTCGGGATCAAGGTTATATTTTGTAGCTATAAGTGTGCACATTGCAAAGTGCGGCTTTTTAACATCTAAAAAATGATATATTCCACCTTGTCCTTGACCTAAAATACTTAAGTGATTTTACTCCAACATGAAGCGGATTTTTCTCGAGGAGTTACAAGTGACCTTGGCCAAGTGTGTATGTAGAAGAAAGAGAGAAAGCGTGCCACAGTAGAACATAGAAAGACTCCAACTCCCTTACACTGGGAGATTTCCCTCATTTATATTTCCTTCTCAATCTTCTTTTTGGAAAGGTATAGAAACAACTGTGTGGCCACAAACAGACATGGAATTTATTCCTCCTGTTCATGCACAGCACATAATACATTGTGAATATTCACAAATATATTCATTGTATTATGATTTTCACTGTTTAGGTGGTCCTGAGCTTAGTGAGTGGTGGCCTTGATTTGGTTTGATGGAGGGAAGTTTCCCCCTCAAATCTTTTTTACAGTGTGACCCAAAACAGCTGCAGTGCTGTACTAAAGGCTCATATATTGTGCATGTTGATCTGTTAAAGTCAAAATGGATGGTTTTGCATATTATTGAATACATTAAATATTTATTTTTGGAAGTCTAAAACATTCAAAAAGTTCAACATCTGAGCCTGAGGTTTGTTTAAGACACATGATGGAAAGATTCGAAGTTGCCTTAAAAGTAATTTCAGGTGTTTTTTTACACTGTGGCCTGCATGCCTTTACTATAGTTTGGCAGAGAAATGATGTTTCTTGCACCTTTAATACCTATTTTTTCTCAGTTGATTAAATGTTGTCTGCCTTGGCTCATAAAATATAACTGAGATGGTCTCAGGACATCATCGTTGTTGGAAAGAGTGATAATCAATATTAAATTTATTGAACTGACGGATGCTTTGTGTTTGGTTCAGGACAGCAGCCTTGACACAGACCAAGCTCCCTCCTGTCCCTGGATGACACTGAGTTGCTGGAGTTTTTGATGAAATCCTTTATGCACTGAGGGGAGATTCACAGTCTTGATAATAGCAGCTTACAACTTGGTCTCTTAGCCAGCCACTCTGCCAGCTGGATATCTGCTTATTGGGTGTGTGTTGGTACTTCGATCTTGTTCCTTTTATTGGACTTACACTTGAGCCCCTATCCTACCCTGTAAAGGTACTTCTGGTACTCTGGTACCTTTAGTTGTCTGTTGGTCTTTTTCCCACCACCTGCTTACACTGTCATCCTGATGTGTTGCTGTACAGTCACGCAATATGCTGTATTTTCCTGAATCAACAGGAAGTCACAGAGGGTTGAGTCATTGTGAGTAAACCTCCATCCTCTCCAGGCATCCTCAGTTGTTAATTCAGTAGTAGTTGAAATTTAGGTCCCTGTTTTTGTACCAAAGTAAGTGAGCACTTGTTTTATGCAGAGCAGAGTGCAGCCACAAGCAGCTTTGATCTTCTGCATACTTTGATAAGGGCCTTACTTTGTCATTAGACCATGGCTGTCCATGCGACATTTTCAGATACTATTGTGCCTGATGTTTCTCACCTGTAGTGAACCAAAATTTGGTGCACTAGGAATTCAACTGAGACCCCAATTTTTTGGCAGACCAGTGTTTGGTTATTTGGTCTGCACTCGAGTTTATTTGAGGATTCACAATAACCAAAAAACAAAACAAAACAAGAAACACACTATCTGGCAAGAGGCACAAGGATTTGTTTCAAGTGGAACAAACAGCTCAGGTGTGAATGCACTCATTGTTGTTATGGTGTCTGGAATTTGCTTCTGTCTGTTTAAACTAGTAATTTCACAATTTAACCATGTGACACCTCTGCAGTAGCATTTAATTCTGGGCATAAATTGTGTGTTTTACCTTGTATAAGTGTGGCTGCTGAGGAGAACTGTAGTGTTGTAAGGTGCCCGGACATGTTATAGTTATAGTTGTTTATTATTTGCCCTTGGACAGGATTTGTCTTCTGGTTCCACACTTTTAGCAAACCTACTCCATGTTTCGATAGGAAAGGACAGAAACAGCAGGACTAATCCATCCCCCCTACTGTGCTCACCAGTTAGTCTGAGTCCATGTTATTAAACTTTATTGGGTTGGCTCTTTTGAGACCAGTGTGTGCTTGCTGTGAAAAAGCCTCTGGAACTGCAAACCCACAGGGAACACTGTAAGCAAGGTCCAAGGACAAGGCAAAAATGTAACAGAACACTTAACCCGCAGCCAGAAAAATAAAGTCCACAACTCTCTTTTTTTCTATCCAATCAACTGAAATATTTGTTATTTAGTTTTTTTTGTTTGGGAGAATTTATTGTTTAAATAAGGTTTAAGCCTTTGCTGTGTATGTTTTTCTCTGCAAAGAGTCTGTATGTGTCTAATGTGACCTCCTCAACCCTCCGATTACCATGTAACTAAATCACTTTCCTCAGGGGTGTGACACATCACTGCACTGTGGTGGCCTCAACTAGACATGAACCCACTCAGGGCCATCACCAAGGTCAAACGCCACCGTATGCTCAGCTGGCAATGACTAGCTTTTTGCTTCTTCTTCTGTCAGGATTTTGTATCTTTTAGTTTTTTTGCTGTTTACCTGTGCAAATGTGTAGCCTGTCCTCTTTAATTGCACTTTTTGATTTTTTTTTTTTTTTTAAGTTTCTGCAGTTTATGAAAGCAAAATCTGAAGCTCTATCCAAATAATTAGCACTGACCACAGCCCGAATGATATGGGATTTTTGAGACTTATGTTGATTTAATACAGGGATAATTAATCAAAAATTGATATGGTGGAGGATATTGTAATTTTTTAACTGAGTGAAAATAGACCTCTTCATGTGGATTGCGCACCAGTTTTTGCCACCCTACAAATGTACCCAGAGAACTACTTTCAAAAACTTTATAAATAATATTGTTATACAAATCTACACATTAGACTGCCTATGAAATTAATAGAAAATAATTAGCAAATATCATGTCTCAATTGTGCTAAGCTGCATTCTCTACATTGTGTAAAAAAATGTATTCATAGCAGCACATGTCATACAGCATATACACTGATATTGATATTTCTTTGATAAAATCAGCCTAT
>JAOWBC010001387.1:9385127-9398430 GCA_028566105.1 Hypoplectrus providencianus | reverse complement strand
CTGATATTTGCCATGTGTTCGTTGATTGTGTTGATCACCAAAAAAGCTCAGCTATTCTTTCACATTTTGATTTATATAAGAAACTGTTACGTTAGAAGATTTCAGCTAGATCACCTGGCTCCCCTGGGAACTTCTACTGGAGCATTTTGCAGAGGGAAATTGTCCTGAATGTCCGAGTTGAGAGCAGGCCAGTATTTTCCAGTGCAGGCTGAGCTTCCTGTGTTTCTCCTCTCTGCTCGCAGTGATTAGCTCCGTTTGTCATAAGACAGTGAGAAAGAGATGCGAATGAGGCTCTCACAAGTGTCCCAGATTAATGGATTATAGATGAATGGGCTTTTTTTCATCACTTTGGTGACAAATGAAACACTTTATTCACTTCATGTACTGCTCAGTCTTTCCCTCTCAGTCAGTCTTTACCTCCGTGTCTCACTCAGCGGTATGGAATTGGATTTTTAATCTTGTTCTATGGAGTGTCCTGTCTCATCGCGGCTGGCTGCTTCCAAACATATTGCATTAGGAAAGGTCATGGCCTCCAGGTTGACACAAATTTTTTGTTGGGTGGAGCGTCTCCTGCCAAAACTCTTTGCTGTTCTCGCTTTTCTCACTGTCACCACCTCGCTCACAAAAGCACTCATGCTGTCGCCTCATCTGTCTTTCTACTCTCCTTCCTTTACCTGCGAGACACCTGTCCGTCAGAGGGACATCATATTCAATTCTCACTGACATGACTGCTAGACTGCCATGTTTTCTTGATATTGTCTTTGGCTTTTAATTCAAGTGGACATTTTTATCTGAAATAGTCACATTTAAATGATGAGAGTGCTAATGCACTGAAAACGAGCTCAGTTTCAAACTGGGAAAGTAGATGTTTGATTTAAATAGTTTCCCTATTTGTAGGGCTGCATGTCCATGTCCGTTATTTTCTCCATTTATTCATTAATATGTTCGTATAAACTGTCAGATAAAAGTCAAAAACCACACATAATAATTTTAAAGTTGAAGTTTACATCCTCATTGACATACATTGTTTTTGGATTAAGTCCTCACACTGTCAAGGCTGAAAGCAGCGAAATTTTTAACGATGAAGATTGGAAAAATGTTGCCTGGTTCAATGAATCTTGAATGGGTCCAAATTTGCAGTAAACAGCCTGAAATCATGAATCAATCCTGTCCAGTATAAACAGCTCGGGTCATTGGTGGTGCTGGTATGATGGTGTGAAGTATATATTCTTGGCACACTATACACCTGTTGTTATCACTTAAACTGCTTTCCTGGACATGAAAAATAATGTTGCTACCAAATAGAGCACCTTTGGGATGTGGTGGAATAAGATGTTTGTATCATGGATGTCAAGCCATCAAATCTGCAGCAACTAAGTGATGCTATCATGTCAACATGAACCAAAATCTCTAAGGACTGTTTCCAGCAACTATTGTAATTTATGCCATGAAGAATTAAGGTAGTTCTAAAGGCAAATAGGGTCCTACCTGTCACTATCAAGGTTTCCTGATGTAGTGGCCAGTGAGTGTATATGTATGCGTTCTGACTGTGCAGGAGGCAGGAAAGGGATGGACAAGTTGCTATTCTGATCCATGCTATTGGTAATGTGCCCTTTTTCTAGGCAATAGAAACGCAGTAATAGTGGACACAGAGTTGAGGGTACAGAGGTGAGCTCAGGCTTGGATGGAGCCATCAGCACAACAGCGAGACTGCTGCTGCATGTGAAGTGGCAGCAAAGGAATTCAATTATTTCTGTCAAATATGTGTCTTCCTCCAGCATGCTTCAGGGCCTGGTGTCCACACTTGGGGACTGTGAGACATGTCACACACACATCTGTGCAAGTGTGAGGGGGAAGTGATTTCCTTTCTCCAGCTTCAATAGGTCACCAGTGCTGCAGCTCCCATGGAGCGCACAGATTGCTGCACTTAGCTGACAGAGAGATCAGAGAGATTGGCCAAATGACAAGACAAACGTGGCCTTTGTGATGCAACAGGGACGGGTGAATCCTATTCTGGGACTGTAAACTGTGGACGAGTCCTTCTCTGGTGACCAAAAAGCATTTTATTGCAACTGGGGTTTTATTTTCTCATCTCCAGTCCCTAAACATTTTGCTTATCAGAGTAATTGCTGAGTCCAAAGAGAAAACAAACACAAGCAGTCCCAAGTTCTCAGAGCACATGGTCATGTTTAAAATGTTTTTGTCAACCATGGAGGTTTGGCAGCTGAGCTAGATCTCTTGTAGGACGTTTCCAAGAAGTCACATGTGTATGTAGTTGTTGATGTTTTTACAGTATTGAAGGTCTTTTAAACACACATTCAACTTGAAACTACATTGTTGGGATATCTACGTTAGATGGATCCCCTTCTCCCCTGCCCTGATGATAAAGTATTATTTTAGAGTTTGTGTTTGCCTTCCTTTATTTTGCTTGTGCGATAAAATGATCCCATCTGGGAGATTTGTGGCCTGTTGAACCGCGATACAATTGAGTTATTTTGAGATAGTGAAACTGAATGAGAGGCAATAATAGGTTATTGCTAATTTGGATGATTTAATAAATTCTACTTTCAGTATTGAGAATCTAAAGTTATTGAGAACAGTGTATGATATTGATAACCTTATACAAGAAACTAACATTTTCTCGTTAGAACGAGAAACTATCATTACCTCAAAATAACAAGTAATATTATTTCGAAATAACTTGAAAGTATCTTGTTCTAATGTAAGAAATCGTGAATAATTTACTTTTTATCAGTGTGGCAGCAATACGCTTTGGTACTGACCTTCACACGGCCTGTATAAATATTTGACCGTTCGTGTCTTTCACGGTTTTGTGTGTGTACAGAACTGTATTTTTCTTTGCTGGGAGAAGTTACTTTGTGCAAAAAAGTGTTAAGAATTGGCCTATACTGTATGTCTCCAGCAGAAAACAGATAAGCTGGTATTTTCCTAGTGAGTGCTTATTTAAATATATACTGCTAGCTTAAACCAGCAGTCAGGAGCAGAAATTAATGTATATTCTGCATGAATATTGGCAAGTCTTTCTTTTTTTGCCTGGGCTCTGATGACTCATGTGGATCTGCTTTTCTGTTTAATTAATTTAGCCAAGAAACAACCTGAAAGTTAAATAGACACAGCGTTAACATTCTTCTCATGGTTAACTGAGGACTTTAAGAAAAGTATAATTTCTATGTATGTTAACATTTGTCTTTCTATTCAGCTGTGTTGCCGTGTCCCTGATCAGTGGGACTGAGAGAAGCAGAGATAATATCATTTTCATATTTCACACTGAGGTGTACAGTAACGTATTCTTTTTGTTCTTTTTTGTCAGTTGTGTTTCTCTGTGGTGCGTCCTGTGAGAGGCACGCACACTAAGTGGAGCAGAGGAGCATTAGGATGGAGTGCACGGTGAAATAATGTTCATCTATCCTCCCATGCATGCATCCAGCAGAGAGGGACTTAGCCCACAGTGGAGATTTATTTCAGATTGTGTTACATTATTTTCTTAGCCTTGCACTCAAAATAATAGCTCTCTGAAAGACTCTGGGAAATAATGTGTGTGAGCCTTTGATCGTCTTAGAGGCAGAGAGGGATTTTTTTTTCTTTTGTGTTAGGTCAAGAAAGGAGGAACTGTTGCCAAACATGAGCAGATTTTACATATTTTAAATGAAGAACTTGTTGGAGAAAGTTAAAAAAGTTCAGCCTGTTTTTCTCTCTCTATGCAGTGACTCTTGAATCCTTAAATACATACAGTAGATAATGAGACAACAGAAAATAGCTTCTTATCAAACATGAGTTGTTTTTCTATGTTTTTATGGTTTAATACTTTGGGTTTTTAGCCTGTTGGTTGGACAATCTATTGTCTTTTTGAGGCGCGGGTCCTCTGGGACTTTAAGGGCTCTGTACAGTATCTTAGCTGCTCCTAGGACTGCCACTTTAGATGTAGATCCTGGAATCTGTTGGAGCCACTCTCCCAGTTTGGGGTCACAGCCCCCAGTGCTCCAGTGACCACAGGGGTCACATCAGTTTTGACCTTCCCCATATTTTCCAGCAGTTCCTTCAACCATGTTACTCCTCAATCTTTTTGCGTCTCTTCTTCCTGATGTTGCTATCAGCTGGTCCACATCTACTGATACTGTTTGTTTACCATCCACCACAATGTCCGGTTGATTAGCCAATGATAGTTTGTCACTCTGGAATCTGACATCTCACAGGCTCTTAGTTCTACCAACATCAGGCTTTGGAGACTTTTAATCCATACTGGGCCCAGATGTTCCCATATACCATCCGACTTCTTGGTTGTGCCTCTCCATGTACTTTGTTCCAGTTTGCATCTTACACCCTGCTATTACTGTTTATGCTGGACTGGAGAAAAGATGCACCTTGGGTCTTACCTGCTATGATATATCTTGGCCTCTGTGGCTCCTGTGTTTAGTGCTTGTTTGTGGCTATGATAAGTGGCTTTGTGCTACTGGTAGGTATGTCTATATCTTAGTTAAACTCATGTGAAACAAACTAGAATGGAAAGTCAGTAGTCAGTAATGTGTTGAGGGTGAGAGTGCTATGACTAAGAAAAGGCCATGGTGGCCACCATAAGATGAGGGTTACTAAACACAACCAAACCAAATCAAACCAATGTTGGGTGAGTGAAAGCCATCAGCTTCCATGATATAATGAAATGGACTCACCTTTATTGTGATCAAAGATTGTGGCCATATGTCCCAACCTTAGATCATAGTGAAATGAATCATTAGCTGCAGTCCTCATGACTTGTTTACCACTGTTCTGACTTAATGATTGCCTTCTATCCTGGAAAGTCTGCAGAAATCATGTTCGTTAGAAGCTATATTGGATAGAGATAATTATCTTCCAGTATTTATGAAGCCATGGCAGGTTATTTCATGTTTCACACCAGGTAGCTTGCTTTGCATTAACTGCCTGCAGTGTACTTCCAACTCTGACAAATTGCTTCAGTTACTGGTGTGCTCATTCGTGACATGATGAAATATGAGCAATAAGTCTTTGCTGTCTCTGGTGATGATTGTTGTCTGATTTACACCATGTAAGAAGTGAATTAACATCCATATCCTCCACTTTTAGCACCAAATTTTCAACCTTTTATTTACTGCTTGATTTGCAAGTTGTCATCAGCGATTTTTGAGGATGGTGATATACTGTTTTCACCATAAATTTTGTTTATGTTGCAGCTTTATTCTCATTCGAGTGGAGTTAAATGCTTAAGGAGGAAATAGAGTTGCCAATACATTTTTTTGCATTCCTCTTCTTAGGAATTAAGTTATTTCTAAAAGTAAAACCTTGTAATAATAGAGCCGTACTCTTGGAAAAGTGAAATGTGTGTAAAAACAATAGTAACAACTACTGGCTCTTGTTGACTGGACAATTATGGCAGGCTAGTAAGAAAACAAGCCTTAAAGAGACTAAGGAGACCAGTAAGTGACAGCTACTGAGCAGTGAGTCTGATTAGACCGTGTGAATCCTACAGTGCAGTGCTACTCCACGTGCCGCTGATCATTAATATGCACTGTGGAGCTACGTGACAAAAGGCCATAGTCGAGGCAATTTCATTTCCTAAGCAGGGCCTCTGAGGAGTTCATTTCAAATGCCCTCCAACCAGGACTCAGTGTGAATTGCATTTGGACAGAGAGCTACATGATTGAGAGAGAGAGATGGAAAAAAAACATTTCAGACTTTCCACCAGTTAAAAGGCAATAATGACATGGCAAGGGTGAAAATATAGAAATGTCAAGATTCCCCCTGCAGTGTGTGCTCATCTCAATAAACCACGACTCAGTCTTTCCCTTTGATGGCGATTGTCCAGCCTCTGGCGTCGCTCATGGAAGGCTAGAACAAGCGCTCCACAACATTAGCTACACTTGTTGCCTTTTCACTAAGCAGACATGCGGCTCACATGGTTTGTGAATGCCGATGCTGATATGAATTAAATTAAATTTTTAGGTTCTTTTTTTAGATGAAGCAGCAGAGAGATATTTCTGCATTACAGAACTCAGAATTCACTCTTTGAATGCTCTCTATACAACAACATCTCCAAGAAGAGACCATAAATATCAAGCCTAACTGCTCCATATGAGTTTTTGTCAAAAGCAACTTGCAGTGCAAAAATAGTGCACAAGGTTCACAATGGTAAAAACTGCAGTTTCAGTGAATTTATGCTTCAGCATTTTAAAAGACAGTTTAAAAAGTAAATTAATATGTAAATGGCTCACAGCACACGTTTTATGAGCCATGGAAGTAATGTTAAAAGTTTCAGGGAAACCTCTAAACAATTCGTAATCAGTTATATTTCCTTAATATTTATTAAAATGTGTAAAAAAAACACTCGTCATTTTGTTGTTTTTGTTGATTGGTTTTAAATGTATTTCTGTTTTTGTTTTTGTTTTTTTCACAGTAGTTCCCCTGTATCCAGGCTTTGTGAAAAACTGGCTTAAAGCAGCTCTATCCAATAAATGTACATTGATCTTCTCATTATTAGCACAACTGAACTCAATAGGCTGCAAAACTGAGCCAATACCTCATATCCTCACTCGTTAGCCAGTTGGCTGCCTTTGTTCTTATTACACTGCATTGAGTGGTATTGTAGCAGTTTGGGAAAGGTCAGAGGCTACCATAATGAAAAGGTCACCAAATTTAGGCTTTTCTGTTGGGAGTGCTTTGGTCCACAACAATTTTCAAGTAAGCCAGGCCATGCTTTCAGAATATAATGGTCATACTTTCCCTGAGAATGTGTGAGCCTGTCCTGCTCTGAGCCTGACCAAAGCCAGACCTCTGTTAATCACTCTAATGAACTTCAGACGATAAACAGCTAAAGGACAGAGACCCTGACGGTGAGAATCTTTCACTGTGGGTCGTGCTGGTTGCAATTTGAAAAGCACGACACAAAAGGCAGCCAGAGAGAGTGAGTCTGTGGAATCAGTGGCATTTAATTAAATAGATATGGTGAGCGAACAATGCAGTAGATCACCGGAGCTGCTCTTCCTGCCGCAGATAAGCCACCTTTGCTGCAACACAGGTCAAGAGCAGAGCTTGACTTGTGCAGTCTTAATCCATCGCACACACACACCTAAAGCTCCCTAGAGAGTGTAGCACTGACTTAAAACAGTAATGCCAAAGCCTCTTTTTTGCGGTGTATCTCAAAAAGACTAAGAAATTGTTTTGCTTTCGCGCTGCTTTGAATCAAACACAAACACATACTGATATGCTCTTGTGCTCCTGATTACAATGGTAACATGCTGATTTTTAGCTGGTGTTCTGTTCCCCATGTTCCCATTTGGTGTTATCCTATTAACTTTTGATAATTAGTGCAGAGTTAAACTGAGGCTAATGGGAACTTACCGCAGGGTGACTGCAGGATCTTAAAGACTATTAAGATATGATAAATCAGTTAGCCACCCTTGGTGCCCCTATGTTCTAAAAGATGATGAAGAAGTGACCTCTTAAACCCCACAGTAGATAAAACATAATAAAGTGCCCTGTGGGGGAAAAAAACAAAACATTATGGATTTCCCTTTAGGGTAAAATCAAAAAACAGTGCCATATATAAATATGCAGGCATTAATGCTGGTGCTGCACTCCATGTAGCTGGTACCCATTTTCTACTTTTTCACTCCTGTCCCTCAGACAGCCTGAGCCTGCTATGTGAAAGCAAACTGGCCGCACTAGCAGTGAGGTTTAATGATCCTGCAAGACCACATGCACAGAACTAACTGACAAAAGGGACTCAACTGCTTGGTCAACCTCAGTAGGTTTTATTATGCCAACTGTAACCGATATTTTATTTTAAAGCCTTATTGGCTGAAAGGCAGTGATGTGCCGATATCATCCCACATGAAACTCCTGCATGGCATCACCATCTGAAGCTCACCAAAGACTCATTTTTTGCCTTTTATCAAGTTTGCCTTGTGAATTAGTGCAGTTATTTAATTTTATAAACCTTGCACTGCATTAGTCTCACAGTTCATTCTCTTGGACTTTGTTTCACCTGCATCTATGGGATGTATAGTAAATGTAACTTATTGTTGGCAAGTAGGTCTTAAAATGTATGATGGAGTATTCCTCAAGTATAAAATTTAACTTCTGGGTTCCTGCATATGAGCTGTAAACAGGAAGGACAGAGGTTTTAGGTAATTACGTCCATTGCCTGTCTCCGCACTTTGCCTGGTCGCAGCACTCAAAGGATGACAGGTAATCAGCGCTCCGTGATGAGAACATTGTTCAGTCACTTACGAGCAACAAATGACAGACTTGATTTCAGTCCTGATTAAACTGTCATCTTTCAGTTCCCTCTTAGCCACAGATACTTTCAGGACTTTTAAATTAGCTACATTTTAAAAGTGTATTTTTGGCGCAGCCTGTCTAAACAGCAGCCTTCAGCTTTCATGTTCCCCGTCCTGTCTAATATTAGTATTCAGCAGCAAAGAAACATTTACCACCTGTCACAACAGTCAACCAGCAAAGGAAATGCTATTTCTTTATTATTGTTTTCTTCTTTTTTTTTTTTTAAGAGGTGGAGGAGGGGGTTGAAGTGGGGGTGGTGGCCTCGCTGCCTGTGTGAGTGCATCAGAGGAAAAAGCACACCAAAAGGCATGCCTTTTTAGTAAAAGGTCAGAGTGGGCTTTTCTAACTCCCAGTGGATTCGCCGTCTCGCTCGGGAATAAAGAAAACAACAAACACTCTTGCTAGGATGACTCACCAGGCCTTAAAAGGAGATTAAATTCCTGTTTTCCCTCACTCCTTCCGTCCCTCTCTGCAGCAGGCAAGTAATGGTGCTATCTCCCTGCAGATCTGGGGACACTGTCTTGAATATCCTGAGGTGATCATGTGTCGTGGGTAGAGGGAGCTCTGGATGCAGTATATGTGCAATACCTACCAATGTGAGAATACCCTGCAGTTTACCGTCGCTTCTTGTGATTTCTCATCATTTCGCTGTGAGAGACGCAGGGGAATCTTTTATCTCCCTCATTACTTCTAAGAGGGATCCATATGGGGAGGCTAAGTGGGGTCATGGCGGGTGCACTAAAAGAGTGTTAACCACGTTTTGGAGCCAACACATAAAACAACAAGTTATCATTTCAGCCCATTCTGGCTTCTGGTCCAAAACTGATGACCCCCGCTTTGAGACGGCGCACCTTTGGAAGCCCGAAGCCTCCAAAGATCCCCTGCAGATTGCTTATTTCACGGCCCAGATGTATGATTTCACCCAGGCCCTCGGGAGTGGAGGGGCTAATGTTAAATGCAGCTGGCTTCTCCATTTTCTGCTTAATGCTGCCTATTCTCTGCCTGCCTCCCTTCCCTTAACACAACCCAGAGACGCCCGCTATTAATAGCTCAAACGGCGCTGGAATCAAAATCATTAGATCAGTGTTAAAAAAGCATCAGAAGAGATTCAAAGCACTCACCTACTCACTCCTACTGAGCTTATGCATTCTTTCGGGGGGAAAGAAAATGTAGAAAATGGCTCTGAAGTTATTTTGAGCCTGTCTTTGCCCGCTCAGATAATAAAACGAACTCAAACAAACTACAGACATGAAGTTCTTTCATATTCTGTGACAGCAATTTGACATATCCATAAAAACGTTTTTTCTTTAATATAGAAGCTGGCAGAGACATGCAGAAAGATGGACTGTGGACATACAGGCAGTGCAGGAAGGAGCCAGAAACTTCTACTGACCATTAGTACAAATGTACCTTACAAATGAGTGTGGGGAGACAGAGAATAATTGGTGAAGTACTGTGCAGAGCTGCTTCAAATGTTACAAGAGGAGTGCGAGTTGTTACTAGCAAAACAAGTGTGAATTCATCTTTACACTAACACACATGCAACATGTTCCCTCTGCTCCAGAATGTGCAATCACACGTACTGGAGCAGAGGGAAACGAGGACGAGGAAAAGAACACTGAACGACAAGAAAGCAGGAGACGAGATTGGTGAGAAACAGGAAGCTCAGAGAGAATAAAGATGTGCTGATTACAAATGAAGGAGCAGGGAAGTGGAGAGAAAAATACACCCAGGGAAATATCTTACCAAAAGATAATTTTCGTTTTTCTACCTTTGAGAAGAGGAAGCCATTTTTTGACTGTAATGTGTCTTCTGTGGAGTGTTAACAAAACAGAGTTGAAAATAAATCCATTTCATTTTTATTTTAATGTGTGCTTTTTTTGCAATTTTGTACATGTAAAATGAATTCTTAAAATAAGTCACCATGACAATCTTTTATGCATAGTTAAATGTCAGCGCTATTAAAGCTTGTTTGTCACACAATCCTCTTCACACCTGCCTCAGTCACTGTCTTTCCTTCCTCATCAACCGTTTCAAAAACAGAAATAATTGTCCTGGTTGTCCTCTTTTGACTTCATTTAGGCTCATTAGACAGCTTGTTTCTGTCATGCCTCACACTGCAATCAATGAGAAAAAATACCAGTGGACCATGAGACTGAACAAGGTGCAGTGTAGCAGGTAAAACTATTGAATTACAATTCCTTAACTTATTCCTAGTTCCCTAAACCAGGTAGTTAAAGTTGGTTTGCCTCAGCTTTTCTACAATAAGACTGTTGTCTTTTCTGCTTACAGAGACCACAGATGTGGTCCTTTTGGTTTGAATTGCATTTGGGCAGTTTACAGCCTAGTGTGAAGTGTTTGGGAGAGTCTGAGGCCTCGGTTCTCCACTGAAGAATAGTTGACCGCCCCCTCTGGGTTGGGAGAGAGGTTCTGTCCAGAGCAAAGGAGCTTAAGTATCTCCACTTCATGTTCATGAGTGATGGTCGACGGAGTGTGAGATGGACAGACACTTTTGGTGCAGTGTCAGCGTTGATGCATGCCTTGTACTGGACCATTGTGATGAAAAATGAGCTGAACTGGAACACAAAGCTCTTGACTTACCAGTCCATCTACGTTACAACCCTCATATCTGATTAGGAGCTTTCGGTTGTGACCAAAAGAATGAGATAGTGGATACAAGCGGCTGATTTTCCTCTGTGGGTTCAGGGTGTCGTGCGCCCTGAAACCGCCAACTGTAATACATCCTCTCTCCTTCATAGTTAAGGTCTTTACAGGCATTACACAGGTTCCAAACTTTTCATTTCATTGATTTTAAAGTGACAATACATGAATGTTGCATGTTGCACAACCCAGGATGTCCACATATTCAGAGGCTGTTTTGTATTGTCTTGTAGTTGTGAATCTCTATTAAAATCTTGTAGAGCCCACCCCCCTCACTTCTTAATGGCTGTAACTGATGGGGAATTAGTGCTTTGTTAATTGGTTAATCAAGAGTTGCTATGCGGTCTAACAATCTATTCATTAGACAAATTGTCTCACAATCAAAATGAGCAAATGATGCACAGTATAGAGGGAAACCTGCCTGACTTGTTTCAGGATCTTATTTGTTTTCAATCAAGCAGAAGTGTGATAATGACAATAAAAACATTTTTAATATATTGTTAAATAAATAGAGAAAACTACATTTAATACATGCTTTTCTTCCTGTTGGTGCCTTTCGTTCTGGTTTTTATGCTTCATGGTCCAAATACTGGCCATGATTGAGCCAGAAATGGAAAGTCTACAAAGTGACCCATGCAGTGCAGGTAAACTTTCAGAGCAGAGCGTGGATTGATCAGTAAACTAGTTAATTTCTGCCCCTGATTCTGCCTCTGAGGGGTGAATTGAACAGCAATATAATCTGAGCATATGCTTCGTTTTACCATTAACTGTAATTGGCTCCTAGTTTCATATTGAGCAGCTTGTGGGAACAAACATTCTTCCGCCGGGAGCAAAGTCGACAGATGCTCTCAGTCTCTCGTTTTCCCTTTGCATCTGCCTATCTCTGCCGTCTGTGATCCCTCTCTGTCTCTCTCTCTCTTCTGTTTGTCCCTGTCTCCCGTTAAGTCCTGCTAAGCTAGTTATTCTTTAGAGCACGCTGACAGTAAATGGAGTGGATCATAGACTGAGCTGGCACCACTGATGAAAATCAAGTCTGCGAGGCAGACCATGTCAGACTGTGAGATTTGCGTTTTAACTTGACACAGAATTTAGTGTTTGTGTCAGATTGTGGGTCTGATACAGTATGCCCTTTGGTCCCTGTCAGGAGCTTCCTGCTGTGAGGAATGCATTAATATTGATTATTTGTTACGTATTAATCAGAACAACTACAAACGAATGGTAGGTACTGCATACTTATGTGAAAAGTAGCATGTCCGTGTGAGTTACTATGTTATTACTAAACTTAACTTTTCAGTATTTAAAGCTTTTTCTGTCATTGTTAAATATGAGTAGACAGACATGCATGTAAAATGCAACTTTGCTTGGTGATGGAAGCACAAAATTGTGAGGAAGCACTTAAATCAGAGGTGTCAAACTGATCCATAAAAACACTCCTGCTTGATAGGAACGAAAATCTGCAGCCACACTGACCCTTTCATTGACCAGTTTGACACCTGTGACTTAAATCAACTGGTTTAAGTTAGGAGAAGGTGACATGAAGCATGAGACAAACAGGTTGACTTTTTCTATAAAGTCAAAACCAAAATGTTTTACCAAGCAAAAAATTGGAATACTCTCTACTCACTCTAATGTCTGTGTATTTCATATAAACCCAAATGTAGCAGCTGCTTAGTTTGGCATAAAAACTGTCAGGTTATACTCTGATTCTGGTCTTCATGCTCATTTTAGCTATCAGCTTAGAATAGACCATTTTGGCAATAACATCCATGATGACACATATACCAGATTAACATAAATGCTGAAAAAAACAGAGTTACCTTAACATGTGCTGCACAAAATGTGACACAAAGGTTCAGAGTGGTTTAGATCACATTGCATGCTGAGGTAAATATATTGTGTATTATTTTATAATTATTACTGTTGTATTTAGCTGGCTGCACAGACATCATATGGGCTCGTTTTGGAGGGGAGACGAGTCTGTTCGGTTCATATTTAGCATACAGAGGAGAGAGTGGTAATGCTCTTCATCTCCATCCCTGCAATCAAGCAAAGAAGCATATTTCCCAAATGTTGAGCATGAATCAGACAATGATCCGTCTTTATCATTGAACAAAGTGTTAAAGTAGCATAAATATAACCTGAGTGTCACATTTTCTCCCGGAGTAGAAAATTGAACATAATCCAAACAGTCTAACAAGTTTACGGCCAACAAACTTACTTATTTAAACTAAATGTATTTCTTCAAATAAATACATAAAATTTCACATACAAACCCCATTTGTATGCATCTGTAAGATGTCAGTGCCTTTGAGTGTGTGTGTGTGTGTGT
>JAOWBC010001387.1:9364316-9374903 GCA_028566105.1 Hypoplectrus providencianus | reverse complement strand
AGGCAGCAAAATACAAGTCATTTATGTTTTACCCTGTGCTCTGCCTCTACCTTGCTTACATAGTAGCATTGATGGACTACAAGTAACACAACTAAAAAAAATTAAAAATAACTTTGTTTTTATGTAACAGATATATATAGTGTGCTGCTCTCATTTGTTTTGCTTCACAATATCAGTGTAAGTGTTGTAATGCATTAATGATGAACAGGTTTGAGCTCTGTGAGTGCACAAAACTCTCAGAATGTCTGTTGTCTAAATTTAAATCTAGCACTGCTACAGCGCTCATTGACCTTTTCAGGCTTGATTTCAATGTTCTTGCAGCTACGTTAAGGGTCTCAAAACAGGTAATGCCAATTATCTTTGTGCAATGTGCCGTACAAGGCCATAAAAAACTGCCATTTACAACATTTGCACCAACATTTACTCTCACTTTTGTTATTTTCCGTTAAACATTTACTAGAAAGAAATCAGAGTGACCAGACTGGCCAAGCCAAACTGGGTTAAATAATGTGGCCAGTTTAAATGACCAGCTGAAGGTCACTTTGCATCGATTTTAATTTACACTGCAATTTATTTTCATCGATCACTGAGACCTTCTCCAAAAAATGCAGAAGCCACAGTGTTCTGTCACTATCCACGCTGGGTCTGTTTGGCTTCAGCTGTGCACTCAAAGGAATTGGGCCGCAGTTACAGCCAAATACACAGTCGTGGGCTTAGATGTGTAAAATTGGAAGAAAATAGCCTTTAAGCTTTACCAGATGCTTGGGGTCACAGTTGCCAGCCGTTACGCAACCACAGTAGACAGATACTTTGGTGAAAAGAAAACAGCTCTGTCTGATGGACGTGAGACAGAGCGCTCACGAATGCAGCCATTGACGGGCTGTAATTGGAGGTGAAATTGACAGGTGGGGAAATGCTCCGCTGTTGTTTGTTTCTCGATTTCTCCTCCTGATTGGAACATTGTGCTGAGGCTTTGTTTATTCCTAAGTGCCTCATGGACCTGTGCTGCTTAAGCCCCATGACCATAACCAGCAGATAAATACATCATCAGGTTGTGCTATAAATAGACCCATAAAACACACACACACACACAGTATGCCACAGAAACACATGCATGCACACACAGCACTGCATCTCTCAGTAAGCCTTTGCACTTATACTTCCTGAGCAAATCACACTAATTACGGTTACACCTCGGGGTGGTGGGACGTAACACAGAGTTCTGTTTCTTTTTCTCCAGCCAGGGGAAACAAACAGCCCAGCCAAGTGTCAAGAACATTTGTATTAGCGTGGACACAGCAGCTCAGAGGGATTCAGTGTGGTTACCGAGGCCCTCCGGTTCTTCGCACACAAACAAACAAATGCACACCATCTCGATCATGCACCTCTTGCCCCCACATCCTGGCCTTTTCCAGCAGCAGAAGCAAGACTGCTGTGTCCATCTGAGTCACCTCAGTCCTCTCCCACTGGGCACTGCATGGTCTCACCTGACAGGCCACATCAGGCACAGAGGCACTCACACACCCATCCATCTACACACGCACCTGTTATTCAGTACTTTCACATATCAACACGTGTGTATGTGTTTGTGTTTGCGTGACACAGAAATACATGCTCCCTGACTGGATAAACATAATTAGTCAACCATTTCAAACATATGGAAGTTACAAATATGAGAAATGTATCTTTCGTTCACTGGCAAATGTAAGATACCTTGAGTTGCAGAATTCAAGAAGAGAGTTTGTTGTTTCTTTGCTGATGTAGGACACATCTGTGTCATGTGGGAGAAACTGGGCTGAAGACACTTAGCAAAGAGGAAAGTCATGAGTTGATTGGCGTTCCTCTTTCATGAACCTTGAATAATCCTCTGGAAAATGTACCTCTGATTATTATGACGCGTATATCAATAACAGTATTGAAGCTCTGTGTGAAGGTCATGTTGCTGATTAAGACATATCATATTCATGAAAGTTTTTTTGTTTGTTAGAATCAGCTTCTGTGCATTGAAGTAAACACAAAACTCAGTTTTAGTGATAATTGACTTGGTTTAATGATGGTTTATCCTGGAGCAGCATGTTTTAGGTAGAGAGTGTGGCGTTCTCCAGGCCTGGCACCAGGAGCCAGAGATGTACTGTGTTTTAAAATGTTTATTTGTTACTTGACTTACAGGCAAAATCTGACACGAAAAGTAACACGGAGCCAGCAGGAGCGTTCGCTTAGCTGCGTCTGTCTGTCCCTCCTCCCCGCTGAGAGAGTGGGCTGGGAGCGAAACACAAGTGGGAGAGGAGATAAAGACGCAGAGGAACACAGAAAGACGGACAAAGAATTAAACACAGGGCTGGTGTGAGTCAGAGGGCTGAAAGAATGATTTGTTGTTACATTCAGTTAGCAGTTGCGCTCAATACACAGGACCACATGACTGTACACTGTGTCAGAGACAGGCTGAAAGACCACCATCTTTCATAGATAGTGCTTTAATTCTGTAATGAACTTGCTGTTGTTGATGGTTCTTGCAGATTGCTGGGGGAACATAAAATACTGTGTGAGGAAAGTGAATATTGGAATTCACTAGCTCAGTCTGGCAAGTAGTATTTGCCTTCTATTTGATTATAATAATTTGCAGGTTTTGTTATGGTTCTTCTGCCCTCCCAGGAATGCGTTATTGCAGCAACCATGATTCAAGTGAATAGAAGCAATCAGGGATCGACTTTTGACAATTGATTGAGTTCCTACCCACTTGGGCAAGTGAAGAAAAGCCCATTAACATTGAACCCTGTACAGCGGCTCTCAGTCCTTTAAGTACTGCACACTTAGTGATAAGCTGACATGCTGTGTTGTCCTCCTTGAGAAAAATTACCAACACCCCCAGCTACACATTGGAGCTCCATGATAACGTACAAAACCAGAAACCGGGCAAATAAAGATGGAAGCACTGATTTTTGATGGCTTATTGAAGAAATAAACAGGTAATGTCAGTTCCAATTAGCTGTCCTACAATGTTTATTCCATTCTGGCAAAAAAAATGTTTTTTTTAAGTCTCTTAAATGTGGAAATGTCCCTGCTTCTCTTTGTTTGACTAACTCACTTTTTCTGACATTTCTAGACCAAATAACTAATTCATTAATTCAAATTGTAAATATACATGATGGCATGACTATTTGAACATCACCGTGTTAAGTTCTGCTGCTGAAAATGAAGAACAGTATGGCCATATAACACATCATTCTGGCTAAATTCCAGCTGAAACCCTATACGGACGTTCTTCAGTCAGACACGAAAATCAATAGCCCCGTTTCCAGATCTCTGTATTCAATACAGTGCATTCACTGTGCCAGGCAGGCAGGCAGGCAGGCAGGGCACCAGAATCAAACACATACTAGGTTATCAAATATGCAGTGAGTATACAGCAGGGGGGTGGGGCAGGAACAGCGAGGAAAGAGAGACAAGCAGTGATGAGAAGATACTGAGACAGTCTGTCATCGTTTAAGGAAAGCATCATCACTTAGTCGGCTTTCATATGCTGATCACATGTTGGTACCTTTGAAGCGTGAAGTGTCTCACCCACAGTACAGCTGTGCGTGACTATCATGTACTGTATAGGTGTACAAAGTAAGGAAATATTTAAAAGCAGCTCCAAAGGTGTATTAAGGATAAGGGTTTAGTTTAAGTGACTGCCACAACCCTTTCCCCTACATTAAAGCAACTTTATGCAAGAATTTGTCTATTTTATTTTTCAAATAGAAGAAATTGAAGTGCCATAGAGTGCTCATAGAATGACGCAGACAGAACATCATGCTTGATGGTTTTTCAGCCTAACATTTCAGAAGCAGAGCAGCTAATATTGGTTGTAAAAGCAATACGCTGGCAGACAGCAGTGTGTGTGGAGAGCCGTGCCTTCCGTGAAACCGAGATAGAGCAAGTGAAGACTCACACTGAGCAAAAATGGAAACTTCAACATGTGATTTTATGAAAAGCATTGATTTTTCAGACTTCTCTTCTACCGTATAAAACACCCCTTACACGAAGATGAAAATTCAGATTCATTCAGTATTAAATCAAAATAGATAGATATTCAGGGCCTGCCCTAATTACTATAAAATGAGTGTAACTAACAGCAAAAATATCCAGTGAGTGCAATGAAATAAGACACAGCAGGCCAGCTAATAATACTAAGCTGTTACTCATCCAAATAAAAGAAGCTTCTCTTCTGCAGCCTTTTATTCTTTGAAGCTTTCACCAACAACTGAGAGTCAGCCCAAGATATACTGTTGTCTTGCAGCCTCTTGGTAGATAATTCTCCTTTTTTTCCCTCTATGCTCTCTTTCTCTTCCTCTGTCCATCACGTCTGTAGAGGCTGCTGAACTCTATTTTCATGTTTTGTCTCATATGAACCGGTTTATATAATTCCCCTCTGGAAACATTGCTATATATATACATATATATATATATATATATATATATATGTTTATTTATTTTTTCTTTACCAATTTCTTACTGATCAAAAGTCTAGATATCTTTGCCTGTGTGTCAGCACTTGTTTGTTTATTGTTCCCCAAACAAACAGATTGGATGATGGCATGCTGCATGTGTCTGGTTCTACACCTCTGAATCACTGCCCGCGCCCCCAATTTGTGTAGTGAATCCAATACTGCAGGTCTGGTGTTGTGCTCATTGAAAGCTGGTTACAAAAACACTCGAACAATCAGGGTTTTTTAGTGACTTCAACTTCTGACACTGCTTTCTATTTCCATAAAAATAGCAGAAAAGTGACTGGGCACATTGTTGTGTTTTGCTTTGTGACAGCTTCATGGACACTATGTAAATGATTTGATGCAAGAAGAATTTTACACCTGTACATGAATAGATTTGCTACATGCCATCTACATTTTATCAGAGCTTTTATTTATAGAAGTGTATCAACCATTCTTGTTGTTGTGGTGCCACTTGCAAGATGAAAAAGTTGCCTCAGGCAACATTTCTTTGAAACTTTCCCCTTGCTCTTTGCCTTAAGTTCCTCCGTAAACACATGTCCATTTACAGCCTGTCTGTATTCCAAGCCGCTGCACACACCGGCCAGTGGCAGCATAGGAGTGTGTGTGTGGGCAGAACGATCGCACACTCTGTGGACCATGGTAATGGGCGGGAAATGTCAGTGCATCTGTCCGTGCCCTCTACCTATCCTTCCCTCTGGTGTCTTCCTTCCCCTTCCTCTTCTTTTGCTTCTCCGTGGGGCTTTGGCAGCTGTTGGAGCTGTTCTCTCACACCTAGATGAAATCACAGACCATATAGTGCCGTCACCGTCCTGTGACCTCTCATGTCATCTTTTTTTTCTTTTCTTTTTTTGCTGTTTCATCTTACATCTTAACATTTTTCAATATATTCTAACAATTCTTTTTAGGTAGCTTTGGAAGCCATCTTTTTTTTTTTTGCTTTACCTGCTGCCACATACTCTTTCTGGTAGTATGAGTGGGATACTTACTATCACTCAATTATTTTGCATTGTTGTCATGTGTACAGCAGTAATTGAAAGCAGTTGCGGTAGATCCAGTTTGTCACCTTAGTTAGTACCTTTCTCTTCCGCAGCCCCTCTGCTAAGTACTAAGTACTCCCAAGTCTGAGGAGGGACAACAAGCAGATTTTTACAGAACAAGCAGAGACTCTTCATCTCTCACTGCCTCTCACACATTTGCACAACAAACTGCGACAACACACACGCAGAGCTCGTGTGCTGTTCCAAACTGACAGGCTCTGAGGCTCCCTGTGCAGGTTTGTTTTCTGTGACTCATTTGCCTGACACCATCTCCCCGCTCTATCCCTCCTTCCAGGAGCTACTTTGTCACTTCCTGACAACTTGAGAAAATCCAGAGCTGATTTTAGCATGTTACCACTGATAATGCTGTTAAAGAAACCTTGAGGCTGCTGCCTGAACATAAAGTAGTTCAGTGTGGACATTGATAAGACAGGCTGGTGCCCCGAAGGTGACTGAATTATGGGTCAGATGAGAAAATCATCACTGTCACTCTTTTTTTCTCGAGCATCTACCCAGAGACCTCCTTTTAGGCACTCTGACAAGGTGTTGAGTGTCATTATCGGTCTGGCAGAGGAGCTCATTTGCTAAAAACACAACTGCAATAACATATTTCCATTAGTTTATTACAGTTACTGTAAAATTGTAGAAGAAGCTTGAATCAGTTATTGATCTGAGATTTAACATATTTAATTTCAAGATGTAATCAGTCCAGACACAGGCACCGGTCTCCTAGTAACCTCAATAAAAACTGGTCTTTGTATGAGCCATCAAACGCCACTCCCAGCCGCCCTATAGGGTCGTTCTTTCATATTACATCTGCAGACAAAATTTGTTAGGTAAGCTTTGAATTCCATTTGATTACTTTTGCTTAGAAATCATATATGAACTCATCTTGAGAACAGCCTGTGCAAAGGGAAGCGTAGTCCCACTGAAGGTGCTGCTATTCACACAGCAGCTTCACAAGCCATGTGAGAAATGAACAAGTGAGACAGCCACAGATTGAGGCGCATATGGAAATATAAGCAAGGAGAAGAAAGGAGGGGAGAGGGAGGTTATCAAACTTAATCAGGGTGAAGTAGCTGAGTCAGCAGAGGTTACACGCCAGGAGGGGAGCGTCATCCCTGGTGCTGTCAGCGGCTGGCACTTAAACACATTGCCAATTCACTATTCCTATTTCCTTATCCATTTTCTGTCCTTGCTTTCCGAGGTTCCATCAATTCATCATAATAGAGGGAAAATAAGAAACGTTTTAATACAAGAAGAGATGAAAAAGAAGAAGAGAAGTGACTGTTTTTGGCAGGTACTGTAGAGAGACCTGGCACCATACTGAAGTCCAACTAGCACAAAAACTGCCAGAAGGGCTGCAAGGCTGATCCTGTGACGTGGAGCTGCCATCCTGATTTTTCAGCGCCAAATAAAAATGCAGAACAAGTGACGCTCAGTGACATCACAGTGACCTCCTGGCCCCCTTACCTCAAGCCCTCTCCTTCACGTCCCTAAGACAGACTCAGAGCTCTCAGACATTTCTGAGATTTCTAACAGTATGAAACTCTTTATAAGATATAATAGGAGACTTTATTTTTATTTTTTTTTGTAAAGAAAGAAAATACAAACAAAAAGAAAATAGGAGTAATGATGACGAAAATAAAAATATGATACTGAACATGGACAAACGTTCCATATGTTTTGTAGGGCAGGTGTTATCTGTGTCTATGTGGTTTAACAGCAATCTGTTTCCAATCAGGAACCAAGCAGCTCAAATGGATCCCATTACAGACCAGTTGTTTTTAAAGGAACTATAAACAATAATTTTATCATATCAGGAATTTGATAGTGCTTATAGTAGATTACCTGAGAGAATAATAAGCTATATGTGCAGCTCACCTCAGCTATAAACTGTTTTCTTGTGTGTTGATTTTTTGTCAGTTTCTGCTCATTATTAAGCTGCTTGGCCTGCAATTGTACACACTGCAATGCTCTCAAAGTGTTGTTTCTGGCAGGGAGCAGGCAGTTTTTGTGAAAAAAAAAAAAAAAAAACACTCTAAAACCCACTATACACTTCCTGCTCAGCACCACAAAGTAGACAGACACGGTTATAGGCTCGCCAATGAACACTACGCATTTCACAGCTAAGAGTCTGGATTTTTTCTCAGCAGTTGGAGGAGACAACTCCAAATCCACCTGGAGTCCCATTATTCTGTAGTTTTCTGTAATTTCTGGAGCAATCCATGAAGCAGTTCAAATTCTTAATTTCCTTCTTAGCTGTACATAGATATAGCAGTCAGATGTGTTTTTTGCCTGTGCTGTTGATGGGCTTGAAGAGACTTACTGAAGATCAAATTGGCCCTTCAGGGCCGTCTGTCTGTGAGCAATCAGTCTTGTGTGATAAGGCTGCCATACTTGGTACAGGGTTGTTGAGTGATTTGCTGCTTGGAGCATGTAGATGCATTGTAACACCTTTGTCCTGTGCTGGTAAAGTGGAAATAATACATAGGCTTTTCTATGGAAAAAAAACCCATGTCTGCTATCTTTGTACCTTGGTTGGTGATGTTAAAGGGTGCAGTAGTGCGTTTTTAATAGCAGCCTCTTTTCCTCTTTGGAGGGAGAGACACAGATGATGTAACATGTTTGTTTCCCCCAGAGCTTCAAAGCTTCTTGTTCTACTCAGGGTCGGATTAAACTGTCAGAGGTCCCCAGGGCAAAAATTAATCCCCTGTTTTTCCTACTCTCTTTGTATTGTGTGTAGTTTTTCTACTAACTGGCCCAAGAAATGCTGCGTGGTAATTTGAACAACAATTTCCTTGGGGAATATGCAACATGTAAGCTCTAAACTAAAATAATGAAGGTCCTGAAACTTGATTTTGACTCGGCAAGACAGGACTTCATCATATTGATGTGGTGCTTTTGTGGTACATATCAGCACAGTCCACTGGCTGCGAAACATCTAGTCCCACTGTATGCACATCTTAACTTTTCCAGGTATGATGGCAGGGAAAGATCGTGGTAAAAAAATATCAGGTCCAGTTGACAGCTTGTTTTTTTTTTTTTTTTTTTTTTTTTTTTTTTTTTTTCAAAAAAATATGTTGCTCACATATTAAGTGCATTTATGAAAATGAATCAAATTCAGCTATCATTATGAGGATGTGGCATACTATGTTACAGGAAGCAATTAATGTGTGTGTGTATGAGATTAATTTAAGCATCAACACTAGTTTAATGACTTCATCATTTGTGCTCTGACCTCATTAAAATGCCCAGTAACTTCATTAATGTGTGCGGCAAACCTCATTACAGTTTGCCATGACCTCATCACAGTGCTGCCACAAACGGTGTGCACAGACTCTGAAATAACACCAGCAAACTGGAGCTGACATTGTTATCGTACCTGTTTGTCTACAGTTTGCTGCAGTTTGGCATCAAAAATGGTAAAATATGGATAAGGGGTGATTAAGTAAGCCATGTGTGCGTGTGAATGACTGGGTGGGCTTTGATACCATTGCAGGGTTATCTGGAGGGTTTAACACTTAATTATTATTGCTCAATATCTTTAATGTCAAGCAGTCTGTGTGCTCTGAGGAAGGCCCTAGATCCCTAGATTCGTGGCTTTTAATAAATACCTGCATCAGTAGATAAGATGTTGGCGAGATAAGATGTTTATTTATTTATTTATTTATTTTCAAAATTGCAGCTAAAATTCAGCCATTATCTCTCCAAATGACCCAACTCCATCACTCATTTGAAACTTCTACTTACACTTAAAAAAAAATAAATACAAATCTAACAGTTATAAAATAAGTAAATAAAGCTTTTTACTACTTTAACATATTCATTGGACTTTGTGCGGGAGATCATTTTAGGCCTTTTGTCCAAGTCTGATAGATGGGAATGCTTCCTGATTCACCAAATAAATATAGATATAATATGGAGCTTTATGGGTAGTATAAGAAAAAACAAACACAAAAGCACACAGTGTCTAGTATGAATAGTTTGATGTGAAAATTGTGCTAATGTGGTGAGAAGCAAGAACTCTGCAGCTACCGAACTTCTGATCTCTTGCATCAGTCTGCATGAAGGGGCCAAACGTTGTAAATATTGTAATAGATGGACACTTTGATATTGTAAACTTTGGTTTCCAAACAGAAAATAAAAAAATCTGAAAGAAGTTTTTCTGATTGACTTTACTTTTGTGTTTTTCATTTTCAGTATTCAGGTTTTGAAGTTTATAAATTATAAACTTAATAGCTTTGCATTTATCTGAATTGGTATTAAAATGCAAAGAGCAGCTGTATTATCACCTGAGAGATGAGCCCCCTTTTGTTGTGTGGGTCTGTGCTGTGTCTATGAAGGATTAAGGAAACACTGCTGTGCAATAAATTGCATACATCTCAAAGCATCTGCCAGATGATGCAGAGGAAAACTGCTGGATGGAGACTGAGACGGCCGGAGGCAGCCATCTGTTCCTGCCTCCTGACACTGATATAGTGTGTTTGTATAAGCTTTTTTATTCATTAATCTCTCTTTGTGTGTTTCAGGTGAAGTACCTGGACTGATAATTTAGGAACATAGGCCAAGAATCGGACTGAGGATGCTGTCGTCACTCTTCACTGCACTGCGGACCTTCACTGAGCTGTAAGAGTGCAACTTTGTAGTATCTTTCATTATTGCTATGTTGTAGATTATCAATCGCTGTGTTACCACTGCAGCACATGTGCTATGTTTCTTTCTTTGTGTCCTTATGATACTCTGTGTATTGTAGTCTCCAGCAGTTCCTGTCACATAGCTTTGTTTGAGAGCAGCAACTAACATTTGAGCCAACATTAAGTTATTTTGTTGCTGCTACCACTGGCAGTGTTCAGGCACAGGTCCAGTATGAGCCATTCTCCTCTTTAAGCTGTGACAGGCTGTATTTCCCCATCAAAGTCCTTCTCATAATGACCTCAAGGTGTCAGGAGCTAAAGAAAATTGTGGATAAAGAAATGTCTAACCCAGACTTAAATCAGTCAATCAGGCCAACAAGTCCTTAACAAACTACTGCATTTAAAAAAGGTTTGCCTTGT
>JAOWBC010001387.1:9331621-9343321 GCA_028566105.1 Hypoplectrus providencianus | reverse complement strand
GTCTCTTTCAAGCTACATTTAGTCCACTTTTAGGGCAGATAATTATAAATCCTGGCCAGAGGCTACAATGCCTGTATAAATGAGGAAACCATGGAGTGACAGTGTGAGTGATTCAGGATATAGAAAGAGAGCATTTAATCCTTTAGGCACATATGCACATTAAGTTATGGCTGTTAAAGTATACATGTCTGAATCTATTTTTCTGTTGTAAAGGGTGAATTCTTCTTTTTACATTAGAACCAACGGGATGTTTATGAAACAAAACAGTTTAGCTTTGTTGCAACTGTATGAGCCGGTTATAACAGTAGCAGCAGGTCATTGTGTTAAATGCAAAATATAGTCATTTCTCAGTATTTATAATGGAGTTTAAACTGTTTATCTACACACACACACACACACACACACACACACACACACACACACACACACACACACACACACACACACACAAATAAGCATTGAGTTTCTTCTCTTGTCCGTCTCGTCTTCAGTGGCAGCCAGCATGCTCCCGCTAAGATGACCTGTGTCAGAGCCTACCTGCGGGAGCCTCCTGCCAGCTTACCTGAGACATCATCCTTCCTCCTCAGTACCCACGGTGAGTTTTATTCCTTTTACATTTTTCAGGAACCTAGACTCCAGCTTTTCACTGTGATGGCTAAGACGTTTTTGGCATTTGAACAGTCATTCTTTTCAACAGCTCCTAGAAGTTCTTCACACTTGTTTCTTCTATTGTTACTGTGCCACTAGGATGGTTTATAAAATGAATTGCTACATGAATTGCACTTAAGGGAAGGGGAATTTATTCAAATAACACATTTCATGCAGAAGGTGATATGAGCACCTCTGTGATGTTTACTATGCAGACTTTTTGGCAACAATGTAATGTCAGTGTCAATATAAGTACCTTTTTGCCGCTAAACCTAGTCCATGCATGCAAAATAAAATTATGTTGGTGCATAACTTTAAATCTGATTCAGATCTTACCCTTCCATGATCCTGTCTCCACATTAAGTAAACCCAAACAACACAAAACAGGATGAAGCTCTTTTAAACAAACAGAACCACATGATCCAGTTCAAAGATCTGTAATCTCCATCACTACTGTGTGCCTTAATCTATCACACTGATAGTAGAAGTAAAGTCAAGTAAAGGAATGTGTCCAAGTTATAGAAAGGATTGTGTCACATAGTTCTGCCAGCACAGACACTCGATCCTGCAGCACGTCTAACCCGAGAAGCATATTACCAGCAGCAACAAGTGGGCTCAGATGTACCAACAAGTCCTTTGGTCTGGTAATGAGGCTGCCCCTCCTTATCCGGTGACAGCCTGAATCATTTATGGAGGCCATCAGCCAAACTGGAGGAGGGTACACCTGCACTGTTTACTGTAAGACTAAAGCCTCATCCATTATCCAGTAATCATCACCAGTCCACACAAATTAATATGGATGTGTTACAGGGCTGCATGTACAGTTTTGACTGTGGCTGACTTTAAAGGTTTTTGTTATAAAGGACAATTCGGAGGATTCATTTCCCCACAACTTTGTAGTGAAACATCAGAGGCGAGTGTATTTTTACTGTGAAATTACTGTTGTCTAAGGACAGAAAAAAATGCTTTAATGAGAACCACTGATGTTTAAACCAAAATAGAGGATAATGCCTTATATCTATGCTTCAACAAAACTGAGCTTGTCTTTTTGAAGCAGTGACCCAGAGAAAGAAGCTCTATAGATTATATAAACCAGCAAATGCTTTATTGCTCATTTCCCAAAGCCTCTACACCAAGTTCAAAGGTGTTTTTAAGTTGCCCTATCTTGTTTCTGTCAAAAACTTTTGCATCATAATTATATGGTCTCGCCACATGGTTTCCACCAGAAAATGTAATCAACTGGCAGCCAAGTGTTTTTCTTTTCAATGGCACCTTGCAACAGCACTGTATGGAAGTAGAAAACAGGGGTTCAGAAGTACCATGTAAAGCACAAGGCTTCATGGGAGCATTTGCTTGGGCACCCATATTCACAACACTTCCATGCCTGACCTTTGCATTCTCCAAATATAAGATTGTAAGCCCTCCTGTGTGGTCCATTTCACCAAGCCTTGCTCGGCATGTTATACATCTAGCATTCCATCGAAAGCAATTAAGTTAATACTTCTGTGGCGTCGTGTTATGCGTGATCCTTCCTCTTGGGGTCTCACTGAGTTGATTCTGATGGCGTGCCCTTTAAAAACTGGGTCAAACTTTGCCACAAGCTTGGCTTCTTCCAGAAAGCTTCCATTGTTTGGTAGAGTGTGTCTGTGGTCTCCCTCAGGAAAAGATTTTTCACTGCCAAAGAGTGAATTACAGCCTCGTACCTGGTCAGGACCTGAGGTTTTCTTTCCCCCTGGGCATTTGTAGCTTATCTGCAGTGTAGTCTTCCCCTCAACAAACCTGCAGTTTCTTTCCATTATATGGTATGTATAGATTGTTGTCAGTTATTTATCTGTTTTGGGTTACTATTGCATTATTTTTTCATTATTTCATTCACTTTACATGAAGACTTCCCTGATTGCAACTTCTGCTGTCCTTTTCCGCCCATTTATCTCATCACTGCTTAACACAAACAACAAACCAAACAACACCGAAAGACAGACACACACATACACACACTGAGGCTTCAAGCAACTAGGACACAAATGTTTTTTGTTGCCTAATAGTAACAGAAAATGGCCCAGTTTGCTGCCTGGAAATTTAAAGTAACATGACAGGTTTTGATGTGTAACTACTGACTGGAGTGGTTTGAACTAAGTTTCTTCTTGTTCAGCTTTTGTGTGTTTTGCTACCTTTTGTTTGACAGTCACGCTCCCTCTGTAGAGTTGATCACTGCATCACTAGAGTTTGAGGCAGTGCCTGAGTCAGGCAGAGAAAAGTTACAGATAAAGGCCAGGAGGGGAGAGAAGAGAAGAACTAGTGATAAGACATTGGAGAATAGATAGAGAAACAGGGAACGAATAAAGAGGGTTGCCAGATTTAAAGATAAAGTGCACTTTAAAGGGATATTAATCAGACACCAGACTCCTGTAAGGAATTCCTGTACTTTATTCTTACTCTTGTGTCTGGTCAGTATTCATGAGGAATAATAATGAATGTCCAGTCTCAGAAATCAGAGAACCAGCTCTAAATTTAGAATGAAGACTACAGATATAAAATACAAAATACCATACAAAATTACAAAAGATAGTAAATGTGTCCTCTTCTCACACATATCATTTTGCTACCGAGTATAAGTCAGAAATCATTTTCTCTATTTCATATTTTTATGTTTTATTTTTTCATTTGGTTTGTTGAATATGTTGATGAATCCTCCAATTTATTTTTAGTGGAAATGAAAAATAAATGCTGACTGGCATGGTTGAGAGGGACAACAAACAAATATATGGAGACTTTTTAAATTAAGTGTTTTTCATTCTCTGAGATGTAAATTTATGTTTTGTTGAATGTTCAGAAGAAGTCAGAAGGAAATTAATTTTGGAGGCTTTCATTCTCTGTCCCTCTCTACTTCCTTTTTATCAGTGAAGTCTGTCACACCACTGCATTGATGACTTACTCTAAATGAATTACTGCACACATAAAAACTTTACCAGCAAAAGAAACAAACTGAAAGTTGTTTTTTTTATGTCTTGTGTTCACCTTATTTGTATTTTCATTCTATCTTTCTTTCCATGCATAGAGCAATTATCTCTCTTCCCCTGGTCAGAAGCCTGCCAAAGATTGTCTGTAATTGATGGAAATTTCTTGTCTTCATGATGAAAGTGCACAGAGCATTTGAGATTATGAAATATTAAACACAGGCCAAGGCCTTTTAGTAATATGAAATGTGTAGTCTTCCAGACACTCAATTCCCCCAGACCTTTCTCTTTGTAACCATCAAACAATGCCCCACTATTCATTCTGTATTATATTGGCATCGGACATATAGCCATCTCCCTCTATGGATTCAATGGATGCAATAAATTTCCTCCTCCTCTCAGGTTAGGCAATTCAGCAAGAGCTCTGTCTCACAGGTTTTGGCAGCTAACTCTGAAGAAGGTGAGTTTTGGAAAGTTATATAACAAGCCTGTTAAAAGAAATTCAACGAGGAAATGAGAGGACACCTTGTCTCTCATCTAATCTGCTCTTTGTTCCCCTTTGGATCAAATGGGATGAATTGGCCATCGCCCCAAATGAAAACTTTGAATCCTATACACAGCAGTTTCCCAACTTTTCAAAATTGCTCCTTTTCTCAGAGAAAATGTTACAGAACACGGATTAACTGCGGTCTCTTTTCTTGCTCCTTTCTGCTGATAATGACTACTTTCGCTGCCACATAAAGACCAACACTGTCCCCTGGCTTCGCCTTATGGGGTGCTGGTGGGGCAAAGGTTTTTCAAATGTAAATGCGACAAAGAATCAGCAAAGCCTATTAAAGCAGAGGGAGGGAGAGAGGGAGAGAGGCAGTGGGAGGTACAGGCTAATGAAGAGCCACACGGTTACACAACGTAACCGTCTAACCAGCTTGAGTTTGGACAATTCTCCCCTTATTTGGTAATTTAATTTATCATTCATTTTTGAATAACATCCTGTGCTGTTCAGAATATCTTAGAGACTATTCATGCCATTCCTTAATTGATTGTGTGTGTTTGAGGAGAAACATTCGAGGACACTTTGAGAAGAAGAGGACATGACCTGGGTGTCCTCTTCTTTAGTTACAGCTCTAGGTTGTTATCAGCGTCATGACCAAAGCCTGAAAGGTACATGCCAGTGTAGCATTGTCTTGAGTGACGGGCAGCATCCCTGACAGCGCCGCTGTTGCAATGACAAAGAAGGGCATTTTTGACATTTTGCTGTCTGACAGAGAGTAACAAAAAGGATACTGCAGATTTTTCTTCTTTTATTTATTTTGTCCAGACAGAAAACCAATAACAGCAAGTTAATCCTTGATATGTGACACATGGCAAGGTGACATTTTGGATTTCCAATTGGCAGTGTGCAGGGAGGCACAGCATAGATGTGCTGTTTCTCACTCACTTTATAAAAATAAGTGGACGTAGGGTAGCCATATTGACATCAGCCATTAATGAAGCTTTGAATTGCAATCAATTTACAGCATAAACTATCCACCTATTTTAACCAGCAATGAAGAAATTGTTCACTAAAAAAACAAAACAAGAGACTTGTAGCCCATCAGTTTTCTTTCCCCCACGTATCATTTCACAAGCAAACATAATGTATGAAATATATAGTTGGACGTCTGTTTGTTTAGAGACAAAGTCTGAAAATGGGAAATTAGAAAATAAAATTGAAAAAGGTAAATTGCCCATGCAGACAAACAGTGCAAGTGAAAGGAAAGGACACAGGTATGAAACAGCTACCCTGGAAGTTAAAGTTTGAGGTCAGGAAGATGTCATACCTTGAAATTACCCTTTTTTAAATCCAGAATATTTATTCATTAAATAGACAACGTTAGCTAACCCTGATATCCGGCAACCTTGTCAAAGCATTTTAATCAGTTTCTATCCTCAGTCTGACATTACCTTTAAATTCTAAATTAGCCATACATTGGCTAACCAATTTCGGTGGGGGGAAGGGGATTAAAATTTAATCTAATTGATCAGAGTTGACGCATTCAAAGGTCTGAACCGAGGCAATTAAAGATACCTGTATGAAGACATAAGTCTCCCATTTCAGTAACCATTGACAGTGTTGTCCCAAACTGGAGACCAATTACGTCTGTAAACTGATAGTTGGGAATGGTGACAGAGAAAGAAAGTAAGTAGAGCAAATAATTAAAGGATTCAAGGAAAGTTATCTTTTTAATTTTCAGCTCTGTGAATAGCTGGGTCTCTGCTGCAATACGACTCTACATTAAATACAAACACTAGGAAATTGAATGTCTTTGTCATTTATAGTCAAATTAATATAGGCCTATATTTTCTTTCGCACAATTGTGAGGTCATCCTTTTTTCATTTTATTTCTTTCTACTTTTGTGTCTTTCTGTACAACCTGTTTCGCCTCTCGAAGGTGCTCAGTACTTTTATTGTTGTAGGGACTCATTATTTTTTACTGCTGCTATAAAACGTCTCATTCCAGACTTTTTATTATGCTGCATTATTGTAATTACAGACTCTCTTTTCCCTCTGTAAAGGTTGTAAGGCTGGCATCTCTCTTACACCAAAGGCTTTTTTTTTCTCCCCTGACCTTCCTTTACCTGGACATCTTGAATTCACTCCTCTATGAATCCTGCGATGCATTACAGCACATCAGCTCCACGGCATCGCAGCCAAACACTGAGTGAATTCCTTGCATTTCTGAACAGACAAACCAGTAGACGAGGGATGAGGAAGTGTGAATTCGCTTAAGATCTTCATAAGATTGGCAGCTGCATATTCAAGTCGAGAAAGAATTTGTAGAACTCCAAGAGCATTTAATATTTTTTTAATTCTTTGTGGCTGCTGGATTTTTCCCCTTGATGGAAATGTCTCTGATTAAAGTAGATTGGGTGGTCACGCATAAATCCCAGTGATTTATTCAGAGGTAGAGCTTTGCAGAGGACTGTGCTAAGTACTATATGCATACTCTATGTGTGTCCGAGTGTATTTGCATGTGGGTTTGTGCGTCCTGTGGTTGGTTTCAGTTGTGCATGTGTAGACCCACAGTGCTGTCTCATCTGCCATGCCCTATTTATTCACTCCTACACTCAGGCTGTAACCTCTGCTTCCAAAATGTCTGTGTTCCTTTCATACAGGCCATCTGCTTTCGAAAAAGACAGTCCTCTTCTCTTTTGTGCCTCCTTATTCTTCACTCCCTCCTCCCTGTCTTTGAAAACCACTGCATGTTAACACCCCAAATGACTCATATTTACCCTGTGGTAGTTACATTTTCCTTTCTTTATGTGAGCTGATTTTACAAGTCAAGTCAGTTTATATACCAGTTTTTAAACATCTTTGCAGTTGAACAAAGTGTGTTACAGTGAAATTGCCAAAAAAAAAAAAGATTGATGCAATGACAAAAGCACATATTAACATACCTTAAAATAGCCAGAGACATCCAGTGGGTTTTAGCCTGCATGTAACACCTTCAATTGCTCTACAACTTGGGCCCTGCAACAAAAATAAGCACCTTTATGTCTCAAGCAACTATATGGGACACAAAGCAGCAACTTTGACAACCTAAGTGTTCTGGGAAGACAGTATTTATGTCAAAGGTCACTGAAAAGTAAAGTCAACTTTCGCTGGTAACCAGTGCAATGATGAATAATTTTAAGATCGTGTAAACAAACATGAAGCCCCTTTTTGCAGCAGCTGAAGATGTGACATGTTATATCCAGACAGGGTCTACATTGATCAAAAATTTCAATATTGATTGATTGTATAGATTGCTCAGTATGACTCTTATGTATGTTCTAATCTGCCCCCTGCTGCCATCTTGTTGACTTAGTAGACTATTTTAATAAACGTATTTTTTTTTAAAAATTACTTCAGTGGCACATTTTGTGAATCACGTTTTTTAATCTGACTTAGGTTATCTGTGCACCTTATGGTAGTCCTTTCACTCTCACGACTACTCCACGTCTGGCACTGCTAGCTGCTTTTGACAAATGCTAAAACTTGTGTTTATGGGTGGTTGAGACTGGTCTTTTCTGTTGTTTAGTTTGGAGATCTTGTTGGCTTATCCAGGTGAGAGGAAATAAAGAATGGATTATTTACTTGAAATCTCTAAAGGTAATCTTGCTCTACAGTAGTTCTAAGATGGCAAAAAGACAGAATATTGAATTTAAGATTGGGGACAAATAAAATGGTGAGATTCTAAGCACAGAGAGGTCAAATGTTGCAAGATATAATTACAGATAGGGCTCATGTGTTTATTGAGTGGAGCCATGTATTGACTGCATGTTTTATGTTCCATGGTGTCACCTGCAGTGTTTTAAGAATGAAGGAAAAACCCATTATAGGATCAATACAGCTTCTGCTCCTGCTGCCTGTTTACTGCAAACATGAATACCTTTTACCCATTTAAAACAACATTGTAAGCATGTTGTGTCCATGAAAACAGGATGAATTTCCCAGCAATGCAGGACAAGAAGCCGGAAAGGATTTGGCTTAGTTTGACCTTACAATGAATTCCTGTCAAACAGCACTCTGCGCCTTGTTTTGTATTTTGAGCCATGTAAAACAAAAAGAAAGTGTGAGTTGTAGTTTCTCTTCTGATACGAACTTTACTGCATTGGTATTCTGTTCGTGCTTATGAGCAGAATTTGTGTTGATAAAAATGAACAGCTGGTTCTGCAATGCAAAGCCAGACAAGGCAGTGATGGTAATTTATTGCACTTTGTCAGTCTAGCACTTCAAGGTGTTTAATTACATTGTTTACCAAAAATTTGGTCAGCTTTTACTGATCCATCTTTTGCCCAAAATGCAACACTGAATTTTAATGTTTCTCCTACAAAGTAAGACTTTAAGTAGTCAGGACTCACTTTTATGTCTGCTTTGCTTTCCAGAATTTAACTTTTATCCAATCAGGGTGGCTTTAACTCTTGTGTGATATATTTTGTGTTTGGTATTTTAAGACCTTACCTTCAAGTTCAGACGTACCAGGAAGATATTTCAAACAGTGTTCTCACTTTGTTCGTCTACCTCAGCCAGCAGCACAAAACCATGCCAAGTTCAGTGTGGGAACGACAAACATCCCTTGTACCCAAGCTCTGAAGTGCCAGCAGTGTTATCACACAGCGAGGCTCCCACATTTTAACTTTAGACTGTGCTCTTATGAGCAGGATTCATTTAAAACAGCACAAAGCCAATGTTAGCAGTGACCATGTCAACATGGCTAACAAATCTTGAATCTTGAGCTGCTAGCAGTGCTAGGAGACTTCCAGGAAAGTAGAGAAAAAGTGACAGATGATGGACAGTGGACAAAGACACATACACACAGACCTTATGCTCAAGAAAAAGTAAGTTAAATTAAAATTGCATTCATTTTGTTAAATTTATATGAGTTCAACTTTTGCTATAGGGCTGTTTAGTCCTTGGATGGGACATGTGCAGCGTGAACAGTTTTCTGCAACCAAAGCATGCTGAACACACATGCACGCGCACACACACACAAAAGGCTACCGGCCCCTGCAGGCAATATGACCTTTCAAAGCTGTTTGCTCCCATTTCCTCTGCTGCCAGTTCTCTGATGTTGTCAAGTTCAACATCCTGTAAGGATTCATGTGGTATTTTCTTGCTTTGATTTTAAAAAATGAAAGGACATATAGTCATATCATCTGAAAGCTTATTTTACATTAATGTCAAAACTTTGCCCTGTTACCAGATGTGATAAAGGTATCATCTGAGAATTTTGGCAAATAAGTTTATTGTATTTCTCGTGAGAGCTGGATGAGAAGATTATTACCACTCCTATTGGGTATCTGATGCAGATCTGATAGCTAGTTTAGCTTAGCATGACTAGTAATAAGGCAAAACAAAAGGCTGACTTCAGGCAAAGAAGTAGTCCAAATAATTGAGAAATGTAATGTTTAAAGGTACAAAGTAGTCTCACATATGTGAGATTCCTGTCGGGCTTATTCTGTCCTATGTTGCTTTACTAGCAGCTTTGATACACTGAATCAACTCAATAGCAACATCTTACTGCCATTAAAACTCACTGTTAGTTTGGGAAAACTCAAACTATCTTTGTAATTAGTCTGTGGTTCAACAGACACATTTGGTCTCCAAGCTCATGTTAGTAAAAGTGTTGGTATTAATAAGATATGAAAGCATCAGGTCATACATCTTAGATGAATGAGATGCACTTTACTTCCCTCAACCATGTGCTGTGCTGTTGCATTTTATGTATGTAATGCAGGATTTTCCCTACCAATATAAGGCATAAGTGCAGCACCCAAGCTGATTTGGGTACCACCTAGGCCAGTTGAATATAAATCAATCAATGACTTTTCCCAGATGTAGTTGGTCCTCATTAGACTTCCTTAACCAGTTTTGTCTTATCCAATAGGTGTTGTTTATGCATTATCTGCTCTACTTTTTCCTTTTTTTAGTACACAGATATATGAAATATTCATGGTCAAAATTTTCCTTTGAGCAGGAACCCCAAATGAATGCAAGTTTCCCAAAAACTGTTATTGTAAACAAACTATTATCATTATCTGTTCTGTAGCTCAGCACGTTGTGGTCTTCATTAGCTAATGTAACCTCTCCATATGTGTTCTTTAATATAAACCACTGTGTTCAACATTGATAGCTGTCACTCTTACTCTATTCTTTCCATTAGGTCAGCTGAAGCTGTCAATCATCCAGGAGCAAGAAGTACTTGTAGTAAGCGGTAAGTTCTATGAAAGGCTGCTGTGGAGACACTTTGTACTCTGTTCATTATAATGAAAACACGGAGCAGTGTGTTCCTGCCATAATTGGGAATTATATACCAAGGCAGTTTTATTTGTATCACACATATGATAAAGAAAAGCATTTAATGGCACAGTGCAGATCACCTGTCAAATCACGACAGCTGATCATTAATGAGGAAAGGCGTAGGTAGGTGGGAAGGGAGTTGGGCACATTTATTCAACAAAAGTAGATGTTTATTTTTGTCTCTAAGCAACCAAAGCCATGCAGGCTCCTACTTTTGTTTGTGATTCTCCATCTCCTCTCTCAGGTCTTTTGTGTCCATGTCATTTCTCTCAGTGAATGGCCATTTACTCATCACATGTCAAGCTTGCGTTTTTTTCAGTATTTTTTTTCTTGTCCACTCTTGCATGACACATTTGATAAATTATTTAAATTCAAATTTTTTCCACTCCAATTTACACTCACAAGGACAACGGAATACTAAAAACACATGATGATAAATTGCAACTCAGAACAACAGCATCATAAATTTTGTCTGCAAGGCAACTGTAAGGTTAGAACTACACACATAGGTCTAACAGCCAAGCGGTATGGTTTTGAACAAAAAACACAAAGTTTGAACATTAAATATATTGTCTTTATATATATATATATATATAAATATATATATATATATATAAAATTAAATGTATGTCCAAAAGATTTTCTTAACATTTTAACAACATCCCAACTTTTGGGGAATCTGGGTTTTAATATTACATGTAGCTTATGAGATTTTATATTTGCCATGAGGTGTTATCAGAGCCTGAGTTCAGGATAAATATTGGACTTCATATAGCCTCCTGTCTCTTGTGTTTTTGAGCCCCATGTGGGAAACCTGCAAAGTCCTGCCATGTATTGTTATTTTTGCGAAGTAAACAAGAGAAGGATGGAATCTCATTCAACACTGTGCTTCTGGCTCAGGATGAAGAGCTCACCGCTAAGTGGCTTTGCTGGCAGTGATGAAAGCAGAGAAAAAGAGCATCATATGATCGACTCACAAAACTTGAGCAGCTGTTTCTATAAACTATGGTGATTTCCCTTTTGGGTTCTCAACCATTGGAAATACTTAATGGCTTCTTCCAAATCATTTTCACAGCTTGTTATTTCAGCAATCAGACATCCTCTTACTTTTCCTCCACATACCTGAACAAGAAACAGAATAATGGTTAAATAATGGGAATCAGAAAAACTGTGTCATTCCGCCTTTCTCACTCCCTCCAGCCAACTTCCTCCAGCTCATCCACTGCCATTCTCATCCTGTCCACCTGATGACCTCTGACTTTTTCTCCTTTG